>CM042967.1:35625442-36225442 GCA_023678885.1 Pogostemon cablin
TTGCAACAATATTTAAAGGTATTTTTTTTGTAATTTCTCAAAAGTGAAGATTAATTTATCATAGGAGTAAATTTTTTTTTTTTTTGTGATTAACCTAAAAAAATATAACTATTAAAATATGATGCTGAAATTAAAATATATATAATGAAACTAGAAATATAAACCTTTTAAAATAAAATATTACATTTTTATTCCAGAGAAATTCAAATTGTATTGAGGAGTGAATAATAGAAACTAAAATTCCGGCTTCAAATCGCCGCTTTTGACTCTTAAGTCGGTTGTCAGTGCGCCACACTGCCGACACCACCGTTTCTCAAAATTTAATCCCACAACTTTATTTTATTATTGATTAAAGTAAACACATTACTTTAAGAACAACATTACTTTGAAGAATGTCGACATCTAAATATTGGGTAATTATGTGGTGCACTTTTTATGATGTAAAATGGGTTATTGGGTAGTTTTTTTAAAAAGATTTGTTATATTATTATATTTTATGATGTAGATTATAATAAAAGTTAATTTAACGATTAAGATTATCCAATGTACCGGTGCATCAGATGCACTGGAACACTTAAATATTTGCCCAATCTTCTCACTTATTATCATTTCATGTGGTATAATATATGTACACACGTTTAATAACATTAAATGTTAACCTAATATCTTTATATATATAATAGCACAATGTGGGGCATTTATATCTTTTTTACTTTCCCGCCTAAAAACCGGTTTTTATTTTTGGTATGTTTAAAATCTAATCTTGATCGTGAATTTGCAACATAATCTCAACCATCCATTGTTAAGTGTATTTTTTTAATCTTATTTATTCATTGAAATTGTTTGTGGCTAAATCACTAAAACAATATATCCGATACCCATTAACTCTAAAACTCAACCCTCTGTCAAATCTTTCTTCTGGCGGCAGTTCTTCGAAGGATTAGTGCATCCATCCAGGTTTCATTCTCTTCTTCTTTATCTTTTGTTTCTCATTCCATTTCTCAATTTTTCCTTACCCCTAATTTTTTATTAATTGGTCAACCAAGATAATGGTATTGTATAACCTGAAAATATCACGAACGGAATCTTCTTTTCTATTTTTTTATTCGTTCGGAATCTCGCTAATGTTAATCGATCAAACCCTAATGGCATACTTTGAGATTTTGTGTAAGCGCTGAAGGAGGAAACAAGTAATGGGATGATGATCTGTAATAGAGTTTATAGTATACAGGGATTCACCGGAATATGTTCTATCAAAATATATGATGATATATTTTCCAGCTATGATATACAGGAATTATATTTTTTTACCTTTGTTGACTTAAATTTGGCTTTCGACTACCTTTACCTTTTTTATGTTTTCTATAATTACTCTATTGTGTATTTATCCTTAGACATATTTTTTTAATGCACATTTTCTTATATTGAACTTTCCCCAAAGCTGAAACTGCATTGGTTTTGATTATGCATGGTTAGTTTATATGGAATGAGAAGAATTTTTTCTAAGGTTGTGTAGAAAAGGCTATCAAACTGCCAAGAAGTATACTTTTCTTGAATTAACTTTCCATTTGGCAAAGCTTTTATATGTAGGGTAGGTCTTGCATGAGACCGTCTCACGTGAGACCATTTTTCACTTTTTAAAATAGTTATCACTTTCGTTATAAAATGTTATCACTTTTTATTTACACTATAAATTGTTCATGAAATAGCATTTTCACTTTTCATAATTTATTATCACTTTTCTTCATAAAAGTTATCACTTTCTGGCCGTCTCACGTCACTTTCCTGTAAGCCCTTACGTGAGACGGTCTCACACAAGTCTTTGCCTTATATGTATGAGTTTATCTTTGCAAGGCAATTCTTAATTTATTTTAGAAAATTAATGTACAAATTGATAATTTGATTGATAAGGGCTATCAATATTCATCTCCTTTTATTATTTTTTTCGTGAACGTGCCTATGGAAAAATAAATTTACTACCCAAGATGAGTAGTTCAATGTCTATATCTATCTGAATTGTGTATGTCATTAGCTGCTGAGTAATTTTCTGAAGAAGGAAATGTCAAAGAAAAAAAGTCATATCAAAGTTTATACAGTCTCTCCATTATTTAACAGTGTTTTTTTCTTTTTGATACCATGTTCATTTCTTAGAATTAGCATAGGAATGACATAAATCCTCACTATTTTCTTTGTTTATTTGTCAAGTTCAATGGGTCAATGGCTCCAATTGAATGCAATGGCTCCGTCTTTGAGTAAGTTCTAATGAGTTATTTATTCATGTAATAACACTAAATTTGTTCTATATTTGAATGAACTTAAATTCGTTTCGAATTCCAAAAATGATATATTTTCATGACGATATTCAAATCTAATCAGACTTCAATTTTCATTGTTGTTTGTTCTTACTTTTCAGTTTTGTTTTCATTGAGAGTTGTCGCAATTGTTCAAATACAAAGTATAAAAAACTTTGCAGATAATATATGATGATAAAAATGAAGAAGGTGACTTGATATTTGAGAACACATACCTCAACTTTGTTTAGGACTAAATAAGTGTATGCCTTGAGTAGTTCTTGAAATTTTTTCTAAAATTTATCCCTAACATATAGCATGAAATTTGTGTAGAATAATATGATTTTACTTTAGACTTCTTTTAATTTAGTGAATATGGGTTATTAACACTCTTATTGCAGTATTTTGCAAATAATTCTTATTTGTTTGAGACGTCATTCAAAATGTGATTTTTTATAATAAATTAGTAAAATAAGACATTCTTGGCCAAGTTTAAAGATATTTCATAAATGAGATATTGGAATCATTGATGTGAGAATTAACCATAGAAATTTTTGTGAAATATGCACAAAAATTGCAGCAGAAGTTGGATTGTGATGGTAGAGAATATTTGAGGTTCTGCCTTAGCTATTTGTGTGTTATAATTGATTTTTGTATTAAAAAAAGTAATCAAAAGCCTAAAACAAAATTAAAATTTATATTGTAATGAGATTTTTATCTAAAGGGTCATGTGCATGCATGTGTGTATATGCCGCATTTTGCAAATGGTGCTATTACTTTTTGATAGCTTGCGTAATTTTCATTTATGTTTGGATGGGGAATTCAGCAAAGCTACCCACTTTAAAAATATTTCTAGAGTAATATTGGTAAGTTCTTACTTTCACAAGTTTTGGGAATAACTTTTTCCCCTTGAAAAATAACTTATAACTACTTTGATAGTGTAATGATCTGAGGTTTGAAGCTGCATATGATTTTGTGGTTTATAATTTTATCTATTATTGATCCACATACATGCATACTTATGATATACATATGATTTATGAGTTTATAACTGCGGTGGTGTATTGCTTGAAGTATGATATCAATGGAAATGCCATATGGTTGGGAAATGATGTTATATATGCAGATGGGGAGTGGGTATTATAATTAGGTCATTTTATTAGAGGCTTAACATCCTTAGATTTCTTATATTAAACAATGTATCTGCAATTCTTATTATCTATCTTAACCATAGTCGATGGGATCCTACAATTGTCCTGTTCATTTTTAATTAGTTAATATTCAAAGAGAGACAATTTAACTCAATCTAATGTAGGTTGGTGAATTCTTTTGGTTAAAAGGATTTTCTCTTCAATTTGAGATAACCCCTTCATGACCAATCTATGGAGGGACAGTGGTGGTTGGCAATGGTTTATCTGGTGGGTGTTACTTCATTTTTTTCTTCTGGAATCATTGGTATTGATATTCTTCTGAACACGGTAAAAGCATGAGAGTGACAATATGTTGAAAGCTTCATTGATTTGATTCAAATGGGAAATTAAACTGTCCATCTTTGATTCTATGGTTGGTAATTTTATCTATTGTTGATCCACTGGTATGTATACCTATGATATACGTATGATTTCTTAGTTTATAACTGCACTGGTGTATTGCTCAAGGTATTATATCAATGGAAGTGTCATATGGTCGGGAAAATGATGCTATATATGTGTAGAGGAATTTGGTATCATAATTGGGTCATTTTGTTGGAAGCTTTTCATCCTTAAATTTTTAATATTAAGCATTATATCTGCATTAATGAAAATGGTTTATCTTAACCATAGCCAACGGGATCCTACAACTGGCCTTCTCATTTCTTAATTATAATATTCAAAGAATTCTTATATAACACAATCTAATGTAGAAAATGTGTTTATGGCTTGCTCATTTCTTAATTATTTAATCTTCAAAGAATTCTTCTAAAACACAATCTAATGTATAAAATGTGTTTATCTTTGACTTGAGAAAATCCCTTCTAGACCAATCTATTAATGTTTTTCTTAATATATTATTTAATATTTATACACATATAGGACATAGAAACATACTGTATTTAAATAATTTTATTAAATTTATAAAAAAAAAACAAATTCGATGAATATGAGGACATCAACACATTTGAATAGTTTTGTTGCCAAAATTCAACATCATAAGGATAAAATAAATAAATATTAAAAAAACATTACATTTATAATATGCAATACCCAATTTTAGTAGATCATCAAAACTTTATCATTATACAACTTTGTAAATTAGTCCTATAACTTTTTTCATCTTTAAATAATTAGTATCAAAGTAAAAAAAATATTATTAAACACACAATTCCGTGCAGCGCACGGGTAAAAAAGCTAGTTATAGCAAAACATAATTATCATGTAGATCGCAACAAGCAAGTAATTACTGATTATCGTTAAGATTATCAGTTTGATCTCTGTTCGATTATAAATGCAGATTAATGTTCATATAAATACTATTCTTCTTTCCCGAAAATGAACACACATATTAATTGTGTGCGTAGATTAAATTATATATATATATATATATATAAAGATGTGTAAAATTATTGTCTTATTGAGATATGGGTAAAAAATGAATATTTTGAATAATTTAACTAAAAATATGTAAAGTTATTGAGATTAGTATAAAAAGTAAATATTACTAATATATTATATACTACTCCCTTTATATGTTTACTGTTCCACGTTATTTAAGAAAAATAGCATTTTTTGACTAACTTTATTGACTTTGGAAGAAATTGTAATATTTTTAAGTAATAAAAAAATGGGAGACTTATTTTTAGGTACAATGCATATCTTATTATTACTATTAAATACGTTGGCTTAAAATTTAAAATTAATACTAATAGGTACAACGTTATATTGCACGAACCCAATTTTAACCTTTCAAGGTATTCTGTACATAATTTCTACAGTTAAAATTGCAACAGATTCTGTATTTATTGCCAGTTAATCTCAATCTCTCCTATTGATAAAAATTCATCTTCTCAAGTAAATAAGACTATAAATATATTGCACAATTTAATTAAATTTTTGCACAATATGTGAACAATGCTGCACAACTGACTAGATGTTATTTTGTAAATCATATTTCTTGTAGACATGCGCAACATAGTTATCAAGAGTATAGTTATCAAAAATAAATAATGCTGATGGACATAAAATTATGTATAAATATTATTTTCTATGAATTATGTATAAAGTAAACAACATTACTTTAAGAACAACATTACTTTGAAGAATGTCGACATCTAAATATTGGGTAATTATGCGGTGCACCTAGTGTAAAATAAGTTATTGGGTAGTTTTTTTTAAAAAAAAAATTATTATATTATTATATTTTATGATGTAGATTATATTAAAAGTTAATCTAACGATTAAAATTATCCAGTGTACCGGTGTACCAGATGCACCACAGTCGAACACCTAAATATTTGCCCAATCTTCTCACTTATTATCATTTCATGTGGTATAATATATGTACACACGTTTAATAACATTAAATGTTAACCTAATATTATAGCAAAACATAATTATCATGTGGATCGCAACAAGCAAGTAATTACTGATTATCGTTAAGATTATCAGTTTGATCTCTGTTCGATTATAAATGCATATTAATGTTCATATAAATGCTATTCCTTCCTTCCCGAAAATGAACACACATATTAATTGTGTGCGTAGATAAATTTTTTTATATATATTTAAAGATGTGTAAAATTATTGTCTTATTGAGATATGGGTAAAAAATGAATATTTTGAATAATTTAACTAAAAATATTTAAAGTTATTGAGATTAGTATAAAAAGTAAATATTACTAATATATTATATATTACTCCCTCGTCGCATAATACTTTATATGTTTACTGTTCCATGTTATTTAAGAAAAGTAACATTTTTTGACTAACTTTATTGACTTTGGAGGGGATTGTAATATTTTTACGTAATAAAAAAATGGGAGACTTATTTTTAGGTACAATGCATATCTTATTATTACTATTAAATATGTTGGCTTAAAACTTAAAATTAATACTAATAGTTACAACTTTATATTATACGAATCCAATTTTAACCTTTCAAGGTATTCTGTACATAATTTCTACCATTAAAATTGCATCAAATTCTGTATTTATTGCCAGTTGATCTCAATCTCTCCTATTGATAAAAATTCATCTTCTCAAGTAAATAAGACTATAAATATATTGCACAATTTAATTAAATTTTAGCACAACCTGTGAACAAGGCTACACAACCTGACTAGATGTTATTTTGTAAATTATATTTCTTGTAGACATGCGCAACATAGTTATCAAGAGTATAGTTATCAAAAATAAATAATGCTGATGGACATAAAATTATATGTATAAATATTATTTTCTATGAATCATGCCATGTTTTCGTACATTAAATTGTAATGATTTATGCTGCACAATCGATTACATTGCTGCACAACCCCTTAAAAGTCTGCACAATCTATTATATTGTTGCACAATGTGAACAATCATCAACATCCTTCCACGCCTCTTATCATCATAATCTTACCTCTGCTGAAACTGAAGAAGCAAAAGAAAAACTTTTCGATACCGCAGTCACTGTTGACACCAACTCCAAATGGGTAGGGCACTGAGCCTGATGCGCGATCATCCAAGCAGGCGGGCGTATTCGTGCATGATCCAATTACCCCAAATTAGTGCTCGCTTTTCCACCGAAGGGCTGAAGGTGAACGTTCTCGCGATTCCAATGATTTCACTGGTGGCAGAGTCTCTAATTTCGGCCTTCTAGGTGTGCATGGACCGCGATGAGGATTTTTGTGATATCTGCGAGATTGAGATTTATAAAAGAATTGAATCACAGATCTTTCTCAAATCTGTTATGAGAGATTTATAAAAGAATTGAATCACATATCTTTCTCAAATCTGTTATGAGATATTGGAAAATCTTCAAACTCAAATCTGTTATGAGATATTGGAAAATCTTTAAAATAAATAGATAAATATTGAGATTTTATTTTAATTTAAATATTAAATTAAAGTTATAATAGGTATATCATTATATCTTTTTATATATCTATTAGTAATAGTATAGATTGAACGTATTTAATAGTAATAATCTTAACTAATGTGTACTGCAGAATAATTATTCCTAAAAAAATATAAAGTAAAAAAATATAAAGTAATGATATGTGTGTGAAAAATGAATGGCAAATTTGAAATAAAAGTAACTTTTGAGGTTGTTAAATAAAGTAATGTTTTTTTTTTTTTGTGAAAGATTTTATGGGACAAACAAATGAAGAAAGTATGAAAGATATTATGGGTCGGAGGGAGTATATTAAATGTTACTCCCTCCGTCCCATTTCAATGTTTACATATTTCTATTTTGGGCGTCTCATTTCAATGTTTACATTTTTTTTTGGAATATGGGACCCACCTAAAACAATTAATATATTATCATGGTCCCCACATCAAACATTAATACACATACTCACTTTATATTAAATATTATAGCTTTCCATCACTATTTATTAAAATATTATATTCTTTAATGAACATGTAAAACTCAAACGTAAACATTGGGACGGAAGGAGTATTGTAACGATTAAAAAGGAAATGTGGAGATAACTGACATTACTTAAAAAATGACTAAAAATAGTAGACACAAATAATAATGAGAAAGTGACAGGGACGTGTAGTCCGCACACTTTGATGAGATCTTTAGAGGTTTGTTGAGTCTTGACTTCACATTTATTGCCAAGGGTGCGTCTATTTACCAACACAAAATTGGTATTGAATTGGTGATGAATCTTTTCTTATATTCAAATTTCAAATTTGGTTGACAAAGTATTTCGGGTTATTTTTTGGTTGCACATTTGATAGCTTAGAGTATCCTCAAGAGATCCTTTAAATTCAAAATTTTAGTTAATTTAAAGATTAACCACAAAAAAACTCAATCCAAAAGGCTCTCTATAATACTCCACTTTAAAGTTTAACTTTTTTGTTTCATTTTTCAAATTTAGAGAGCCTACTAAACTCTTTAAAATTTAATTCATTAGTTGATTTACAACTTCCAATACTAATTTTATAGAAATCTATGAAATATGCAATTAATAAATTATAATAACATAATTATATGATTGGAGGAATAAAATATATAAATAAACAAATATGAGAAATTGAATAAATAAAGAGTTAAATTTAAAGAGTGTGTTGGAGAATCTTACAAAAATAAAAGTTAAAATGAATAGATGGAGTTGCTCTTATAAGGTAAAAGTTAAGTTACAGTAGATAGTTATTATATTCTTTTTATCCGTTTTGAAAAGTTATCTTTATTTTTTACACGTAGGTTAAGAAGTACTTCATCCGTTCACCAGATAAGTGGATATTTACTTTTTTCACGTGAATTAAGAAAATATTATTATTTAATAATAGTGGATAGATGTATTAGGTGGGTGTATGGTCCAACATATTAATTATATTAGTGATGTGTATGGGTCTCATGTATTTAAAAAGGAAAATATATACATTTGGCCATAGTACGGACGCCCAAAACGATAAAAATGTCCACATATCCAGCAAAAATAGAACGTGTTTGGTCCTATTTCTTTATCGGTAAGACTAAATTGAAAAACTTATCTTTATTGAACTAAAATGGATCATGAGGAAAGTTATGTGACTGAATTGATTTTTATCATGCTGACTCACCTACTATCAGGGCGCCACATCATCGTTTTGGCCGGAAATCGACGATTCTGATTGTCACTTGACAATCACATGTTGTTTCCGCTGAAAATATGACGTGTTTGACCCTATTTCTTCATCGATGGGATTAAATTAATGACTTATCTTTATTGGAATTAAAATAGATTATGAAAAAAACTATGAGACTGAAATTATTTTTATCCTTAACTTTTACCATACATTCCCTTTTTTCAATTTTTTTTTCATTTCTCTATCCTCTTTTATTTCTTTTCTCATATCATCTAATCCTTAATTTTACATAACTCTAAATCCAATCAAACATTGTATTGTGTTTTCATAAAAATACTCCCTCCGGCCACTTACAAGGTAACCGTTTGTTGTTTGCACGTGGACAATTCTAAGGTCTTTATTTATTTTATGTAAGTGGATTAAGGAGTATTATTATTATATGTAAAGTGGGTAGTTGTATTAGAGGAAAGTGGTAGGTCATATTGTGTACTTTCTTTACTAAATAGATAAAATTGATACCTTTGAAGCGAATGCCAGATATAGTGAAATGGATACCTTGTAAGTGGTCGGATGGAGTATTATTCCACTTATTATTCTCTCTCAAATTTTTTGAGTGAGACTTCTCGGGAGTGTTTTTGCGTATTGACAGATAAAAGCATCACAAAACGAGAGTTAAATTCATTTTTTGCCCTGTAACTAAGCAAAACTTTGATTTTTGCCCTAAAAAAGATAAGTGACTCAATTTTGCCCTATAACTAACGAATTATTTTAATTTTTTCCCATTTTCGCCGGAAAATGCAAATTTCGTCGGAATCCGCCATATCATGCTTCAATTCCGATTGGTCAGTCCATCGTGACAATTTTAACTTTTTTTGAGCTAATGAATCGCCACATCATATTCCACCTATTTATTTTATTTTATTTTATTTTATTTCCTGCTTTGCCATTCAATTTTCTTTTCTCTTTCTCCTCCAAACCAAACATGGATCAAAATACAAGAAATTGAAACGTAATTAAGTTTCACACGTCTGAAAATTCATATGGGTCGTCAAAACTCTAATCTCTCTACTTCCACATATTTCCAAGTGTGTGTGTGAGTGAGATTTCAAGAACTGCTTCATTCGAGGTTGCTAAGCTTTCCCACTCAGAGCTTCCGTGGCGGAGGATAATAGTATCGTCGCCGGTTATAGTCAAGTGCCAGCGCCGTCCGCTGGGTCTGCCGCAGTACTCCAGCTTCGCCAGGCCGCTATCAGATAGAGTTCAACTTCCAGAAGCCGTCGTGCGCCGGTCGCTGTACGCCGCCGTCAAATCCATTGCCAAAGCCGTGAAGTCTAAAGTTGTTGCCTACATCGTTGCTTCCCATAGATCTGTCGCGAACCCACTCGTCAACACCGTTGGAGACGCAAACGCCATCGCCTGAACTCTTGATGCATTCCAATCGCTGGAAATAGCTGCAATTTTTCTTTTTTATTTTAATATTTCTAATTTAATTAAATATTTTGTTGGGTTGGAAATGAAAAAAAATAATAAATAGTGGAATATAACGTGGCAGATTTATTGGCTAAAAAAAGTCAAAATTGCCATGACGGATTGACCAATCGGAATTAAAGCATGACATGGCGGATTCCGGCGAAAATGGGCAAAAATTGAAACAATTTGTTAGTTATAGGATAAAATTGAACCAATTATCTTTTTTAGGGCAAAAATCGAAGTTTTGCTTAATTATAGGGTAAAAAATGAATTTAATTCCACAAAACGAATAAAAATATGAACTTTGCTACTTCAATTTTTAAATTACCTCCCCAAAACAAACACACCACAGTATGGGAACATTGACTCTCCCCAAAATAATATTTTAAAAATAATTATGTAGACCCACCTTAGATAATTTTTAAATATATAATATAGCCGAATGGCAAAGCAGACATTTTCTTGTATATTTGAATTCTTGATTTCTATATATAGCTACTCCATGCTGCATTCAATATCATAAACAAAAACCATTTATTGCAACAATTTTAAAACCTTACATTAAATTCCCCAAAAATAAAATTTTTTCTTCATTCAATGGGTTCCATTGGACACAATGTAGAGAAGCCACATGCTGTCTGCATTCCATTTCCAGCCCAAGGCCACGTCAACCCCATGCTCAAGTTTGCTAAGCTTCTCCACAACAATGGCTTCCACGTCACCTTCATCAACACCGAATACAACCACCGCCGCCTCCTCAAATCCAGAGGCGGCGAAGCCCTCTACGGCCTCCCTTCGTTTCGGTTTGAGACCATCCCCGACGGCCTTCCGCCGTCGGAAGCGGCCGACGCCACCCAAGATATTCCGTCTCTGTGTGAGTCCACCTCCACCACGTGCTTGGCTCCGTTCAAGGAGGTTGTGAGGAGGCTGAACGCCACCGGGCCGCCGGTGACGTGCATAGTTTCGGATGGGGTGATGAGCTTCACCATGGATGCGGCGGAGGAGCTTGGGATTCCTGAAGTTCTGTTATGGACTACAAGTGCATGTGGATTCTTGGCTTATACTCAGTATGACAAGATTTTTCAAATGGGATATGCTCCACTCAAAGGTACGCACTCTAATTCAATTTTTTTTTTATTTAAATCAAGATATAATCCCTCCGTCTCATAGAAGTTAACACACTTTCCTTTTTAGTTTGTCCCACTAAAGTTGACACATCTCCTTTTTAATACATGAAACCCGTACAAAAACAATTAATTTATTCTCATGAACCTCACATATCACCTCTAATACAACTACCCACTACACATTAAATATTAATTCTCTCACTTCACTTTACTTCACTTTACATTAAATTATTATACTCAATACAATATCCATTTTCTGGAGTAGAAGATCATTTATTTATTTATGATAGGAATGTGAACCGTAATTAATTTACTTCCACTAATCCCACGAGACTCTTTCTTTGTTGTCATACAAAATCCTTCCCAACTCAAAAAATAAATATGATCACTTTATTCAATTATTTTAAATTTTACTTAAATTTCAAATTTATTATTTCTTTTCACACATAAATATAATTATTTTATATTACTTATTTATTATCTAAAAATACTATAATATCTTGGATAAAAAAAATTAATAAAAAGAATATTTTTTCTTAAAAACAATAAGTAAGTAGCATTCTCTAGAACGGAAGGATTAGTAATAATGACATGAGTAACCATGTTAATAGAATAATGACAGGATCACAAAGACTATGTTGATTTTGGGTTTATGAATGAATAAGAATTTTGTACTTGTGACTACATGTGACCAGTGACCCTCTCACGTTGGGCATGTGACTGTGAGAGGGTCATCGGTGACCCATGATCAGCCAAGAATCACCCGATTTTAGATCAAGTTTTGATAGATCATGAGACTTATTGTTGTTTGATTGAATTTGCAGACACAAGTTGCTTAACAAATGGATATTTAGACACCATCATAGAAGGAATTCCAGGGTTGAAAAACATACGCATGAAAGATCTTCCAAGCTTCATTCGAACAACAAATATACACGATTTCATGATTCAGTTCGTCTTTTCCGAAACAAGAAGAGCCCAAAGAGCATCCGCCATTGTAATAAACACATTCGAACCCCTCGAACAAGACTCTCTCAATGTACTATCTTCTTTTCTGCCCCCAACCTACGCCATCGGGCCATTGAATCTCCTCCAAAACCAAATCCACAACAAGGGTTTGGCTCAGCTCGGCTCGAATCTATGGAAAGACGACCCGGAATGCCTCCAATGGCTCGACACGAGAGATCCCAACTCAGTCGTCTACGTTAACTTCGGAAGCATCACCGTAATGACAACTGGTCAGCTCACTGAGTTTGCATGGGGACTCGCTAACAGCAACCAACCCTTCTTATGGATCATAAGGCCTGATCTCGTCTCCGGCGAGACGTCGATCCTCCCGCCTGAGTTTCTTGAATCCACAAAGGGGAGAGGGTTGCTATCCAGCTGGTGTGATCAAGAAAAAGTTCTTGATCACCCTTCCGTTGGAGGGTTCTTGACGCACAGTGGATGGAACTCGACTCTGGAGAGCATATGCAGCGGTGTTCCGATGATCTGCTGGCCTTTCTTTGCGGAGCAGCAGACTAACTGCTGGTACAGCTGCACGCAGTGGGGGATTGGAATGGAGATTGATAGTGATGTGAAGAGAGATGAAGTGGAAACCCTTGTAAGAAGGTTGATGGTCGGAGAGAAAGGGGAGGAGATGAAGAGAAGGGCGATGGAGTGGAAGAAGATGGCTCATGAAGCTTCCAAGAGTTCATCTTATCAGAATTTACAGAAAGTTATCAGTGTGCTTAATTCACCCCTCTCAAAAGTGTGAGAGATATTAGTAGAATACTTCCTCTGTTCGCGTTTAAGAAAAGTTGTATTTTTTTATCCATTTTGTTCAATTTTATTGACTTTATAGAATATTGAAGTATTTTTATAGGTAACACTAATAAAAAGTATATGTGTAAGTTATAAATTTAAAATTAAAGTAATTTTTGAGTTGTAGGATAAAGTAGAGTCACTACAAAAAAAAACTGTTTGATTACCGACGGAAAAATCCGTCGGTAAAATATGAAAAATTCGTCGGTAACTTAGTTACCAACGGAAATTAATCTCTCAAAAACTTGCGTCGGTAACTTTTTAGTGACGGAATTTTAAATCAGTCGGTAATTACCGACGAATTTTTTCGTCGGTAAAAAAAGATATCCGTCGGCAATCATACAATACAAATTCGTCGGAAGTGATAATATAGCGATGATTTTACTGACGAATTTTTCCGTCGGTAATTTTACCAACGAAAAAATCCATCGGTAAATTCAAGATCAAATTTAAAATAAATAATAGATTTCCAACGGAAAAATCCATTGGTAAAATGTAAAAGGAAAAATAAAAAAATCCAAATAAATAAATCTTCAATAAAATTATTCATTTAATATACTCCCTCCATCCCATAGAAGTTGACACATTTCATTTTTAATACATGAGACCCACACAAAAATAATTAATATATTCTCATGGGCCCCACATATCACCTCTAATACAACTACCCACTACACATTAAATATTATTTTTCTCACTTCACTTTACTTTACTTTACATTAAATTATTATACTCCTTAATCTCCGTGTCCAAAAAAAATTATACCAACTTCTCTGGGACGGAGGGAGTAATTTTTTTCATTTAACATAACATTAAAATTCTAAAAACTCTACATAATTTCAAACTAAGGTGTAATATTACAAGGATTAATATTACAAGGTAACATGAGTTCAAACATTAGTCATCCTTTTTCTCCATCTTTAGTTTTGCTTCGACATCCCCACTGTAACGTCCGACTTGGAATGCATATTGCTAGAACACATGAGAAAATGACCATCTTAGTACAAACAAGAACATTATAAAAATATTAACAATATAATGAATGAAATGCTATCATCTAGAGTGTTACAGGCTAGTGTCAAAGTATCAAATATTCAAAAAGATTATGGTGAATGAAATGCTATCATCCAATAAGAATACAACTGCAACAAGATTATTAGCCCATCTTCAAGAATATTAACTGATCGTAGTCATTTTCACCTAAATTTTAGTGTCTTTATTTGTGTATTTTCGGATGTTTTTATCCGTATTTGTGTTACTTTTGGTGGAGTTATTGTTATTTTGAGGAATGTGGTATAAATTAATAGAATTGTGTAAATGAGCTTAAATATATGTAAAACAGGTCAAGAAATGGACAAAAACGGAGTCGGGAGCGAAAAGAAGACGGAAGAACATGGAATGTTGGTACACGAGCCGTGTGCGGAACACGGCCCTGTACTCAACAGCCGTGTAGTGTCATCAGAACTCACTGCTCGCCCAAGAGGATGATCGTACTCTGTGCACGGGCCGTGCGTTGTTGGATGTCCCGTTTGTCGAGCACAGCCCTGTAAGAAGAAGCCGTGCATTGTCTTAAAAAAATGCTACACGGCCATGACCATGGTCGTGCAACGTAGCTCTAGCCGTGTCCGGAGCACGCACAACTCCATAATGAAGCAAATGAATCTCATTGGATGTTGTAATAACAAATTTTTGTATTTATAATAAAATAAACACAAGAGAATTACAATAATAATCCAATTGGATTAAACTTGATGATTAAGGAAACAATCTCTATCAATCCTCTGATTCTTCTCTCGAACCAATTTGGCTTGACTTGGACTTTGACTTTGACTGCGTTGACCGCGTTGACTGTGTGTGTTGAGTCGGATCTTCAGTTGAAGCTTGTCCGAACTCGGATTTGGATCTTATAACGTTAATCCAGAGGCGTCGAGCCTTTATTTGGATTAAACGTACTTGATCCGAAGAACACTCGATCTGGGGGGCTTAGCACCTTAATCCCGGGTCGTATGTTGTTCTTGGCGCGAAGAACACCGAAGAACTCAGTATATGAAGAACGCTTGATTTGGGGGGCTCCGCACCTTAATCCCAAATCGTTTGTCGTTCTTGACTTGAAGATGCTTGAAGATCTCAAGGGAGCGCTGCTCGTGTTCTTGATCTCTTCAGAGCGTTTATGTCTTCAAGTATTTGAGTGTGTCTAATGAATGGAGGAGGACTCCTTATATAGGTGAAGGAATGAGCATGCCCCATAAATAACTTGCAATCTGATTGGTCTATAACAGATTTGGCCTGGTTCTGCGGGCTTGGGCCGTTCCAAATATATCACAGCCTGATTGGTCATTGCTTAATTTGACCTGATTCTGGAACCTTCCATGCTTTACTTAACTTAGGGGTCAAGCTTTACTTAATTTAAACCCTACTTAATTTGTTGGGTATTAAATTAATTATCAATTATTTATTAATCTATTTTAGGAATTAATTTATTAAATCCCCAAAATAAAATATAATAAATTAAAATTGATATTTAATCAATAAAATCCACGTGTCGCCATTTGATTGGACCGTGAATTTTAATTGCTTACAAATGCCCCCTTGCGATTTATTCACGGACAGAATGTCTTGTTGTGAAGGAATCGCAAAAGATTTGTTTCTTGTTCACCAAGATTTCATGACCCTTACCCAAAATTATCAAAGTTATTTGTAGTAAAGAATCTCCTACAATTTTGTAGAGCTTGAGCACCTCACAATAATCTCCATAATTATCCATGAGTCCACTAGTAATTTCCATAATTATCCATGAATAATTTCCATAATTATCCATGAGTCCACAAGTAATTTCCATAATTATTCATAAATCCACTACTATATAAGGGTACTTCATGAACTCAATTTTTTATCAAAGCTATTCAACAAACAAGATAATCACTTCAATTCTTGGTTCTTCCTTCTCTTATTTGAATTTTCCTCTTTCTTTCCAAAGTGTAACATGAAGTGTTTCTAAATTTTTTTCTCTTCTTCAGCATTGATCCAAGAGGCTGTCAAGACAAAATACTCAATCAAAACACATCATCCAAGGAATTCAATTTACAAGTGTAAGCTTTCAATTTCTTAATTTGCTTTTTTTTTTTGAACTGTTTATTCGTCTTGTTTGCTTGTTGTTCCTGTCTTCGACCAAGAACTTAATAACATGCTTGTCCTCGCCCCTCTTTCTCTTCCGAGAAATCGACGGTGAGCCTTGTCCTCGCCCCTCTTTCTCTTCTGAGAAATCGACGGTGAGCCTTGTCCTCGCCCCTCTTTCTCTTCTGAGAAATCGACGGTGAGCCTTGTCCTCGCCCCTCTTTCTCTTCTGAGAAATCGACGGTGAGCCTTGTCCTCGCCCCTCGGTTGTTCCTTATGGAATTAAGAACTGCTCCTCGGTTGCCTCCCGATACGATTGTCCCGACATGGTGATTGAACTGTGAGCTCGTGGTTTCGAAAGGGTTCGAGGTCGCTTGTTGTTGGTGCTTATGCTTACGAGAGGGGCGGTGAGTGATGCTCGGCCATCGGTGTTGACAATTCGACCGGGAAGCGGCACGATAGGGTCGATCCGTGGGTACTTAGCGCGGTTGAGGATGTACGCCCGATCTGGGTAAGAACCTCGGAACAACAGTGATGGCTGCTTGGCGATGACAGCCGGTTCGCGTGCCTCGGTACCGTGAGATGAGACGGTGGTGGCTTCGCATGATTATGGCTGGGCAGCACGCGGCTGCTGCGTTTTTGAAGAGGCCGACAGTGCGTCGACGATCAGTCACGACGGGCGACGGCTGCATGCGATGACGCGGTGACACGGGGGACCGGCGGCGGCGTCCTTGCGTGGTTCGTCGCGAAGTTGGCATGGGGCGGCAACCTTGCGTGGTTCGTGCACGTTGGCGTGGGGCGGCGGCGTCTGCTGGTGGTGTGGACGAGCGGCGCGCGGTAGTTCTCGGCTTCGACTGGTGAGCAGCGGATCTGGTGCGGCGGAACGCGCGAGCTGTTGCTCGGCGACGGGTTGTGGCAGTGCGTGCTGGTGGTGTGGACGAGCGGCGCGCGGTAGTTCTCGGCTTCGACTGGTGAGCAGCGGATCTGGTGCGGCGGAACGCGCGAGCTGTTGCTCGGCGACGGGTTGTGGCAGTGCGTGCTGGGCGAGCATCTGTCGTCTTTCCTTTCGGCGGCAGCGACGCGCACGGACGGCGGCTGCTATTTGGCAACGCGTGCTTGTGCGGCAGCGCGTCGTGGCTGATACGGCAGCAACAGCCGGCGCTGCTGCTCGCTTACGGCGACAGCGACGAGCACACGACGGCGGGTTTCGGCAGTCACCGGTTGCTGCAAGCGTCACCGAGAGTCCCGATCGGTAGAGAAAGGAGAAGCCTTCTTTGACAGATTCACGCCTGGAATGCTAACACCCAATTTTGACTTTCAACATTAATTTTGACCTTCCTTTGTGAATTTGGGCCCTTCCCACATGAACACAACTTTTGACTACTAATAACATGAGCCCATGAGAAACTATTTCTTGATTTGGGCTTCTATATAAATTGGGCCCACATTAAATTCAATAATCATGATATTGGGCTTTCAATTTCCAACTAACTTCAATTCATACTTTAAACATGAATTAATTTAGTTGGTCACTTTGATATTTTAAATTTCTCTTCATCATGGATTTAACTTACAACTTTGAATTCAACAATTAATTGATCCCATGAATTTATTTCAAATTCTTTTAATTATCAAAATTCTTAAACTATTATTTTCAAGCCATACTCCTGTTCTCTAACATTACTTTTGCTTTTTTTTTTTTCGCAGCCAATCTCAACTTCAGAATGGTTAAATTTAAGAGTCATACAACAGATTCCAAGGAACGTCAATTGCTAATCCTTGATACCCAGCGTCCACTATCAGACATAGTAACCCGTCTTCCCATCGAAAGACCTCTCATGGGCCAACCTATAGAGAAATTAGCTCAAGAAGATAATGTCTTCAATTTAACGACTTGGACCAGAAACATGGAGCTGGACGAAATAGGAGTCGTAACTTTGAGATCGGCTAATCATACCAAGGAGAAGCTACAAACTGGCCCTTTACCAACACTAGGACACCAAATAATCAGAGGTAATGCGGCATGGGGCGACCCAATGAATTTTCTAGGGGAATTTCATTACATCCAAGGGTATTGGGAATGGACCGAGGCTATCTTAAGTAGATATCGCTCTATTCTTGAGAAAACAATGCTTTATGAACCTATTTTCGCATCTCTATTTACATATGACTGTAATCGAGAGATCATCAAAGCTTTTTGCGAGGCGTGGTGCCCTACCACTAACACCCTACTTACTTCCTTTGGAGAAATGTCGATTTCTCTATGGGATTTGTATAACTGGGTAGGATTGCCGCTAGCTGGTCACCTATATGAAGAAGTTGTGCCTGACAAGCCAGAACTTTTGAATGAGCGTGACGCCACTGGCTTACGTATCCCACCCAGTTGTCAGCACTTACTTCATGCTTATCATAGAATCCGTAGCCGTGATGGTACCGACTTTGTTTCACTTTCTCGATGGGTGAGCTTTTGGTCTCGTAGAACTACGAAGCATAAACAGCCCCCTCCACGTGCAGAAAGTAAGAGAAAAGCACGCCTCAAGAGTACGCATAACCCCAAGGGTATTATCGACGACTGCAAGAAATGGACTTCCATAGAGATGGCCCCTTTTAAAATGCTTCATGTTGATGCCAAAGAACAAGAGGAAACGTATCTAGCTGCCCATTTAGCTTGTTGGCTTTGCTCTTTCGTACTTCCTAACGATGAAGTAGATATGATACGTCCTGGTACCTTCAAGGTAGCAAGTTTGATAGCTGCGGGAAAATCAGTTTGCCTTGCTGTTCCTGTTCTGACAAGCATATACCGAGGTTTGAATGGAATCTCTAATGAACTTAGACCCTCTGAAATGAAGTCAACATTTCCCGTGCACTTCGTTTACACTTGGTTGGCTCATTATTTTCAAACTCATTACCCAAACCCTCATGATTTGAAAGCACCTTCAATGGTGACCTACTCAGGCGAAAATGGAGCAAAATTCTTTAGTTCAATTGGTGCTCGCAAACAAATTCAAAATGGAAACAAAGCTTCCTTGTTTTGTAATGTTCTCCCGAAAACAGACCCCATGTGGTATATTGACCATGACAAGGCACCTTGGCGTGATTGGGCCTACTTCATTGCTATTCGCACTAATTATCTTACCTTGCGACAGAATGGAGGCTTTCTTATTGAACCCTACAGCCCACATCGATTTAGCCGCCAATTCGGCTTTTATCAAGATACTCCGGGGAGAATGAAAACAGACATTCGAGAAACCACCTTGGAGCGAGGGCTTCAGTATTGGAGGCAATGCACCTTACGTAACTCTCAATCTACAGCAACTTTTCCATGTGCATCTTCAGAATTTAAAAATTCCTGCTCATCAGAATACAAACAGTGGTTATCTCAGATTCATGGCACTTACTTCTTAGACAACGTGTTGAACCTAGCTGAGGCTATCCCAAACCAGGATGTGGAAGAAGAAGTTGACATCGTTAATAATTCAGATAATGCCAAAGCTGATGAGGAAGCTGTATCACTAGAGGCTCCGCCCCTTCGAAAGGTGATTGTAGGGAGGTCTAATGGAGCCGAAAAGAGAAAGAACGGTCTCTCACATTCAAATGAGAGCACAACCGACCACAACCCGAAGCGGATCAAAAAAACCAAATCTCCGATGCTTACCCCGACAACTAAGGCTAAGGTTTTAATCCCTTCTAATCATAATTCATATACATCCATTCTTGCACATATTTTCTTTTCATCTCTTTTACTCCTTTTTTTTTTGTAGTACATGCATGATGTATTTGGTTCTGATTATGATGACTCGAACGAAGAAGGATCAACCTCTGTTGCAGCCCCCGAAATCTTAATTGATGATGACCTTTCGGATCACATTTCTCCTATCATGAATGAATCTCCCCCATTAATTTCTGTGGCCCAAGCTCCAGACATTACAGAATTTGTCTTTGATAAAGAGATTATGGACGCTAGGAAACTAGTTAACTTGGCAGTGTGGAAACGCTTTCAAGAAAAACTAAGAAGAACCCCTGTCAACGCATTATCTTCTGTGAGGAATGAAGGGCTTAAGATGGTGGACACCTTCAAAAGCGCTCAAGGAATTGACGGATCCGCTCTAGAACAATCATTCAATTTCCTACTCTCTAAAGCCGATGCGTATGACACCATGAAGATAAAACTTGCTGATGGAATAACCAAGAAAGACATTGAAAAGCGTCTAATTGATGCAAAGAAGCGCGCCCATGAATACAAAGACCAAGAGGCTACAGAGACCAAGCAACTGCAAGAATCTGAAACTAAATTGAAGCAGATTGAAACGAAGATCGAGACTCTGCTGAAGGAGAAGGAAACCATGTCACAAACAGCTGAACGTCTCCGCCAATCTATTCAAAGCGCAAAGCTTGGAGCTCAAACTGCTGCAAGGAATATTAGTGTACTGAAGAAAACACCGATCTTAGAAGATTCCATCGCTGACGAATTGAAGAGCGTTACGCAAGCTTTGACAGACGCTCGAGAGGAGCTATCCACTATGGATATTTTTCATTAATTTCTTTTGAAACCAACTCACCTTAATACCTCCATTTTGTTTTGATCACTTAATGATATTATCAATAAAGTGCTTTTTATCCCTTATCTCTTATTCTTCTTCTTGTTATCCATCATTAACTCCTTATTTGCATCACTATGTCTGATACTTACTCACTATTTTACATACTTCAACTTATTGCTTTGCTTCACAAACTTGATGTGAACAAACCGAAACATGACTGAACTTAACAAAATGCTAAGCTGCCTACGTACCTCTTTGAAGAGAATCAAGTCATAACGTAGTTCAAAGGGACACGATTTGGTTTTGAATGGGGGGGGGTGCCGTACACAGTTTAAACTCATGCGGGCCAGGAGTGACTATTCTTTAACCACTTTAGACAAAGTAGGATATTTAATGCTTTAACCACTTAAAATATCTGAGTGGGGTGAATTAATAGTTTAACCACATATAATTACCTTTGGTGGGTGTCATGCACAGTTTACACTCATGCGGACCAGGAGTAACATGCAGTTTAGGCTCGTGCGTCATGGAGCGTTGTACATGTATTTGTTTTACGCGTAGTAGCGTTTCAAGAACTTCCCATTTATAGGGCCAATGTTCACGCCATCCTCTGAGATCAACTTGTATGCGCCATTTGTATAGGCTTCCTTCACAACATGAGAGCCATCCCACTTGGGTAGAAACTTATTTCCAACGCGATGGGTGACTACTATAGGTCTTCTCACAGCAAGCACCAAATCACCAACTTGAAAAGAACGTACCCTCACCTTCTTGTTGTATGTTCTAGAAAGGCGAGATTGGTAACACTCAAGTCTTTGTTGTGCTTCCAATCTCTTTTCATCTAACGCTTCTAACTCTTGAAGACGTAACTTTGCATTTTCTTCCTCGGTGAGGCCTTCTTGTATGGCTATCCTCAAAGAAGGAATTTGCTTTTCAAGAGGCACAACAGCCTCAACACCATACACCAAGGAATATGGAGTGGCTTGCGTAGGCGTTCTATAGGTGGTACGGTACGCCCATAAAGCTTCATTGATCCTTTCATGCCAATCTCTTTTTGACTTGGAGACCACTTTCTTCAATAAACTGCATAAAGTTTTATTGAAAGCTTCGGCAAGACCATTAGCAGCTGCGTTATACATTGAAGATTTCTTTTGTTTGAAATCAAACTTCTCACATAGCTTATCAATCCAACTGTTGCTGAACTGCTTTCCATTATCAGTGATAATGTAGCGCGGGACACCATATCTATAAATGATATTGATCCGAATGAAGTCAGCAACATTTTCTTTCTTCACTTCCCTTAGAGGCACAGCTTCGGCCCACTTTGAAAAGTAATCGGTTGCCGCAAGAATGTAGAGATAACCACCAGATGACTTTGTAAGCGGCCCCACCACATCTAAACCCCAAGCATCAAAAGGCCATGAAGCGACTGTCGGATGTAAAGGCTCCGGAGGTTGATGAATCAAATTTTCATGGAACTGACAGGCTTGACATCTTTGTGCGTAATCCATGCAATCCTTCACCATGGTTGGCCAATAGTAGCCCATCCTTTTAATTCTGAAATGTAGCTTCGGTCCGGACTGATGAGCACCGCAAATTCCAGAGTGAGCCTCCTCCATTGCTTGAATAGTTTCTTCCTTACCCAAGCATCTCAAGAAAATTCCATCGAATGATCTTCTATAAAGTATACCCTTGAAGTAGATGAACCGAGGTGCCCGACGCCGAATATCAACCCTTTGTCGTGGATCGTTAGGCAACTTATCATATTTCAAATAATCCACAAGCGGTTGGCGCCAATCTTCTTCTTCAATTTCGAAAACCTCCACCACATGATTTTCAACTTCTTCATAATCATCATCTTCAAAGATTGGTGGTACAACCCAACTTCTACACACCGGTATTTGAATCTGCATTTCTGGCATAGCTATAATTGATGCTAACTTAGCGAGGGCGTCAGCTTGCTTATTCTCTCTTCTAGATAGATGCTTAATATCAACATCACCGAGATAACCCATAAGCTTTTGAGCATACTTGTAATAGGGGAACAACTCAGGCTTCTTCACTTCATACACTCCAAGGAGTTGATTTACTACCAATAGCGAATCACCATACACTCTAAGGTGTAGTTGCTTTATGTCGACGGCCATTTCCAAACCAAGTATGAGTGCTTGATACTCAGCCACATTGTTAGAACAATTTTCTGTTAAGGAAAATGAGAAAGGTAGAACTTCACCACTGGGTGTTACAAACACGACTCCCGCACCAGCTCCCTCTCTATGAGATGCTCCATCGAAATACATCTTCCAAGGAGAAACTATGTCCACAGTGAAAGCATCTTCATCGGGGAGTTCATCGGATAGTTCCCATTCAGCAGGCATTGGATGATCAGCTAGAAAATCTGCCAACACTTGTCCTTTTACGGCCTTTTGAGGGACGTATACGATCTCAAACTGTTGCAGTTGGAGATACCATCTTGCAAGCCGATCAGAGAGTACTGGTTTTGACATGACAAATTTTAGTGGGTTGGCTTTCGAAACTAGCCGAACTGTGTGAGCTTGAAAATAATGTTTCAACTTCTGAATTACGAAGATAAGGGATAAGCAGATCTTCTCAATGGGTGAATACTTCAACTCGTTTGGAGTCATGGTTCTACTTAGATAGTATAGAGCTCTTTCTTTACCATCATCATTTTCTTGTGCAAGTAAAGCTCCCACAGAACGCTCTTGAGCAGCTAGATAAAGGACTAATGGACGTCCCGGTATTGGAGCACTCAATACTGGTGCCTTCATCAAGTATTCCTTAATGCTATTGAAAGCATTATTGCAAGCTTCATCCCATTCGAATATGCTGTCTTTCTTCATGAGATGACTAAATGGTTGGCATCGGCCAGCTAAGTTTGATATGAATCTCCTTAAGTATGCCAACTTTCCTTGTAGACTTTTGAGTTCATGTATGTTCCGAGGCACATGCATTTTCATGATTGCGTCAATCTTTGCTTTCTCAATTTCAATCCCTCGACGGCGAACAATAAACCCAAGAAATTTCCCAGATGAAACTCCAAATGCACACTTGAGCGGATTCATCTTGAGTTGATGCTCTCTTAATCGTTCAAACACTCGCCTTAGATTATGAAAATGATTTTTCTTTTCCTTTGATTTCACCACAATATCATCAACATAGCATTCGACAATCTTATGAAGCATGTCATCAAATATCTTTTGCATGGCTCGCTGATAAGTGGCACCAGCATTCTTTAAGCCAAATGGCATAACATTATAGCAATATATTCCTTTCGGAGTACGAAAGGCTGTCTTCTCTTGATCCTCAGGAGCCAAACCAATTTGATTGTAGCCAGATGACCCATCCATAAATGAAAGGACCTCATGCCCCGTTGTTGCATCAATCATGAGCTCAGTAATTGGTAATGGAAAGTCATCTTTTGGACATGCCATATTCAAATCTCGGAAATCAACACATACTCTGAGTTGTCCATTTTTCTTTCTTACCGGCACGATATTGGAAATCCATGTAGGATATTTGACTTCTCGGATCTTGCCTGTTTCAAGAAGCTTATTAATCTCGTCCTCAATCAAAGGAATCAACTCTGGTCGAAATCGACGCTGCATTTGTTTAACTGGTCGAGTTCCCTTTTTAATGGACAAGTGGTGCACTGCGATTTTCGGATCTAAGCCTGGCATTTCCTTATGCGACCATGCAAAGACATCTCTGAATTCTCGCAAAAGACTGACATACTTTGTTTCTTCCTCAACATTTAGCAGAGCACTTATGTAGGTAGGACGTGGGTCATTTTCATCACCTAAGTTAATTTCTTTCAATTCATCAACAGTGGCTTTCACTCCTTCTTCAAATTGTGGAGGGGCATCTTCAGCATCTACTTCCTCCATTTGAGAATCTTCCACAGCAGTAATATGATTGGTAGAAGCTACACTTTCTTTATCATCACTATCATCTTTAGTAAAGATGATTCTTTGCACCTTATCCTTCAACACTCTTCCACTTGAGACAGTCAAGATATTTCGTCGCTTGATGCGAAAAGGATTTTGACTCCGGAGTTTTCGGAGGTTAAGGGACTTGACATGATTTTGCCTCCTACACTTCCCTTTACAGGGTCCAAGCCTTTCGAAGACACTCCCAAGCCTTTCAAAAACAGATATTCTCTTGACTTCCCTACTACTCGCATCAAACCTATCCTCCGTGGATAAAGCTTCTCCCTCGGTGATATAATTTGTACTTGCTCTTCTAATTGCAATGCGGACTGGCTTTTGAGGGACATACCCCAAACCTGGCTTAGCCTTCTTGATAGTGTGATCACTATTTTTCATCATTTTCTGAATAACATTGAGCCCCTGGCCTGGTGGGTTGATAGTTTCTTGACACACCTTACTCACCATCGCTTTTTCCCTTGGTTCATAACCAGCCTTGATAAGGAGTTTATAAGCTTGTGGACTATACGACTTGGTTATTTCAGCTTCAAACACTTCACCGTGTTCGGTCTTTGGTCCTTCAATAGGACGTGTGAATCCTTTGAGTGGTGGAGAAGAAAGTTTACTAGCATCAATTTTTGTTAAAGGCAATGTCAACTCTTCCGAGGTCTCAAGCCCTTTGCCTTTGTTCTCCTTGAGAGTGGCAGATGATGTACTACCTTCCTCATCATTTATTTGTTTATTGCCCCCATTATCTTGCACCGGGGCTTCTTCACGTTTTACTTCCTTTGTACTCTTGAAGAAATATTTAGCATCGGCAAAGTAAGCTTCAGCTTCAGTAAATGGCTTGTCATCACCGAATACTCTTTTCACGTTGTCACCTTCACTATATTTGAAGCACTGGTGCAATGTGGAAGGAATCACACCATTCTCATGTAGCCATGGGCGCCCCAAAAGCATGTTGTAGGAAGTTTTTGCATCAATAACATGGAAAAGGACTGTGGATTTCATCTCATCAATTAGCAAATCAAGAACTATTGTGCCGAGAGTCCTTTGCCCCTCATGGTTGAACCCTTGGATCATCAATCGGCTATGGTTGAGTTCATCCAGTGGTATTTCTATCTTCTTCAACATTCTCAAGGATAAAATGTTCACCGCCGAACCTCCATCAATAAGTATGCGATTCACTCGCATCCCTTTAGTATAACCAGTCACAAATAGAGGTCGATTATGAGATTGCATACCCAACAACATATCTTCATCCGTGAAGGTCACCTTCATGGAGTAAGCTTCACCCTTAGTTTCAAGTTGTTCGCTTTCATTGTCCTCATTCACGACATGACATGAGCCTCCATTATGACTTTCTTCTACAGAAGTGAAGTTTATGCCCACCTCATCTTCTAACACGATTTTCCCTTCCTTAGCTAGTTGCATGATCTTTTCCTTAAGAACGAAACAATCATGAATTGGATGACTCACCAACCTATGATACTTGCAGTATTTTGGGTCATTAGTTCGGCCGGCTTCTTCTGGACGTTTCATCTCAGGAAGGTCAAGGAGCTTATTTTTCATCAGATCATCAAATATGCCAGAAAGGTCTGAGTTCAGAAATGGATACTCTTTTTCTTGCATCTCTTTCAGAGTTAACCTTCTTTGCCCCCACTCTTGAGCAACTTGCTTCCCTTTGTCTTTCTTATCATTTTCATTCTTTCGAACCTTGACCGTCATAATATTTGTGGCCATTGACTCTTTGTTGGAATTTTTAACATAGGACTTGCTCCCCCTTTTGAAATCTTGTTTATCTTTAGACTTGTAGGAGTCCGACATCGGTGAATGTTTGATTCCACTAGCAGCCATACTTAATTCCATGTCATGGGCCCTGGTAGCCAACTCTTCGAAAGTCTTAGGTTGAATTCCTTTGAGTATATAAAGGAGATTCCATTCCATCCCTTGGATACACATCTCAATAGCAGACTCTCCGGATAATCGGTCCTTGCAATTTAAGCTCAAATTTCTCCATCGATTGATATAATCAATCACAGGTTCTTCCTTCAATTGACGAGTATTAGTTAACTCAGTCATGCTAACAGTTCTCCTCGTGCTGTAGAAACGATTAAGGAACTCATGTTCCATTTGTGCCCAACTATCAATGGATTCAGCTTGCAAATCGATATACCAATCAAATGCATTTCCTTTGAGAGAGCGAACAAACTGCCTTATCATATGGTCTCCATAAGTACCAGCGTCATGGCAAGTCTCAATAAAGTGTGCTATATGCTGCCTCGGATTTCCTTTGCCATCAAACTGTTGGAACTTGGGAGGCTGGTAGCCAGCTGGCAACTTCAAGTTATCCACTCTTTTCGTGTATGGCTTGACATAAGTAACAGTAGGCTTGGAATTCTCCTCAAACCTTTCTTTTATTGTTCCAAGTATAATATCCTTGAGTTGATCTACTTGGAGCATTCCATCAGCTGAAAGTGGCAACGTTCCTTGAGTTTGCTCCTTTTCAATAGCCTGGCGCCTTGTGACCTCTTCCACTTCACTATCATCCATGACTCCTTTTCCGTTTGCACGGCTAGTCTCCGCGATGTCTCTTTTCATCAATTGGGAGATCTTTGTGTCTTGAGCCTCTATGTGTTTCGTGAGCCCCTCGATAGCTTTCATCATGTTTGCTAATTGTTCCTCAACAGTCGTGGTGCCTGCCATCATTACTGGAGCTGCAACGGAGTCAGATGAAGAGTTTGAAGATGCAGAATCTTCATCACTATCATCTTTCATAAGTAGTTGTTTTCTCGAAGCCTCCTCAACCGAAGGGTTGGATCCAGATGAGGCTTCCGAACGAGCTTTTTCTGACATGCTCCTTGTAACAACAGCAACATATTCAGTTAATGCCTCTGAGAGCTTAGAAGCAGCAGTCCTACCTGCAGTAATCCTGACAGGAGTCATATCGTACTTCGAGCTTGTAGAGAGAAGAGATGAGAGGTAGAGACTGTCCCACCGGGCGTGCCAAATTTGTAATAACAAATTTTTGTATTTATAATAAAATAAACACAAGAGAATTACAATAATAATCCAATTGGATTAAACTTGATGATTAAGGAAACAATCTCTATCAATCCTCTGATTCTTCTCTCGAACCAATTTGGCTTGACTTGGACTTTGACTTTGACTGCGTTGACCGCGTTGACTGTGTGTGTTGAGTCGGATCTTCAGTTGAAGCTTGTCCGAACTCGGATTTGGATCTTATAACGTTAATCCAGAGGCGTCGAGCCTTTATTTGGATTAAACGTACTTGATCCGAAGAACACTCGATCTGGGGGGCTTAGCACCTTAATCCCGGGTCGTATGTTGTTCTTGGCGCGAAGAACACCGAAGAACTCAGTATATGAAGAACGCTTGATTTGGGGGGCTCCGCACCTTAATCCCAAATCGTTTGTCGTTCTTGACTTGAAGATGCTTGAAGATCTCAAGGGAGCGCTGCTCGTGTTCTTGATCTCTTCAGAGCGTTTATGTCTTCAAGTATTTGAGTGTGTCTAATGAATGGAGGAGGACTCCTTATATAGGTGAAGGAATGAGCATGCCCCATAAATAACTTGCAATCTGATTGGTCTATAACAGATTTGGCCTGGTTCTGCGGGCTTGGGCCGTTCCAAATATATCACAGCCTGATTGGTCATTGCTTAATTTGACCTGATTCTGGAACCTTCCATGCTTTACTTAACTTAGGGGTCAAGCTTTACTTAATTTAAACCCTACTTAATTTGTTGGGTATTAAATTAATTATCAATTATTTATTAATCTATTTTAGGAATTAATTTATTAAATCCCCAAAATAAAATATAATAAATTAAAATTGATATTTAATCAATAAAATCCACGTGTCGCCATTTGATTGGACCGTGAATTTTAATTGCTTACAGATGTGTAAGCAATAGCACATATGTATGAAACAAAAACAAAATCCAAATAAAGAAAAAGAATGAAATAAGAATCTCAAACTATTTCAACCTACCTTTAAATGGGCATGATAACAGACTCAATACAACTTTTCATTTATCTAATAAGGCTAATGCAATAACATATTGATCTCCACTTACAAATATGCATTTAAAAGAATAGAAAATTTATGAGAATAGGCAAAAAATCTGCATAGCCGATGCAACTTGCTGTCAAAAGAATTCAAGTGGCGACCAAAAAGACCAACTACACCATGGGAAACAGAGGCGGCAACAACCATAATCAAAAAACAAAACCTAAACAGGTGCATCATCATATTTAAAACAGAGTTAAGCAAACAAGTGCACCAATTTCCAGTGATTAAGTTTCGGCTGAAGTAGACAGAAGGATAATGAAGCGCAAACAGAGAGGAAAAACCATACTCAAGAAGTGGGTCCGGTCAGGAAAGTCGCACTAGGCGAAATTGCCGGGTAGAGAGCGCAACGAAGAAGGACGGTGGCGGCGAATTGACTGTCCTAGGCAGCAAAATCCCTTTGGAGGGACGGTGACAGCTGGAAGCGCGTCGATGTATCAAAAAAACCAGATCAACTCCGGTACTAATAAATCTCAAGAAGCACGGCATCGTGGGCCGACAGTGGAAAAAATCCTCCATCGCAAAAGCTGCTGGGGGATTCGTTGAGAACCGATGAATGAACCATAGACAGCGTTAGATCAGGCGATTCGAGAGAAGTTCAGGCGAGTGGAACAAGACGCCGGTGGCCAGATGGGTGAGAGGGCCCTCACGCACAGTCGGCGGCAGAGGATGGAGTGAAAGAGGGGTGTATTTGTTTTGTAAGGCTGGTGGCTCGTAATGAAAGCAGTCGTAATACTTTTTCTAAGGCAACCCTAATACAATTAGTTTTTACATTAGCGACAGAATTAATTCGTCGGTAGAGACATTATTATTTTTATAAAAAAATTTATATTTACCGACCGATGGAATTCGTCGGTAATTTAAAAATTATATATTTAGCGACGGATTGGATCTGTCGGTAACTTAAAATTTAATTTTTATATATTTACCGACTGATTTAATCTGTCGAAAACTTAAAAGCTATTTTTTTTTAAAAAAAATAAATTTTATATATTTACCAACAAATAAAATCTGTTGGTAATTTAAAAACTCAAATTAATTTTTTTATTAAAATTTATTATATTTACCGATGAAATATAGTCGTCGGTAAATTTTCCAAATTTAATCCCTCCAAAATAATGAAGGATTACCGACGAAAAAAAATCTGTCACTAATTCTGTCGGTAATCCGTCACAAAAACCGTCGAAAATTTCTTATGATATTTTTTTAAATAAACCATATTAAATAAAAAAATCTTCGATAATCCGTCAACAATTACCGACGGATTCGTTCCGTCGGTAATCCGATAGTTTCTTGTATGAGTTTTCTTTTATAAATTATGAAGAGTTTTGTAGGATAAATAAATAAGGAAAGGATGAAGTGGAATTTAAACCAACGTGTGTTTAATATTAGGCTAAGCATTTTGGCAAGCGTGTGGTGTGCATTTTACTTCAACTAGCATTTTTACCCGTGCGTTGCACGGGATTGTGTTTAACAATATATTTTTTTGAAATTTTATACTAATTCTTCAAAGACGAATAGAGTTTTAGGACCGATTTTTGAAGTTGTATAATCATAAAGATTTGTTGATTAACTAATACTCCCTCCGTCCACTTCTAAGGTATCCATTTTACTATTTTTGGCGTCCGCTTCAAAGGTATCCATTTTCTATATTTAGTAAAAAAGTACACAATATGGCCCACCACTTCCCTCCAATACAACTATCCACTTTACATATAATAAGAGTAAATATCAAAATTGGTCCTGTAAATATGTCGTTTTTCAACTTTAGTCATTTTTCTATTGCAATTCTTAATTTTGGTCATTTTTTGTCAACTTTTAGTCATTTTAGTCCAAATTTAGTCATTTTTGTCCAAATTTAGTCCTTTATGTTTAAAAAAGTCCAAAAATTGTCCGAAAGTGTATACATTTAGGATCAAAAGTGGATAAAAAAAGGACCAAATTTTGAAAAAATGACCAAAACTGGACCAAAAGGACTAAAAGTGGACAAAATAGGACCAAAATTGAGAATTGCAAAAGAAAAAAGACTAAAGTTGGAAAACGTCATACTTACAGGACTAATTTTGATATTTACCCTAATAATAATACTCCTTAATCCACGTGCAAAAAGTAAATGGATACCTTAGAACCGGACGAAGGGAGTATGAAAATTGCATATTATAAATTAAATTTTCTTTTCTTTGAATATTTATTTATTTTACCCTTGAAATATTGAGTTTTAGGAATGATTCATATTTGTTAATCTCCTTATATTCGTCGGATTTGCTTTAATTAAATTTGATAAAATTATATATATCCTATATGTTACTATATGTCCTATATGTTTATAATAAATATTAAACACAAAAGGGATGAGTGAAGTAATAAAATTGAATAAGGCAACTATACTAAAAGAAAATATTACAGAAATATATAGATGAGAATCAGGCCATACACCACAAATTTACCTAATTCCTTGTTAAAATCTTATAAGAATAACAAATTTAATATCTTACATTCCTTTAATGCCTTACCACGGAGATAAATGATGAGCTGAATTTGTTTCCACACTTATGTTTTAGATCATATTGTATAATGTTAATCTGACAGAAAGCTTTAAGGCCATCTGCTGCATCATTAAGAATTTTTAATAAAAAATTACTTTATGAATCATTAACTTAGCATATGATAAACATACTCTGAACTCATCACACAGAAAAATCATAATTGCAAGATTGTTAATATATCATTGCATTACTGTATAAGCAATATAAATTGATACTACATGCTTTCTCATTTTCTGTAATCAACGAATTAGCATTAGATAAATTATGATGCTATAACAACTCAGAATATACAGAACAAAATAATAGATTGTCTTCTTTAAAGCATGATTGATAAACGATCACCTCATCTAAAAGCTTAAGCTGATAGAGAGTTGAATCGTTTAATACTTAATCAGGTTACACTCTAACACGCCCCCTCACATGCAGGCGGGAAATTTTGCCTCAAGCCTTGCATGTGCAATTTTTCTCATAAATGGGTGGCGGTGAGGTTTGAACCCTGGACCTCTGTTAACCATGGGCTCTGATACCATGTTAAACGACCACCTCATCTAAAAGCTTAAGCTGATTGAGAGTTGAATCGTTTAATACTTAATCAGTTTACACTCTAACAATGATACACTCATTTCTAATTTGACACGCAAACACATACAAATATGTAGACAAAAATAGATACTCTAATATCGCTTAAAATCAAAATAATCAACGATTATCTCATAAATTACCCACTCAATTATTTGACTCCATCACATTGTTTTGACCATCCTTTGTAACTAAAAGATCGTCGAAGAAATGGAAATGCCGTGCATATTCAAGTATAGCCTTGGCCAATGGGTGTTCGCTATTAGACTGTGACAAAAGAAAGTGTGACATTATGAAATTTTTTAAATCATGTGGACATTGATCAAGCATTGCTATCTAGAAAACCACATGTCTAGATCACTATGTAAGTTTATACCATTTTACCACTTGTATCTAGAGCAAATGCTATCAAAAGCAGTCAAATCATTACCTCTGATGAAGCTACTAATCTAAGGAATTCACCATGATCCATGTCAGAGAAAACTTTCACAGTAGTAATTAATGTAGCTTTTCCCTGGGTTAATGTTCCAATCTTGTCAAATACGATATACTTGATCTTTTGTGCCATCTCCAATGCATCTCCTCCTTTGATGAGCACACCGTTGTTTGCTCCTACCCCTGTTGCAACATGATAGTTGTAGGAGTCGTCAAACCAAGTGCACATGGACAATGCTGATTGAGTTTAGTATAGGAATCAATTACAAAATATGAAAACAGAAAAAGAAAATTACAATAATAGAAAATTCATACCAAAACGGGAGTGTTACGATTATAAAAAGGAAAGGATCAAGAGACTTAAATTGAAATTTATTAAGAGAAGGAAACATTCACCTCTTTCAGTTTGGAGGACTTTCAGTTTAGAGGAGCGAGTAATCGCCGGAGGCAAGACTTCCAAAACCTCCACAACCAGACACCCAGACAATGAACTCCTAGAAAAAACACCCTTTTTAAGGCAATCAAAAAAGAGTGAGGCTCTTGTGCACCCGGGCGCACGGAGCACATTCCGTGCGCCTTTGCAATTTTCATGCCCCTTTACAATCTAAACCCCTAGCAATACATAGGATTGGAGGCGGGAGGGTTGTGCTCATATGGGGACACGGAGTATCCCTCCGTGTCCCCGGGTTCGCAGGAGCTTTTGCCAATAAAAAAAATACAATTCACCACTTTGAAAAGAGAATTAATTCGATTTATAATTCACCAATTCGATTCACAAAAAACACAATATGAGAAAATACAATTCACCACAACCTACAATGTGACCTCTCAATTTTCTTTCTTAATTCAGAGATTTATTAATCAGTAAATAAAAAAAAGAAAGAAGAAATAAGAGAATAGAGAGTATAACTTTACACATATCTGCAACAATGGAATCACCCATTGTTCAAAGACCAACAACCCTAATAAAAATTAAGTAGTCAATATCTCAAACCTCATTCACCAAAAAACAGAACAATCAAGATGTTTAACTTCCTTCATTCCACTTTCTTCCTTGTATTAGTTTTGGTTTTGCAAATGAGCACCAATTATAGCAGTTTTGTAGAGGCACATGACAACATAATAAACAGGTTGTAAGAACATGCGTTCAATCTACATTATATTTTTTAATAAAAAAATTAGTATTACGTCAAACTCTGACAGATGAGGTAATGCACAAAGAAATTAAAAAGAAACAAAAATTTGCAAGTTCAAAAATGCAGCAAATACCTCAAAACCAATTTCTTATCACTGATTTTCAGTCTACTTTTAACGTTAAAGATGTGGAGAGCATCATAAAAAGGATTCAATGCTGCAAATCTAGAAAAAAATAAATTAATACATCATGCCAGCCTAGACAACCAATAGCATCATAAACATACACCTAAACTTATTCTCTAACCTAACGATCAGAGATTGATTGCGAGATATATATGAGCCCAAACCTTAAAGTTTGAAACTGAAGATTGTAATTTGGTTTTTTGGAATTCTCGAGAAGAATGCGACAATTGTTTTCCGAGATTAAAATTGGATTTTGTGATTCTCGAGAATAAAATGAAAAAGAGAAAAGGTAATTAATAGATATTACAGGCATATCTTATACAGTGGATGATGATGATGGTATCAGCAATGGAGGATAGGGCTAAAATCCGATTTAGGATACCGTCTTCTCCAAAAAATAATTTAGGAAAGAGATGGGATTCATCAGTTGTTCGACAAATCACTACGCAAAAATGAATTCCAAATATTGAGCAATTGGAAATGAAAAATGAAATGAGAAAAAAGAGGCAGATAATGACACAATCAAAACCCAACCTTTTCCCAGTGCGTCAAAAAGTTTCCAGAGGATGAACTCGGAAGAGATTTGAAGAAAGAGGCAGAATATTCTTGTCTGACAATAAATCCATTGCTAATGACAGAGGACTAACTCTAGATAGATATATAGGATTGAGGGAATGTAGGGCTGAGATTAATTTTTAGAGATTAATGGTTGAGATTAAAACTTATAACATTCCTAAAATAAAAATCGGTTTTTGGGCGGGAAAAAGAGAATGACAGAAATGCCCCACCTTGTGCTATTATATATATAAAGATATGGTCTAATTCTTGGTCAATTTACTCTTGCTTGGAGAGTTTGATACTTGTTTTCTTCTTTGACAACGAGTTATAGGATTCAATCATTGATTTTTTTTTCATTATTTTTTTAAAACTTTTTACAAATTTAATTAATTTATTCATGCCTAAAAGAAATAATTAATATATCAAGAAACGAAATTGAGTACGACAGCTCCATGATGAAGAGTCAAGATGATCGTCGTAAAAATATCAAATAAATAAATAAATAATAATATTTCCATCTCCTAAAATTTTAATAAAAATTTAGTCAAAGGAGGGAGTATCATATTTATGAGATAATTAATTAATTTCAGTTGCACGTGGGATAACACGAATTTATTATTCTGATTATTAATTTTTTAATTAATTGTATAGAATAGTAAGCCAAATTAATTTTATTGACATTTTCTAAATTTTTTCCTGTCATTCATTATACTAATGAGCAATATATACCCAATTGCGCGCGCAAAACCTATGTAAAAGAGTGGGAAAATAATTTTTAGGAATTTTATTTTTCTTTCTTGTAAAAAGAGGGAGAATACGAAATCCCAAAATATTACTCCATACAATGAATAAAAAATGAAAAACCTAAAAATGATCTGTAATATATATATAAAGATTATTGTAAGCAATTAAAATTTACGGTCCAATTAAATGGCGACACGTGGATTTTACTGATTACATATTAATTTATTTTGGAATTTAAATAAATTAATTCCTAAAGTAAATTAATCAATAATTTGAGCCCAATAAATTAAATGAGCTTAAATTAAATGAGGCCTGACCCAAGTCAATCAAGCCCAAGTCAAATGAGGCCTGACCCAAGTCAATCAAGCCCAAGTCAAATGAGGCCTGACCCAAGTCAATCAAGCCCAAGTCAAATGGGTCTGACCCAAGTCAATCAAGCCCAAGTCAAATAAAGTGTGACCCAAGTCAAACAAGCCCAGACAAATTAAATCAGGCCCAAATCAGATAGGCCCAATTATGGTTCAGTCAGGCTGAAGCCCAAGCCCGCTAAGTGAGGCCCAAAGGTGGCCTGGACCTCCTTTTTCACCTATAAAAAGGGGTCTCCACCATTCATTTGAACACACACAGAGACAGACAGACATTCAAGTACTCGAAGACGACGCACTTGAAGAGATCGAGAACACGAGTAAAGCTCCCTCCAGATCTTCAAGCGAAGAACAAGCGAAGAACGATCTTCAAATCTTCAAAGCTTCAAGCGAAGAACGTTCGAGGATCTTCAAGCCTTCAAGCGATCTTCAAAGCGTCTTCAAATCTTCAAAGCTTCGAGCGAAGAACGTTCGAGGATCTTCAAGCTTTCAAGCGATCTTCAAAGCGTCTTCAAATCTTCAAAGCTTCAAGTCTTCAAGCTCAAGATCTTCAAGTCTTCAAGCCTCCAAAGCTTCAAGTTCAAGATCTTCAACAAAGCTTCAAGTCTTCAAGCCTCTAAAGCTTCAAGCTCAAGATCTTCAAGTCTTCAAGCCTCTAAAGCTTCAAGTTCAAGATCTTCAACAAAGCTTCAAGCCTTCAAGCCTCTAAAGCTTCAAGTCTCAAAGCATCTTCAAGCTTCAAATCAAGAACAGCTACTAATCCTGGATCAAGGCTCCAAGTCCCCCAGATCAAGTGTTCTTCGTAGAAAGCTCTCAGTCAACGTTTAATCCGAGCAAAGGTTCAACGCCTCCGGGTCAACGTTCAAGACTACACACTCGAGCTCGGACAAGCTTCGTTTAAAGATCCGACTCAACACAAAAGTCAAGTCAACACAAGCTATCAACACAGTCAGCATACACTTCGTCAAAGAAGTCAAAGTCAAGAATCACAAGTCAAGTCAAAGTCAAGTCAAAGTCAAGTCAAAGCCAAATTGGTTCGAGAGAAGAATCAGATGATTGATTGAGATTATAACCCGCTTACATCTTCTTCAAATTACATCCATTAAGAAATTATCTTTGTACTCAATATTGTATTTATTTTATTATAAATACAAAATTTGTTGTTACAAATTTTGGCACGCCCAGTCGGACCATCTCTACTTCTCATCTCTTTTCTCTACAAGTTCAAAGATATAAAGCATGACTCCTCTCAGAATTGCAGTTAGAAGACCTTCTATCTTGAAGCATTCAGAGTTGCAAACTGAAGAGATTCAAAAGATAGCTCCACTCAAGATTGCGATAAGAAGGCATGCTGCATCAAAGCCTCCAGAGTTGCAAACTGAAAAGGTTGGAGTCGTTACAAAAAATATTCCGGAAGGCTCCGTAGAGACAAACCATATGGTGGGGATTACTCTCAACAAGCCATTGCACGGAGACAAGAGTGGTGAAAATGTTTCTACTTGCTCAACTTCTCGCTCCACGCCAAGCTCATCATCTACCTCAACTGAAGCTGCAGTGATGACGACAAGTGCTATGACTATCGAGGATCAACTTGCAAATATGATGAGAGCCATTGAAGGACTCAACAAGCACATGGAAGCTCAAGACGTAAAAATCTCCATACTTATGAAGAAAATGGAGAATGTGGAGACAATTCATGCAAATGAGAAACAAGTTGGGGATGAGCACGAGAAAGAAGACTCAGTGAAACACCATCCTCTTGAAAATAAGCCAGTTGAAGAAAAAATACAAATTTCAACTGACAAAATGCTTCCTGTGAACCAACTGAAGAACATTGTTTTAGAAACGATAAAAGACAAGTTTGAAGGAAGCTCAAAATCCTTTGTTGCCTACAAGAAGCCATATACAAAGAGAATTGACAACTTGAGGATGCCAGCTGACTATCAACCTCCCAATTTTCAACAATTTGACGGCAAAGGCAACCCAAGACAACATGTGGCGCATTTCGTCGAGACATGCAATGATGCTGGGACCTACGGAGATCACATGGTGAAACAGTTTGTTCGCTCTCTTAAAGGAAATGCGTTTGATTAGTATATCAACTTAGAAGCCAACTCCATCGACAGTTGGGGGCAAATGGAAGAAGTGTTCCTTAACCGCTTCTACAGCACACGAAGAACTGTTAGCATGATGGAGCTAACAAATACTTGTCAAAGTGATGAAGAATATGTCATCGACTACATCAACAGATGGAGGAGCCTCAGCCTCAATTGCAAAGAGAAGCTGTCAGTGGCTTCAGCTATTGAAATGTGCATTCAAGGGATGCCATGGAATCTTCACTACATACTTCAAGGAATTCAGCCAAAGACTTTTGAAGAGTTGGCTACAAGAGCTCACGACATGGAGTTGAGCTTGATATCAAATGATATTGAATGGCCATCTATTCAAGACTCCTACGAGTTTGAGGACATGCCTTCTGATGAGCTCGTGGAAGATGAACCACAAACAAAGACTGCAGTTTCCATAAAGATTCATAGAAATGAAGTGGAAGCAAGAGAAAGCAATGCATCCCAGGATTGGGGGCAATGAACTGTTGATAAATCAAAGACAAAGCTCCTTGATATGAGCAAAAACTGTCTACATCAAGCTCCTTGATATGAGCAAAAACTGTCTACATCAAGCTCCTTGATATGAGCAAAAACTGTCTACATCAAGCTCCTTGATATGAGCTAAAACTATCTACAAGCTCCTTGATATGAGCTAAAACTATCTACAAGCCCACGCTCCTTGATATGAGCTGAAACTATCTACAAGCCCCCACGCTCCTTGATATGAGTTAAAACTATCTACAAGACCACGCTCCTTGATACGAGCTTAAACTATCTAACACAATTCAAATTCTTAGCTTCTCGACATGAGAGAAACTGTCCACACAGGGCTCCTTGACACGAGTATAAACTATCTACAAGTTCAAATTCAAGACTCATTGACACAAGTATAAACTGTCTACAAGTTCAAATTCAAGACTCATTGACACGAGTATAAACTGTCTACAAGCTCAAATTCAAGACTCATTGACCCGAGTATAAACTGTCAGAAAATTCAATACATTATGCTCCATGACGCACGAGCCTAAACTGCATGTTACTCCTGATCCGCACGAGTATAATCTGTGTACGATGCACTCCTAGCCTGCATGAGTATAAACTGTGCACGGCACCCCCCAAAATCAAAGTCATGTCCCTTTGAACTACGTAATGACTTGATCCTCGCAAAGGGGTACATAGGCAGCTTAGTAGCTCACTAAGTTCAGTCATGATTCAAGTTATTCTTATCAAGCTTATGAGAGAAATAAAGAGTTGAAGCATACATGCCATAAATAAAGTGCAAGGAAAAGAAGCTGAAGTGTCATCAAAAGATGGAAGAGTGGCGATGTGGATGCTCTCTGTCGATTCCATCCCAAAAGATGAAAGAGTGGCGTTGATGCTCTCTGTCGATTCCATCTCAAAAGATGGAAGAGTGACGATGTTGATGCTGCTCTGTCAATTCCATTCCAAAAGATGGAAGAGTGGCGATGTGGATGCTCTCTGTCGATTCCATCCCAAAAGATGAAAGAGCGATGTGGATGTTCTCTGTCGATTCCATCCCAAAAGATGAAAGAGTGGCGTTGATGCTCTCTGTCGATTCCATCTCAAAAGATGGAAGAGTGATGATGTTGATGCTCTCTATCGATTTCATCTCAAAAGATGGAAGCGTGGCGATGTTGATACTGATCTGTCGATTCCATCTCAAAAGATGGAAAAGTGGCGATGTTGATGTTGCTCTGTCAATCCCAACTCAATGAAGAATGGCGAGGTTGATGTTGCTCTAATGATTCTATCTCAAGGAAGAGTGGCGAGACTGACATCGTTCCTTGATGATAGTCACAAACACCAAATTCATTAGAAAGATGGAAGAGTTCAAATTAATTTAAGTTTATGGATTTAATTAATTAAAAGACCCAAAATAAATTTATGGGATCAATTAATTATTAAATTCAAAACTATAAATTAAACCCATTACAAATGAAGTTTAAAATGCTAAGAGAAATGATTAAATTAATTCATGTTTAAGTTTAATAAACTTAAAGCTATGAATTAAATTTAACAACAATTGAAAGCCCAAGCCATTGGTTGGACCCAAATTATTGCATTCACGGCCCGAATTCATGGTGAAAATTATTGCAGGCCCAACTTCACCAAAGTTGAGTGGACTTAACCATTTGAAGCCCAAATTAATAGGTCCAAATTATTAAATCAATTGGGCTAAATTAAAGTCAAAATTGGCCCACATGAAGTCAACATTGGTGGATGATGGTAATCAAAATTAACTGCACAGATCCTGTCGCCTATCCTCCACAGCTGTTCGAACCGGAGAAGCGTCACAGCTGTTGGAGGTCGCGAACCCAGCCGCACCGCCGCGCTGGCTCCTCCACCCTCGCCGGAGACAACCTGCCGCTTGATCGGTTACTGCTGCCCCACGTACTATCGCTGCTGCTGCCTTCCTACACAAATCTCGCCACCCTCGTTGGGAATACTTCAGCCGCCGTCGTCGTTGCCATGCCGGAGGCCGCCGTTCGCCACATCTACCAATTTTTCCTTCACTCTACCCTCCGTTATCATCATCACGCGGATTTCTCTATCTCCCGCCACACGCTGCTGCCCGGAATGAATGTCCGCCGGATCTGCCTCAGCGCTCCAGCTTCCCGACGCCGCTGCCGGATTTGAATTCGACCACCGCTCAACCCAACCACCTCGACAACGCCATGGGTGCGAACAGCCGCCGGTCTTCGCCGCTTACAGCGATCTGTCAGTAGCCGCTGCTACTCCCACTTCCAGCCTCTCAGCCATGCGAGACCGCCGTCCGCCGAGGTCTATCGCCACCATTTGATGTTCGTCGCCCCTTCACCGGATCCGCTCATCCACTGCACCGCCTCCGGAGAATCACGACCATGCCACCAATCTTCCCGCCTGCTCCACGCTCCACCAGCAGACCGTTCAACACTGCCTGCTTCGCTCTCAGCCAGAAGCCGCCGCAACGCACCGCCGATGGGGACGCGAACGGAAGGCCACGCTAGCTGCCATGCCATCCTTGCCTCGTTGAAGCCAGCTGGGCACGTTCTTCAAGCCGCAAAAGTTGCTACTCCCCTCATCGGAGTCTGCTGTATCCGCCATTATCGTCGTCCCGCTGAAATCACGAACAACATCCCAGTCGTTGCTGAAGATCATGAACACCGAGCCGCCGCTGAGCCGCGCCCGCTGCCCACTACTGCTCGCCACCCTCGCCGGGGATACTACAACTGCTCGCCGCTCTCTCCGTCGACCGCGCTGATGGAGAACATGAGCTCTCCGATCGAAGACTCCACTGCTGCCACCTTCGCCACCATTGCACACGATCGCCGCCACCGGAGCCTGTCGCCGCTTCAGGATCCGCCGCACACCTCCAGTTATCAACCTCCAGCTGCCGGAAGTACCTGCAACCACCATCTTCCGAGGCACCCGCACACATCCTCACGGAATCCACGCCGCTGCAAAGCTCCAGCCGGATCCGCCGCGCGACCATCGTACCATCGTATCGCGCTGCAGCCTTTGGTGAATCGCAACCACGCCGTGAGTTCCGTCGACGACTGGGACCGGATCTGCTGTTACCCCCCATGCCAGCTGTCAGCAATCATCAAATCCGCAGCCACGGTCTCTGACTTCAGCCGCCGTCCGCTGCAAGAAAGGGCTATCCCCGGAATGTGAGCCATCGCTGCTTCACGACAGCAGCCACCATCATCGGCCGTTGCTGCTCGTTGTCAGTAATAGTTGCTCCATCAGCCATCATCGCCGAAATCGCAAGGCCACCACCATCTGCTGTTGCTGACCCGTTGCCGCGATCGCTGCTGCCATCGATTCCAATGAATCCTATCGTCGAGATTGCTGCTTTGGGCATCGAAGAGGTCTCTTTAACCGCTGCAAGAGGGTGTCGCCGAGGCGTCGCCGACAGTCGCCATGCCACCATCCCTGTCGACCATCTTCGCCATTTTTTTGTTGCTTCCTTCACTCATTCGCGACGCCGTTAAGTGCTTTGTATGTTATGTTCTGCAAACATGGATCTTTGAGAAATCTGCATGGGACAGAGAGAACGCATAAACGCATTAGATGCAGTAAAAAAAAGGAAGGGAAGTAAAAAGACAAGAATTTCAGTTGTTAGTCTCTTATTATAAAGTGATGAACCTGCAGCAAAATTTGCGTGATTGAAATCTTTCATATTTCTTTTACTTCTGATAAAATTGATTGATTGGAAGGAGATTTGCAAATCATCTTGAGAAGCAAGAAGCAAATTTTTTCCATATATTCCTTTTCTCCCGTAATCCTGAAATTGAGCAGGGAAGAGATTGATGTGGGCTTGAGGAAAATTGGGCCTAAGAAAATAAATTGGGCCACTTGAAAAAAATTGGGCCAATGATGATAAAAAAAAAATTATTACTTTGACAAAGTAATTTCTCAAGCCCAAGATTTCAAATATAAAAGAAAAAAAAAAAAGTTTTTGCGATTCCTTCACATCAAGACATGGCGTCCGTGAACAAATCGCAAAGGGGGCATTTGTAAGCAATTAAAATTTACGGTCCAATTAAATGGCGACACGTGGATTTTACTGATTACATATTAATTTATTTTGGAATTTAAATAAATTAATTCCTAAAGTAAATTAATCAATAATTTGAGCCCAATAAATTAAATGAGCTTAAATTAAATGAGGCCTGACCCAAGTCAATCAAGCCCAAGTCAAATGAGGCCTGACCCAAGTCAATCAAGCCCAAGTCAAATAAAGTGTGACCCAAGTCAAACAAGCCCAGACAAATTAAATCAGGCCCAAATCAGATAGGCCCAATTATGGTTCAGTCAGGCTGAAGCCCAAGCCCGCTAAGTGAGGCCCAAAGGTGGCCTGGACCTCCTTTTTCACCTATAAAAAGGGGTCTCCACCATTCATTTGAACACACACAGAGACAGACAGACATTCAAGTACTCGAAGACGACGCACTTGAAGAGATCGAGAACACGAGTAAAGCTCCCTCCAGATCTTCAAGCGAAGAACAAGCGAAGAACGATCTTCAAATCTTCAAAGCTTCAAGCGAAGAACGTTCGAGGATCTTCAAGCCTTCAAGCGATCTTCAAAGCGTCTTCAAATCTTCAAAGCTTCGAGCGAAGAACGTTCGAGGATCTTCAAGCTTTCAAGCGATCTTCAAAGCGTCTTCAAATCTTCAAAGCTTCAAGTCTTCAAGCTCAAGATCTTCAAGTCTTCAAGCCTCCAAAGCTTCAAGTTCAAGATCTTCAACAAAGCTTCAAGTCTTCAAGCCTCTAAAGCTTCAAGCTCAAGATCTTCAAGTCTTCAAGCCTCTAAAGCTTCAAGTTCAAGATCTTCAACAAAGCTTCAAGCCTTCAAGCCTCTAAAGCTTCAAGTCTCAAAGCATCTTCAAGCTTCAAATCAAGAACAGCTACTAATCCTGGATCAAGGCTCCAAGTCCCCCAGATCAAGTGTTCTTCGTAGAAAGCTCTCAGTCAACGTTTAATCCGAGCAAAGGTTCAACGCCTCCGGGTCAACGTTCAAGACTACACACTCGAGCTCGGACAAGCTTCGTTTAAAGATCCGACTCAACACAAAAGTCAAGTCAACACAAGCTATCAACACAGTCAGCATACACTTCGTCAAAGAAGTCAAAGTCAAGAATCACAAGTCAAGTCAAAGTCAAGTCAAAGTCAAGTCAAAGCCAAATTGGTTCGAGAGAAGAATCAGAGGATTGATTGAGATTATAACCCGCTTACATCTTCTTCAAATTACATCCATTAAGAAATTATCTTTGTACTCAATATTGTATTTATTTTATTATAAATACAAAATTTGTTGTTACAATTATAAAAATATAGAATAAAATGAAAAATAAATCAATTAAATAAGTGTATTATTTGACCTTTAACATTGGCAAAGTCTTGTAAAATTTTAGTCTTGAATATTTTTGTGAAACGGCTAAAATTAATATTCTCTCCGTCAGATAAAAATAGATAAATATGGAATATTTTTTCCTTTTATAATGTTTATTATTATTATGGTAGATACTATTATTAACTATAAATATGAGATATTATTATTGTTTCATGAGTGAATTTAGTTATTAAGATTGGGATTCATCATTGCTTCGATTTTCGTCCATATTTGAGTATTTCCTATGAGAATTAATATTTATTATGTATTTATCTTTTTTTTAATTATTTTAATTTTCTTCTTTCAATATCTTCAACCGCATCTATTTATTATTTTATGGAAATCATGAGTGTATGAGTTTTCATTATTTTTCTTCCACCCATTGATAGGGACTGTAAAAGAGAAATCATAGAAAAATAATCGAATTTTCAAACATTCCGAAAAACTTTTGGGCCTTTTAAATTCCCCTTGATCTCGTTTATGGAGATGCTTCTACAGAAAACGCGATTATTATACTTCAGATATTCAGGCATATGAAGTAATCATTTATTTATTGTAGATTTGTCACTTATTACAATTATAGAATATTGTTTCGTGGATCCTAATGCAACTCATTACCTGCCATATATATATGTGATATCGGATTTGGATCCATGTGATATTCAGTCAACTTAACTACTAATTCATTTAATTTTACCGTTTGATTCTTTTCTTTTTCTTTTTTTTTTATTTTTTTATTTTCACGATTGGGTCGCTTACCCTTAATTTATTCATTTTCCCTTTTAGACATATGGAGCACACACCCTCCACTCTACAAAATAATAATACTCCTTAATCTAATATACTCCAACTGATCAGTATAAGTGGATGAAGAAACCCAAAATTTTCTCCAATTTCAAGTCTTATTTTATGAATTTTAAAATAGATGTATCAGCTTTGGAGTTAATATACTTCAACTGATCAGTATAATTGGATGAAGAAACCCTAATTGCATGATGCAATTTAAAATAAAAAATAAAAATCTGATGGTCTTTTTGCCAAAATCTCAAAGGTTGGGATTAAATCGCAATTTAAGTAAAAGTTAAGTTTTTTTTTTTTTGCAATAAACTCAAAGCTGACGTGGCAAAGTTCAACGTCACGTCTGATATCGGGCAGCCCTCTCCTGTCCATTGGGTACATCTTGCACGAAACTTAAAGGTCGAGATTTTTTTTTGCAATTTATCAAATGTTGGGATTTATTTGCAATAAAAGTAAAGGTTAGGGTTTTCAAGTGATCAAATGTTGGGATTCATTCATTTATACTCTCTCGTAATAATTGTTTTCAAGTGAAATAAAAAGTATTACCATTATTTAATGGTGAATTTTTTCTGATACTAAATTTGATATTTGTATGAATAAAATTAACTTTATTGAAAATTACATTCCATATTAATAGAATATAAGTCTCAACCACATATAATATTAAATTTTATTAACGAATTCTATGTAGGGTTTCATGTCAAAATGGTATTAGGAAAAAATTGAAAGTGATATTACTGTGAATGTTAAAAATAAGCCCATTAAAACATATGTAGTGAAATGGACCCATTTTATGGCTTCTGTTTATAGTAACTTGGGCCTAATTTGGGCCCAACAAAGTTGGGTGTTATTTTAGAGTTGCTAAATGGGTCGTTAAAAGGTGAATTTATTCTTTAAACTAATGAGCTTCAGACAAAACGGGCAGCCCTACGGACTATATAATAAAAATTAGAAAAACATAAATACGAATATAACATTTAAATTAGTAATACATTGCACAATAAATACAAAACTAATTCATCATTCAATTAGGATTTAAAACAATTAGTAACATTAATGCACGGAAAAAATTATTAAAAAGTACTATAAATTGTTATGAAATTTGTGATAATTAAAATTCATTTATTTATATTTTATTTATATATTGTAATTATTTTTGTATAGAGTAAGAGTGATAAGATAAAAGAAAATTTGTGGTGATTAAAAAAGGGAATGAGAAAGTGGGAGAAAAAGTATCACGTTGTCATTGTATTAAGGAGAAAAAATAGGTGAAGGAATGTATCATTATATAAAAGAGAAGAGGAGAGATAAGGTGAGATAGAGAGATAGGGGAACAATAGATATGTTGAAGCCTATGGGTTAATCAGTTCGGGTCAAAAAGGCTAATTTTAAATAGTCTGAAAAAACACAGTTCTAACCCTTTTTTTTGGGTTAATCAGGTCGATCATATGGGTCTCGAGCTTTTTAATAGCTCTAGCATTTTTTCTGAATTAATTTTTTTATTCGGCATTTTATTGCTATAATTTCTAAAGAAATGTTTCGAGTTAACATTAATAACATTAAAGAAATTAGTAATTTAGTCTTTGTAAGGATTAATATCCGATCATCACTAATTTGTGATGAGGAGAAAAGTCTCTTATATACAAATGATTACAAGTTAAGTATAGAAAGGACTACAACAGATTGCGATAAATTTGCAATCACCGGAATAGGGAGCAAGAGAATTCAATTGAGCGGGCTGATTGGTCATGTGAGCCGATGCGCCGGAGTCGACGTACCAGTCCGACGAGTTGGCCGGCTCGGCCACATTACAGGCTGCCGAAAAAGCATGAGCCAGGTGATTAGCATGCTGATGCATGCCTCCAGCCGCACCGGCAGAACCAGCGGCACGTTGCAGCTCCAGAAATCGCGGGCAGCGATCCGCATAATGATCTCCATGGCAAATCTGGCACCGAGGAGTAAAGGGACGACGACCACCGTGCCGTCCACCAGCACCACGAGCCTGACCGTACGAGCGACCACCGCCCCGATGCCGCTGCTGAGACGAGCCACGACCGGCTGCAGAATCATGGGAAGAGGCAACGAAGGCCACGGCTGAAGCAGGAGAGCCCTCCATTGCACGATTCATGTGCTCAAACTGCACTGCCTGGTGAAGAAGTTCACGAAAAGCTGGGACAGGAACCATCGACAGTCTTGTATCAGCAAAATTAGAGAAAGTGGGACCAAGCCCACGAAGAAACCAATGGCTCTTTTCGCTTTCATCAATTGGACGTTGAATCGCCGAAAGCTGGTCGCAAATAGCCTTAAATCGCCTACCATACTCAGCGACCGACTGATCCGCACGCCTCAAAGAGAGGAGCTCCTCTTTGAGTTGGTTCGCGCGTGAAGCAGAGGCATGGGCAAACGCGGACTCCAGAGCTAGCCAGGCCGATCGGAGTGTGACGCAGTCCAGCACCTCTGCCATCGCCTCAGGTTCAAGCGTGGCGTACAGCACTCCCAGCAATTTTTGTTCTTGGAGATGCCACGCCGAGTAGAGAGGATTGGGGATGTCATCACCAGCGTCGTTGCAGATGGTCTTGGCCGGAGCAGTGGCAGTTCCATCGACAACATCAGAGAACTCAAAAGTGGCTGCCATGAAAAGGAACTGGCGGCGCCACATGAGGTAAGTGGAGGAGGATAGTTTGATCTGGACCAAATTAATCATGGCAGTAGTCTGCGCAGAGGAGGAGATCTGTGCCTTCATGATCAGAGAAAGAAAAGAGGACGAGGGAAGTAGGAACGAGAGAAGGAGGTAGGGTTGGAGAGAAAATTAGGGTTTCGATCCTTTAGGCTGATACCATGTAAGGATTAATATCCGATCATCACTAATTTGTGATGAGGAGAAAAGTCTCTTATATACAAATGATTACAAGCTAAGTATAGAAAGGACTACAACATATTGCGATAAATTTGCAATCAAGAAACAATGTACCATATTTACAATATATGTCAAATTTTTCCCTTAACAGTCTTATTTTATATTAAAATTTTTCTTAACTATTCCTAATATGAAAGAAAATAGTTTTCCTTTTCTTTAAATTATGATTTGAGCTAGCTAATTGTACAAGAGAATCACAAGTTAAAAAATAGCTAAGAGGTGCTTACGCCTTTTAAAATACGTAGGAGAGCTAAACCGTTCATAAAATGTGCAACAGATATTATTTCGAATTAAATTGGTCCCATGTTTTTGGATTTCTTATATTATTTTGATGAATATCTGATATTTCTTGCAACACATCATTAGATGAATTATTCGTATAAAAGTAAAAAAAAAATTATACGTTTAACTTAAAATGACACAAGAAAGACGATATACATCGCGGAAAATCCCATATAAATTCTGTGCATCTTATATATTTGCGCATTTAAGAATACCTAAAAATAGAATGTATTATTATCGGAGTAGTCAATATATTTAAAAAAATAAAAAAGTGAAAACACCTAAGCATAATACATTTACAATATGAATTAGAGAAATTAGTGAAAGATAAACGTTTTGGGTTTACCTTTAATAGAGAGAGTGGACGACATGACGATTATTTGAGGCCTAGTTTATGCATGATACAATTACATATGCCCGTTGAACTTGTAATTGAAATACTTTTAATAATTTTAATTAATAGTTAGATTTTATTTTTTCTAAAAATAAGTTAACTATCAATTGAAAGATATAAAACAATCAAATAAATAAACACCTAATAGATACTATTCCGTTATATAATACAGTATTTAGTAATTTTATGGGTTTAGGTTATTAATTGATAGTTTTATATTTTTCGAGTTAATGAAAAAATAAAATTTGGGTTTTCTATTTGATAATTATCATATTTTTTGGATCCGAATTTATTTATTTTTATAATTTTGTTAATTAATGAAATTTGAGGTGAGATTTTATCCAAGAGACTCCCCCACGTGTGAGGTGACTGGTGCCAGTTCACGGGGTTGTCTGAGTCTCTCTACATTTGCAAACAATAATACTATCATTTTGAGCTGTCTCCTCCTCTCGTGCGCTGGCAATTACTACACAATCCCAAGTACTCTCTCCGTCCACCTGAAAGATATTCGTTTATTTTTTGCACGTGAATTAAGGAGTATAATAATTTAATATATAATAAGGTGAGAGAAATAATATTTTAATATGTAGTGGGTAATTGTATTAGTATTGAATGTGGGGCCATGTGTAGTGGTTGTGGGTCACATCAATCCAAAAAGGAAATGAATATTTTGTAATGGGACGGACCAAAATGGAAAAATGAATATGTATCTAAGGGACGAAGGGAGTATTTAATTTTATATTATTTAATAAACTCACTATAAATATAATTTTCATATAATTTAGCATTTACATATTAATTGAGGATGTTTTAAATAAAAAGAAAGGATTTTCGAAATTATGTAGCTCTCAATCTAACACATTTTTAATATGCTGGGTTTTGCATATTCGGAATGTATGCTGCAAGCAAAACTAGGTTGATTGAAAAGGAAGCGAAATGAAAAAAAAAATGATTAAAAAAAAAAAAAAAAAAATAATAATAATAATAATAATAATAATAATAATAATAATAAACTTAAAAGGTAAAGATTGAACACAAAAACTGCACGTATTTGGTAACCGTACTGTTGGATTTAATCTTATCGATTTGAAATACAAATATAACTATAAAATAGAGTATTGATTAATTAATAAAAGATAAAATATTATACAATCCAAATACTGCATCGTATTGTCATATCGACTTAGTATGGCAACATCACAAACATAATTATTTATGCATCTATTATTTTATATTTGTCTTTTTCATCACATATATAGTCATATCGACTTATTAAGGTTTCAAATCCTATTATTCTGATGAGCTGAGCTATATAAGATGTGGATGGGGCCTGTGGGATACCTTCATTTACACCTGAGCCAATGGGCCATTAATCTAGCAGGCCCATCACTTCCTAATTAGAATAATTACGTCTAATTACCCTCCATAAACCACTAAAATAAAATTATAATTTTAATGAATTGACCATTAAATTTTTATTCAAGAAATATAATAAATTATGAGAAAAAAATAAAGAAAATAATGGATATTTCAGTATTTATCTACAATCGAATGTACACAAGAAATTGACAAAAATAATTATTGATGCATTTTTCTAGAGAAAATATGAGAATTTGTTATTGTTGATTCTAATTTTAATCAATTTTTTTTAGGATATTGATTTTTTTTTCATCTAAATTTAGTTCCCACAAAACCCAATTTAGACATTTTCTGTTGTCCAAATAAATGTGAAATTATTAAAGTAGAAATAGTTCATCGGACGAATTATAATACTTTCCCTATACTATATATATTCTCTTTTCCCCTATTTACATTTTTACTTTAAACGTCTCACTTAAAAACTTACATTTTTCTTTTTAGTGAGGGTTGACCCTACATCTAATTATTAATAGGGTGAATTTTAAAAGCATACAAATTTTAAAATTGAAAATAATTACCTACACTTTCATTAAGAGATTATTTATTTCTACAAAATACTCAATTTTTGGACTCTAATACCCCCAAATCCCTCCCGCTGTTGGCGCCGCCCCTCCACCACTACTGCCGCCGTCCAGCCACCCAAGTAGCAAATTTGATAATATAAAAGGAGGGTTATTAATATCAAAATGTATCTATTAGATAATAAAGATATAAAAGTTAGTGAAGTGTTGATATTAATTTTTCTCCCTTTATTTTGAACACATTTAGATATATATGCACATATTATTAATACCTCTAAAAGTTTTCAAATAGGATTTTTTTTCAATTCAAGTCCTGAAAAATAAATAATCTATATATTCGGCGTATAAATTATTTTTTCAATCAATACAGGACCTGAAATATGGAGTATATAACTATCAATTTGAAGCCTGAATATGATAAAATAGAAGATAATACTCCCTTTGTCCCGCCCAAATAATACAATTTTACTATATTGGGCGTCTCATCCAAATTACACAATTTTTCTTTTTTAATAAAAAGAGCCCACCAATGACCCACCACTACTCATCACATCTCTCTAATACACCTACTCACTTTACATAAAATAATAATATTCCTTAATTTACGTGCAAAATCAAATGCACCTCTTTACCCGGAACGGAGGGAGTATGTGATAAATTCAGACCCCGAATTGATAAATTATCCATTTTTCACACCTTTGATTGAAAAAATTCCTTTATAATATTAATATCAATTCAAATTAAAATTAAGAACAGAAAATTAAAAATACTATTACTTCGGTCTATTACTTTCTTCTACCTCACATTAAATTTTACATTTTTTTATTTTTTAAGTTAAAAAATAATTTTTTTTAGTATAATAAATAATACATTAAAATATTATTCTAAAATTTTAGAATATGATTCATTATAAAAATACTTTAATTTTCCATAAACATAATTTATTACTTATAATTTGTATATTTTAATAATGAATAGAATTTCCCCAACCTGTGTTACATGTATCCGTCTATTTCTCAATTATCCAATTAGAATGTGTAACTGTACTTGTAAAGATTAAATAAATGCAATTAATATAGGTTTCCCATGGGTGGGGCATCTTAATCTTGAAATTCTGAAAAATCAGACCGTAAAAACGACGCCGTGACATAAGGACTGTTGGATGCGGTGCCGGGAGAAATTCTTCAAAATGGACAGAATCTTAGAAAGTGAACAGCACACAATGGTTGTAATCATAATTTCATAAAACTTACCAATTTTTTATTATTTATTAATTAATCATGTTTGATTCATACCAATCTCAATAAAGCCGTCCAATTAGACAGATAATAATTCTACTATACAATTGCAGGCACTCAATCTTGTGTGATTAATTAATTACACCATTTAAAATAAAATTTTGAATTATGATAATGAAAATTGTATAAATCGAAAATTGTGGTACATTTTTTTTTTTTAAGAATTTCCAACTAAGAGTTGTCTATAAAATACTCTTTATTATAAAGTCCAATTGCCAATATTGCAAATACAAGAATTATCAAAATAAATAAAAAGAATAAAGTTATACTCTATCATAATTAAATACTACTTATGTAACATTAACATAAATTTATTTCACATATTTATTTTAAAATTTTATTTTCGCCCTGTTTAATTAAAGAAGGGCGCTCATCTACAAACTATCTCAACGAGATTATTTACTAGAGAATAGTAGAAATAATCAATATTAAAAGTTAGAAATATTCCTTATCAACCAACAATTTAAATTTATAAAAATTATGTTTAATGGGCCATTTTTTACCTAAGTACCCCATACCTTTTTTCTTTTTTAATAATTTAATTACTCAGTATCAATCGGATTATTCAATATAGGATACTGACATTATGTTCGAAAACATCGTTTTAGCATTGCATATCGGATTCGATATCAATTATGATGTCGGAGCCCCGACACAGGATACTAATATCATTGTCATAGTATCGGATGTTGGATTCGGTGTTGGTCAATATGTTGGAGCCTCGACACAAAATAACGACATGATCAGTACTCCCTCCGTCCGCCTTTAAGGATGTCATTTGCTTTTTGCACGTGGATTAAAGAGTATTATTATTTAATGTGTAGTGGGTAGTTGTATTAGTTGAGGTGTGAGTCCCATTTTTTAGTTGTATTAGTGGGTATGTGTGGGTCTCATATGTATAAAAAAGGAAATGAGACCTTTGGAGGCGAACACCCAAAATGGAAAAATGATATCATTGAAAGCGGACGGAAGAAGTATTTTATATAGGGCTCAGACACCTGACCAATACTGAATAATTAGACTATTATAAAAGGGGGTATAAGGGATATTTTGGTCCAAAAATAACCAAATGGTATACTTGCTATAAACTTAAGTTGTTGGTTGTCAATAATTTTTCACCATCCAAATTGTAATATTTGATAATTGACACATTATTTAATGTGTATTAGTGTATGATTAAAATAAAGAATGGATATATGTAAAACGGACCGATCTATTATTAAAAGTATGTTTATTATTATATAAGTAAAATGTATTTATTGAAAGTTAAAATATGTTTATAGTTAATCATATTATAACACTACAAGAAAAAATGCTTATTACCACACATATTTTAATGTCATTTTAAAGTCGATGTAATAATAGATATTGTATTGATACATTATGTTTTTAAGGGTGTTAATATATGATCTATAAAGACACTTAATAAATTGATGTATTGATATTTGCCCTATCACCACATTTCAGAAACAACACTTATCTATTACTACACTTTTGTTACACATTTTTTAACACACAAAAAAGTGTCATTATATATACTCTCTAGAAACACTTAAAAATATATGTATAAATAGTATTTTGTTATCACAAACGTATTATAAAGATTACTAATCATTAAAATAATTTTTTTTTAAAATTTTTGTTTCCTCATTAAAATATGAAATATAAATTATTTCATTATAAAGTTAAATTAAAATTTTAAGATTAAGAAAATTAAATTAATAATTTTTTACATTTTATTTATTAAATTGATAATTTTTTATTGTTAATTTAATTTAAGGTTATATTTATTTTAAAATAATAATTATTTTAATTAATCTAATGATTAAAAAATAAAATTTATTTTTATTTAAAAAAATATTTGACATTAAAATTTAAGATAATAATAAATATATAAAAATGCTAAATATTTTAAAATAATTATTTATATATATATTTTTATATTATTATTAATTTATTTTAAAAATATTAAATTTGAATTATAATTAATAAATAATTCTAAATTTAATTTATTATACCTATTAAATTGATAATATAAAATTAATATTATAAAATTTAAATATTAAAAATTAATTATGTATTCTATGTATATATACTAATTTTATAAAAAAAATCACAAAAATTATTTATGGTTTAATGGTTTCTGACTTAATATAGAGATCCCATCAGGTGATACGGTGACACATGTTCGAATCTAAGAGAAATCTCTTTTTAATTTTATTTTATTTAATATTACTATATTGTAACATTTAAAAGTGTCTTAATAAGTCACTTTTCTTCACATTTCAAAGTGTATTAATGGATATAAGTGTGTTATTTTGTCATAATTCTTTACACCTTAAAGTGTGGTATTAAGGGTACTACCTATCCTCACAGCAGAATGGACCACACAAAAAATCAATGTAGTTATAGGTAAAATGTGTTAATATATTACCTATAACAACACTTTTAAATGTATTTAAATGCATTTTTTCTTGTAGTGTAACACCTTAAAATCATACTTTAATACATAATTCATTATACATCATTTATAAGTAAAATATGTTTATCGAATAATAATATTTAGAATAGAAGGAGTATTTTAAAAAAACATATTGGTAACTTGACTAAATAAATATATTTTATTTATATAATAAGTAATACTTTAATACATTTCATTAATAATATTTGACAATGTACTTTATCGAATAGTATCAAGTTTTTTTAAAAAAGCAGAAAATTAAAGTGAGCAACTATAACTGTTTGTGTGACTTGGGTTTAGGGCAGTTAGCTGTAGGGGTGGGCGGTATGGCATACCGAAGATTTTTGGTCATACCATATACCGTACCAAAATTTTCGGTATTTAAAAAATCATACCGTTATCTTACCTAAACTTTCGGTATACCTTAGTTCGGTATACCAATATTTCGGTATAAGAAAATAGTATACCTTCTGCTTACCAATATTTCGGTATGCCATACCATACCTAAAATATCGGTATATATCATCCTATTACATAGTTTGCTATACCGTTATACATCTAAAATTCAATAAATCTTATAAAAACCATGTACTAGAAAAGTGAAAGATAGCTATAAAACATACTCTAATAAATAACAAATTCAAAAATATACGACAATCTGCAAACGACCAAATTAAATAAGAGTAAGTCTCATGAAAACCGGGTTTACACTTTGAAGAGTAATAATTTTTACACAATAGAGTAATAATTCGTATCTGTAAAAAGTAATTTTTCATGTACTTAAAGTAATCGATACATCGGGATTTACAAGAATTTGAAGAGTAATTTTTTAATTTAAAAAGTAACAATTCATGTGCTAAAGAGTAATTTTTTTATGTACTAAACAGTAACCGAGTTTACATAATTAATATATCTAAACCCGTTTTACAAAGTGTTTGTCATTAAATAATTAGTACCTAAGAGATCTACACAAAAATATATGGAACTTATATTAAAATCAACACTTTTAAATTTTCATATACATAGAATTACTTAATTAAAAAATAAGTACTAATATCATATAAGTCAATGATCTTTATCAATAATTTATAATTATGAAGAAATATACAGTAGGATTTTAGATTTAATCTTTAATAAAATAGTGTATATATATAATTTAATTAAAAATTATAATACATAAATAATAATTATAATTGTATGTATCATCTAATATGGTAATATCGTATCATATAACTCAAAAAATTGAATATTTTACGGTATTTCGGCATATACCAAATACCGCGGTATTGATTATTTATATACCTTTATCGTACCAAAATTTTCAATACGGTATCATACCTTACCAAAAATTTCGGCATACCTAAAATTTCGGTAAAATCGGTATTTTTCGTTATGATAAGGGCGGTATACCAAAATTTCGGTATTTTTCCCCAGCCCTAGTTAGCTGTGTGTTGAGTGTCTTCTTATGATTGCAAATATTTGGAACGTGAGATCATGTGGATCTACTGTATTCTTTTAAACCCACCTTTATTCTCATACCAAATTAATTTATCTTGAGTTTGACCAAATTAATTTATCTTGAGTTTGATGCTGAATTCTTCATCTTTTATTGTATAATATTATTAATCCACTTTGGCTCTCTTTCAACTTAAGTATTTAGTCAGAAGTGTTGGCTTCTCATTGGTCACAATTACAATAGCCCAGAGAATCATGCCACTCCATTTTTTCTTCTTAACATTCAACAGTTGATGTTTTAGATTTTTTTTTGGCGTATTTTTGTCAATCATTCCTTCGGTTTGATTTTCTGTTATACATACATACATAGTATAATTTTAAAATTGTGAAATTCTATACAAATTTGAGCGTATTTGAAATTACCACATTATTCAAATTTGATATGGCAAACACTTCAAAGTAACCGGTAGCATGAAAGTGTTGTGTACACCCTCAGGGGCGGATCCAGAATAAAAAAATTGGGGGTACGAATTTTTTTTTATTTTATCTGATATAATCGTTCACGTTGTTGAAGAAAATTTATTTCTTTTACTGTTCTTATGGATTTTTTTAAAGTAATTTGATATTTATAAATAATAAATGAAATATAAGATATGTTATGTGCACTAAAAATAAATTATAATTTGAAGTTAAATCAAAAGAAAGAAATAAAGAAATATTATAAAATAAAACAATAATAATAAAAAATAATAGAAATAATAATAAAGCAAAATTAAAGAGCAGTAGTGAAAAAGCTCAAAATTACCTCAGACAACTCCAATGGGCCTACGCCTAATAACATAGCAATAATGGAAAAAATAATTATACCACAGCAAAAGAAAAAATAATTATACCACAGAAAAAGTGCCCAATGGGCCTACGCCTAATAACATAGCAATAATGAAAAAAATAAAAATACTAATAACATAGCAATAATAGAAAAAATAAAAATATCATAGCAAAAGTTAAGAAATTGCAATAATGGAAAAAATAAATATACCACAGCAAAAGAAAAAATAAATATACCACAGCAAAAGTGTCCAATGGGTCTACGCCTAATAACATAGCAATAATGAAAAAAATAAAAATACTAATAACATAGCAATAATGGAAAAAATAAAAATACCAAAGCAAAAGTTAAGAAATTGTCTGCAATAATGAAAAAAATAAAAATACTAATAACATAGCAATAATGGAAAAATAAAAATACCACAGCAAAAGTTAAGAAATTATCTGACTTGGGTTTCGAACATGTGATGAAGGCTACAAATCTCGACTGCTAACCACTAAACCATGACCAACCTTTAGTAACATTTCTTATATATATGTTAACTATATTTCAATTTGGGGGTACAGCTGTACCCCCATGTAGCTAGCTGGATCCGCCCATGTGTAACACCCTTATAATTTACCTTTGTGATTTATGGTGTTTTTTACAGTTTTGAATTATGTTTTATTTTATTTATAGAATTTAATATTTACTTTTAGAATTTAGTATTATTTTTTAGAGTATAACTATAATTTCATCATAGTGTTTCACGGTGTATATTATGTCTTCGAATATGCCTTAATCACAAGGGTATTAATAAATATGATGTGAACCATAAAAGTAAAATATATTATGAATTAAAATAGTAAAATTACAAATATATATATATATATATATATATATATATATATATATATATATATATCCCAATAAGGCATTAACTATATAGATAAAATAGATTAACTTCAAAACTTTGTTTCATGATTGTGTTTCAATACATATTTCATGAGGTGAAATGCTATATCCGTACACATTCAGCTTTAAAATAAGAAATAATTGTTGTTGTTAAGTAGTTCCAACTTTAGTGGACCTTGACGTCTTGAGTCTAGATCATGTCTATTGGGTAGAGGCTTAAATGGGTGTAGAGTACCCATAACAATTGCAACACATACAACAATAAAATAGCAAATGAAACAAGAAATTGCAAATTGTTTTGGAAATGGACATATACGAGTAGCCCTTCATATTATATTAAATTAAATGTGATGATTCTATAAAATTGGATGAGCAAATAAATGAATAATCTCTACCAAAAGCAATAGAGTTTAATTGTGGGGTTGTGAAATGATGAATGAGCGGCGTTTAAGGTTCATTATGGAATATATGATTCGCCATCTGTATTGCAGGTGGAACCGTCTCATTGCTTGCATTCATCCTTATGTAGGCCCCACCTCTCTATTTTCTTGAACCATCTCAGTTATACTAATTTTAGAGATTCTTATTTATCTACCATTATTAATTCTACATTTAAATTTATTTATTCTTTGATTGACTTGTAAACATACCACAAATTCCACATTACCTTATATTTGCTGTGTTTACACACTCTTTAGTCCAAACCATCACTTCTTATCCTTAATAATGCAATTTCAAATACACATACTTACAACCCAAATTTTAATTTTTATGTGTAAATAATCTGAGTTTATCCAACATAGTTTCACTTATCTTATTTACATATGAAAATGCACTTATCTTATTTACATATGAAAATCCACCGTTATACTTAATTGCATGAAAAATTATAAATGAATTATTAATGGGGGATATTCACATTATTCTATTTTGATGTATGAATTTTAATTACTTTTTATTTTTTTGACTAGAAAAGTAAATGAATTAAAATTATTTTTGTTATAACAACTTCCGTTAGAAAATTCTCATAATTCTCGGTAAAAGCACTTTTCCACTTTCCAGTCCTAAAATTTTACTTTTTAACGGATAACTACCCAATACTATAATACTAATTAGTGGGATCCACCACGACTAATTAAATTATATTTAATTATTATATTAATTTATAATTCTTCAAATTTTTCTTCTTTAATGGACTCGTTCACTACGCATTGTATAAGTTCTAATAATTCAATCATATCTTAACACGAAATTAGTTTATGGTGTACCACCATTATGTATAGGCTTATCAGCTCATTAGTAAATACATTAATTAAATAAATAAATAAGCTAAACATGATCTCATTTCTATAATAAAAACCAATACACAAACTAAAGACATTCTTGACTACTAAATCTATAAAAAGAGATTCAGGATACAAAAATGGAATGGTACCAAAATTTTCATAAAAGGTCGTTTGGTAAAATCAATCCTTAATGCTCTATCTATTTACATATTCTATGTCTATCTAGTTCCTATGAGTGTATTAAAAGCTCTTTCTAGCATGCAAATCTCATACTTTTGGGGGTGGTGAGCGAGAGAGATCCATCTCTTAGATCAAATGGGATAATATTTGTCATCCAAAGGAGTTTGGGGGTCTTGGGTTAAGGATTTGGGTTATTTTAATATTGCATTGGTTGCTAAATGGGTCTGGAGGGCACTGTCGGGGGAAGAGAGTCAGTGGATCAAGATTTTAAAGTCAAGATGGGGAGAGAGCTTAGGTCTAGAGTGTCTTAGAAGAGAGGGTGTCCAAGTTCTAAAAATCAGGGGATGATGGAGCACAGTACTAAATAGTTTGGCAGATGAGGGAGGAGGATGGTTCGAAGAGGGCTTGGGTAGAAAAGTAGGAAGTGGTGAGTCTACACTCTTTTGGGAAAATAATTGGGGAGAGGGTGGAAGGTTGAAAGATAAATTTTCTAAGCTTTATAACATTAGCTTGGATAGAAGGAAATGATTTCGGAACTTGGGTTTTGGGTGGATAGAAAATGAGAATGGAAATTTAGTTGGAGAAGAAGATTTAGAGGTCTTGAGTCTAACATGTTTCTTGAATTCATGCAGTCTATTAATAGGTTCACACCAATACACAACCAAAGTGACAGATGGGAATGGAAGGAAACCACAAAGGACGGATACACAATGAAAAAGATATATGCCATGTGATGAGTGATATTTTTACCTAAATTTTAGTATCTTTTTATGTGTGTTTTCGTATATTTTTATTCGTATTTATGTGTTATTTGGTGGAGTTATGTGTTTTATGGAATTGAGTGTGAATGAACTTAATCGTATGTAAAACAGGTGAAATCGGAGCGAAAATAGAGAAGGGAGACAGAAGAAGGAAGAAGAAAACAGGCAACAAGAATACGGCCAGCCGTTTCAAGTACACGAGCCGTGTCGTGCTACACGAGCCATGTACTGCAAACGAACCTGTAAGAGATGGCCGTGCGACGACATCAGAATGCACAAAACGATCATCTCTTGGCCGTAGGGATGGTAATGGGTAGGGTACCCGCATTTTTTGGGGTACCCAAAATCGTATCCGTTTAAAATATTACTACACGTATCCATCTCATAACCATTTAAAATACTACTTGTAATACCCATATTCGTCCCGTACCTGATTGTTCCTACCCGTGGGTACCCGAACCCGTCCAACCTTCAATGCTTATTAAATGTTTATTATCAGTAAATCTTCAATTCCCTATCATCAATGCTTATTAAATGTTTAAATAACTAAACTTCAAAACATTCATTTAAGGAATAGTAAGAATGGAGTCTGATCATAATCGGTGTACATCAAAATAGGCAAAGGCAAAGTCTTGTGAAAATGAGTATCACTCTATAATCAATAATCTGCTGCAAACAGGTGATTCAAGCCCCCAACATTTATACATTCAAGTATATCCCCAGAAATTAGAAAATATACAGATACAAATAGAGAAAATGTAGTCATGAAACTGTTATTGCAATATCCAACAACACAAACTATTTTCAAGCCTTATTAACCCACTTAATATTTTTAATGAACCAAACCCTCTCTTATTCTAATAATTATAAGATACTCCTAGACTTATTCACTAATTACAACTGAGATCCCACAGAAAATGCCTATTAAAACAGGCAAGGAAGAATGTTATTCACCAATTCCACACTATTTTTCATCCTCAATAATTATTTACAACACAATCATCTGTATCTTATTCTTATGCAATAAATCGAGTCATAGAGTGAGAAAGAGAGTTACCAAGAAGCCGAAGGTGATTCCGATTATGACAGTGGTGACGAGAAGCCAGAAAGAACAATAGACATACCCAAATCGAAGAGAACATCCCACGAATCAACAACGAGAAGGAATGTTGCATCGGAGAAGGGAAAATAACAGACCTCGTGGTGGAGTGGATGGTAAGGTTCTTCTCCAATTACACAGGCGCGGCGTGAATAATTTGGGGGGAGAGAATGAATGAAAAAGTGAATGTTATCTAGGTTTTGAGTTTGTATTTGTGACAAATAATGTGTATATTTATTTTAATATTAAAAGATGTAACAAGAAGTACTAGTGTATAAATGGTGAAGATATCTTTTTTAAGTAAGCGATCAAGTGTTCGAATCCTCCATATAACACATACATAAGTATTAAATGGGACGGGTATATACGGGTACCCGCTACCCTTATCCGATTCGCTATCCGGGTTCGGGTAGCGGGTATCCTAGGGGAGTGAACCCGAACCCTAATGGTAATTTTTATTTTTTACCAAACCCGTCCCAAACTCATTTATAGGTACCCGAAACCGTCCTATTAGGGTTTGATCAGGTCGGGTATCCGGTAAAACTCGCGAAACTGCCATCCCTACTTGGCCGTGTTGCGTCACAAGGCTTGTGTGCCGTCATAAGTTCGCGTTGACCCAGAAACCCTGACACGACTCGAGACGTGTTGCAGTACACGAGTCGTGTAGGTGCCTGATCAGTAAAAAAATCAGATTTCTTCTAGAAGGCCCCCAATGAGTATAAATACCCATCCATTCAACCTTTGAAAGGAGATGCACGAAATTTCAGCTACTCACACACCTCATACACCAATCCTTTGATTTTACACCATATTTTTCATTCCCTTCATCCATACTTTGATTCTACATCATCTCTCCATAAATCATATCATCCAAATCAAGTGAAGAAGCAAGAAAGAGTGGGTGATCACTAAAGGAAGGAAGGAGATTCAATTGGAGCTAATCCAAGGGAGTTTTCATTCCAATTTTGTGTTAATCCTCTAGTTTACAATGATTTGTAAGGTTTTTAATGTCTGAGTTAAGGATCTTATGAAGATTGTGGCTAATCTCCCTTGTGGGATTAGCAACATGAAAGTTTGTGGTTAAATTTTGGGATCTATGTATTTAAATTCATATGTTGATTGGATTAATTGATTTCCTATAATTGATGCTTTAGATCTTGAGGTTTTTGATGATTTGTGTGTTTAGATGCTCTAAATATATGATTAGATTGAGAAATCAATTATGTGATTAGGACATTTGAGTGAATCATTTCATCAAACACTTCATGTGCATTATAAATTATAAAGAGATTGAGAAATCCTTTTGAGTTTAGAATCCTTTAAAAGAACATATGGTTGGTTTGATCGAGAGATTGATTAATTGTGTGAAGGGATTCTTAGTTCAAGCTTGGTACCTAGTTTGAATTGTTTGAATGAGAACCAACCTTTGTGCTAATTGAGATTAATATCCTATTCATCTTGAGAATGAGCTTAGGTGAATTTAGAGTTGGCCCTTAATCCATACCCTTGATTCATATGAGTTTAATGCATGTATCCTAAGATTTCCCACTACTTAATTGTTGTTAATCCCACTTTTGCTTAATTTGGAAAACAACTTTACATTACTTCATTTTAATTGTTTGATCATACTTTGTTTACTTGATTTGTGTTATTTTAATACTTGTTCAACAATCCCACTCGATGATTAGTCTCTATAAAATTATGATAAGTGTGATATCATTTAATCTCTAGCGTCAACCTCCCTGTGGTTCGATAAATTATTTTAGTTGGTCATCCCTACTACAAAATGGCTAATCACCATGCTACTGAACAGGAAAGCTGCACCAAGAACAACTGTTATGAAGTTAGACGTTACAAAATTTATATGGTACAATGTTATCCCAAGTAAAAGTTCAAATTCATGTGTGGAGATCACTCAGGGACAGAATCCCGACAAAGACGAACCTGCTACGAAGAGAAAGTTGGCCGGAAGGAATAGAAACGACATGTAGTATTTGCAATACTAGGATGGAGAACGTGCAACATCTATTCATTGAATGCACTAAATCACAGGATATGTGGGCAGACATTCTCCATTGGATAGGCTTCTATGCACCACTACCACCGGAGCTAACGAGGAACATGTTGAAATTCGTGAATCTTCATCAGAACAGCAAGGTAAAAAAGATTATGGCGACAATTTGGTCATGCACAATTTGGACAATATGAAAAAACAGAAACAGGCTGATCTTTCATAATATGGAATCAAACATCCAAGGAACAATTGAGGAAATAAAAATTTGTTACTGGAGTTGGCTTAGATGGAGAACTAAAAATATTAATTGTGTTAGTTTTTCTAGTTGGATGAGAAAAGGCAAAATAATTTTTTTAATTGCTGGTTAAAATTGAGGATTTTTTATTTGTAATTTGTTTGCAAGGTAAATCTCTTGCCTTGATTTCTACATTAATAAAATTTTATTTTACCTGATAAAAAAAATCTATAAAAAGAGAAAGAATGAAAACGAACGAAGCAATATTGTTCCACTCGTAAAATCTTACACATCTATTTTTTTTTAAATTAACACAAAATTATCAAATTGACGTAAATTATAAATATTAGAGCGGTCTTTTATAAATTGATAGTATTATTTATGAGCAAGTATTTTGTAAAATCGTTTTAAGTAAATTTAATTAAAACACATTACTAGATGATGAGTATTACTCTTTTATATAGCGCGGTGACTCTCCCAAAAAATTTTATTACTATATTTTTATAATGGATACTCCCTCCGTCACGTAGAAAAGTTTATGTTTGTTTTTTCCATGAGAATTAATGAATGTAGTATTTTGATGTATATTAAGGTGAGATAAATGATATTTTAATGTGTAATGGATAGTTGTATTAGTGTAGTGTTATGAGTCCCTAGAAATATTTAAATGTTTTTGAGGGGTTTCATTTACTATAAAAAAAATATATACTTTTTTATAGGACCCCAACATAAAAATGCGTAAACATTTTATGTAGGGAGTAAGAGTTTATCAAACAAATTTGTGCTACTTTGAGATGCAATTGTTCATTATTTCGACAGTTCGACATACTAAAAATTTGATACAATATAAGTAAAACTTTTCATATATTGAAATTAATTAAACTAATTTAGGTGTATCACCTCAATGTTTACATTTTATTTTTATTAAGTTAGTGCCTTATTTTTTAAAAATTTATAATATTATACCTTCTCCCGTCTCAACTTAATGTTCACACTTTCTGTCATCCGTCACATATTAAATTTTATCAATAAAAAAAGAATCATCACATTAATCATCAACTTTAAAATTATATCTTAATTAAAAACTTATCACTCCTGGATACACACATAATATACTCTATAATTTACTTATTATCTAAAAATACAACATTAATCAATAAAGTTAGTAAAAAAAAATTCTTAACGTTTGTATCTACAGTAACAGCGCAAAATATGTTGGGATTGAGGGAATATAATTTATTACTACTACATATTTTAATTAAATTTATGGGCAAAAAATAAAAGTTAAACAAAAACATACTCGATAAACATTAAAATTTATACTTCCTCGTAGATATGATTTTTTTTTTCAATTTTTATTTGCTTCACTATAAGGTATACATTTTTCTATTGGGCAAATGAAGCCCTATAATATTACATAATTTGTTATCATTTCAAATTAAAGATTGAAGCGAAAGATAAAAGTACAATAAAAATTTACCAACTATAACACATACCTTGCATAGCAATGAAATTAATATCCAAGAAAAACAAACATAAACATTTAAGAATACAGGGCTGCATAGTTAGCTCAACTGATTACAAAAAGAAATTTTGTACCAATGATTCTAGTCTCTGTTAATCTATTGAGTTACCATGATTTTTTCCCTCCATCAGCTGCAGTAGTATGGGAGCTCTTTATATGTAATGAATAGTGATCTATACTATACTCTCCCCGTCCAGTCCAAATAACACAATTTTATTATATTGGGCGTCTCGTCCAAATTGCACAATTTTCCTCTTTTAGTAAAAAGGGTCCACCAATGGCCCACCACTACCCATCACATCTCTCTAATACACCTACCCACTTTACATAAAATAATAATACTCCTTAATCTACGTGCAAAAAGCAAATGATATTATTTACTCGGGATGGAGGGAGTATTAATTAGTTGAATCGCCATAATTTATCTCTTCAGTACGTCAATTTTTATTTATTTTTTTTCCAAACATTGAAGCATACGTGGGAGTATATATATTTTCTATATTACCTACCTTTAACAAACTCAAACTCATTGATTCGTGATGATTCAATTTGAAAAGAAGTGTGTGTGCCATTATTAACCAAGTTTTCAAAAATTTGAATGAAATTTCCCACAAAATCAATTTAAACCAAATGATGATGAGAAATAGATATCCTAGGTGGCGCATTACATACACAAAATATATTTATATTGATGAAAGACAGGGAGGACAGAGTGAAGTGCTCTTTAGTCACGCAGCTGTCATTCGTCTACACAAACCCACAAATCCCAACCCCTTCCCCTCTCATCTACAGCAAATCAGAGTTTGCAACTGTCGGATACCTTTTCCCACTTTCTCTCTCCACCACCTTATTAGTTATTTCTCCCCCCTCTCTCTCTCCTCCCCCCGCACCTTCTCTCTCCCCTCGCCTCCGCCGCCGTCCGACGAGGTGGAGAACAGCAATTTACAGGCGGCGATTCCGTTATAACGACATTGATTCGATTTAACAGATTTCTCCGGCGAAGTCATGCGAAAATCGTGATCGGAGCTGAGTTGGCAATGGCTCACCAGCATTACCGATCGCCGTTCGGAGATACTACTCTGACTAAAGTTTTCGTCGGAGGACTCGCCTGGGAAACTCCGACAGACGTAATGCGCAGTTACTTCGAGCAGTTCGGAGAGATTCTAGAAGGCGTAATCATCACCGATAAGAACACCGGCAAATCGAAGGGTTATGGATTTGTAAGCCTTTTCAAATTCAATTCATTCCTATTTGGAATCACATAATTGGTTAATTCACAGTATTTTTTAATTTTAAAAAATATATCCAATTTCAGCATTGATTTTTTCGCATACGTATTTATACACGTATAGTATACAGTAAAAATACGTTATAAATGTATTTCACGTAGGTAACATTTCGAGATCCCGACTCGGCTCGACTGGCTTGCGTGGATCCTAACCCTATAATCGACGGACGAAGAGCCAACTGTAACATTGCTTCGTTAGGTCGCCCTCGACCATCTCCACCTAGGGGTGGGGTACTTGAATATTTTCATAATTATTACGATTTTAATTTAAATGCTTTTTATATTAAATTCTGATAATGTTTGTGTTGTGATATATAGGTAGAAATCAAGTTGGTAATATGTATCAAGGAAGTGCAATGGCACAAGGCGGATCGTCGTCGTATCTGCCATTGCCGCCGCCGCCACCTCCGCCGCTCGTTTATCCGCCGTACGGGTATGTTGTGTGGGATGACATCTTCTGTTATACGTATTCTTTAATAAATGAGTCGTATAATTTATTTAATTTAATTTATGAATATTATAAAATACATTTGGACCACCACCAAATTGACTAACAATTAGATTTGAATGTTAATAAGTAATAACGTCTCAAATTAAATTTAATAATTAACTAATAACTACATATTATGACCTGTGTATAGTGTGGACCACTTAATCATACAAATATAAATCACTTCTTTTATACACACATAATATATACCCCTCCGTCCCAAAATACGCTACATATATTTACTGTTACATGTTGTTTAAGAAAATTTATAGTATTTTTTTAAACTCTATTGATTTTTAGAGGGTATTGTAGTATTTTTAGATAATTAAAAAATATAAAATAATGATATGTGAAAAAAGAGTGACAAATTTAAAATTAAAGTAACTTTTTAAGATTGTTGGATAAAGTGGTTTTTCCTTTTTGTGGGATGTGAAGGGTATTGTGGGACAAACAAATAAAAAAATTGTGAAGGATTTTGTGGGACTGAATGAGTAGTATATATTTATAGTATGCAACACCTCCTCAATCTTTCAAGTTATATTTTTATTAAATATATTATTATTTGTTATTAAAAAATGTCCTTTAATTTTTAATTATTATTATAATGTATTTATGAAATTGAGTAATTCAATATATTATTATCACTTTCATTAAAATAACATCACTTCTTATTATGGGAGTCTCTTATTCATTTCATGGAAGTCTCCTACTGTATACTAATTTCTATAGTACAATGAACAGGTTTTTTTCTTTCAAAAGTTGACATGTAGTATAACAAAAGTACTAAAATATTTTTATTTTATTAATTAACTTATTTATTAATTGAAGAAGAATTAAAGTGAAGAAAACTTGTTAGAAATATATTCAATGTAGTAGCAGCTACTGGCAGATGAGCAATAATAAATCGACGAGTTAAAAATTGTCAGATTACGTTACAATGCTTTTAAATCCTCTTAATTCATAAAAAGCAACATTAAATGGAAGTACACAAGCTATTTTTATTTTATTTTTTATACAGCTTTATATTAAAACTAATGTACGATTTATAATCAATTCTTATTAGCGAATATATATACATGAAGATCTCACACATCGTCAACTACATGAGCTGGTTATATGCATCATCTAGTACACATGTTAGAATATAGTGGGTGCTCTATTCTCTGGAAACATTATTCTTTTGAAAATATATTGAATAATAATAATCTTTAAAATATCTGAGTATTGTTTTTCTCGAAAAAGTAATACTCCCTCCGTCCCATAGAAGTTGACACATTTTCTTTTTAATACATGGGACCCACACCAAAAAAATTAATTTATTCTCATAGAGCCCACATACCACCTCTAATACAACTACCTACTACACATTAAATATTATTTCTCTCACCTCACTTTACTTCACTTTATATTAAATTATTATACTTTTTAATCTCCGTGCCCAAAAAAAATGTGCTAACTCCTCCGGGACGGAGGGAGTATAATAGTCCATAGTATAGGAGAGTGATTAATATTTATACTTGTAAAACATATTTATTTGTTTTTAAAAAAAGTAATTATCCACCATATAAAAGAGTAAATACGAGCACGATAACTTTTCATGAGATGAGATGGTACTTTGTTTTAGCAATTTGAATTATAAACAAATAATTATATCTATATGATCATTGAGAAATAAATACTCACTTTCTCTATTCCAAAAATTTGTGGTACTTTTGTTTATGCATATTAAGAAAAATTGTTTTAATAGAACAAAGGAAGATGAAAAGAGTTTATTAGTAACTCAATAAAGTTATTGATGTAAATTAATAAACGTAAAAGGTAAATGACAGTTTTGTAGTATGGTGATATTATAAGGTATTAATATTTTACTATATACGATAGCTACTTCAAAATTATACTACATAAATTTTAAGTTTCTACGTACATATAATTTGAGAAAAAAGACTAGTACAAAAAGTTTAGAAATTTTTAGAATAAAGGTGTAATACTTATAATTTGGAAATAATTAAATTATTATTGCAAATATTTTATTTATAATAATATGAGGTTTCATGTGCTAATATAAATGTGATTTACTAATGATTCATGATCACAATTTTCTGAAAAAAAAGAAAAAAAAATGGTCCTTCGATATAAATTGGTGGCAGTATTTAAGTTTAATTTTAAAAAATACTACTTATTTGTTTATATCTTGATTTAATTAGATATAATAAAATGTAGAGTTCTCATTAAACGTGTTGAACACTAACACGACTTTAGACGCAGCCGTGTGTGCGTATTTATGAGTTGGATATACTATTAAGGATAATAGTCAATTTATCATGATAGTCGACTTTGACCTTAATATTTATTTCATATTGCTGTATCAACTATCCAGTCATTAATCGCAATACTATTTTTGTGACATACTGTTAGTTTTAGTGTCGGATGTCTCCATATTCACTCCCCCATTTCGTAGAGAGGATTACGTTTGTTTTTTTATGGAAATTAAAAAAAATAAATTAATAATTTAATATGTATTGAGATAAAAAAAATAATAATTTAATGTATTATAGATAATTGGTGTTGTGTTATGGGTCCTTGAAAATATTTAAATATTTTGTATAGGTCCTATATATAAACCTTTTGTTGAAATGCACAGAATGAAAATGTAGAAAATTTTCTACGATATGGAAGAAATAACTTTTTGTATGCATCTACTATATTTGAAAAAAATAAATAAGTATTTGACCTTATATTCCATGGGACTAGAGTAAAATTAAATATATATTACCTTTTAAATACTCACTATATGTAATACTCAAAATTAATTTTTTTTACTATATACTATTAGTTTTATCATTAATCGCAATAATAAGTAATTTATGTGTAACTTCAATTGTTCTCACACAACAGATTGTCTTCTTCTTTTTTTTTTTTTTTTTTTTAATGTTAGTTTTAGTTTCGGATGTCTCCATACAACTTCAATTGCGATTAATCGCAATAATAATTAGTAATTTATGTTTTATCATTAAAAAAAAAATATTTTTAAGTAGCAGCGTCTAACACAAAAATATTACAGTTTATTTGATTCACTTTCTTATAATTAGATTTTATGTACAATCTTAAAATGACAAATTCTTAGCAGGAACGGGTTCACACCAATTATTCTTTTGTACATAAAAAATTATTATTTAAAGACATGAATTTTTATTATTTTAAATTTTAAAAGTATTTTTATATATTAAAGAATAATTTTATAAAAAACATGTTTCACACGTTAACCTAATTCACATCATACTCACTCTAATCTTAGTGTAAAACAGTTTCTTATAAGTGTTTCCATTCTTATTATCGTTCAACCGGTCGAGCAATAAACCTAATTATGGAGTGTGCGAGTCTGTTCATCAAAAAAAAAATTAAGATAAAAATAGCGAAATTTAAATAACATTATTAATAAAAACAATAATAATTTAAGTTGAATAATAAGTAATTTATGTTTTCAATTGTTCTCACACAACAGATTTTCCTTCTCTCTTTTTTTTTAATCTAAGTCGATTGCGTTTCAGGTATACAAGTTACCCGCAAGATTATAATAATTACCAACAGGTTAGTCCACCACATGCACTTTATCAAATTCAACTTATAATTTTGTCTTGATTTCTTATCTTGTTTTATTTTATTTATGTCACAAATTTGTACGAGACCCATTCACGGAAACAATTTCGTTCAACGAAAAATAAGTTATAGTAATATATTAGTAAAAAGTGATATTTGAATTAATAAAAAAAAATAATAGTGCAGTGAATTATTTCACAAATAATTTGTAATATAAATAAAAAATGATAATATTTTCAATGAAAAAAATGATAGTAATATATTCCCTTCGTCCCGCACCAAGGATCTCTTTTTTCCATTTTGGTCGTCCCACCCAAAAGGTTTCCTTTTCTTTTTTATACACATGAGTCACACACTCACCCACTAATACAATTAAAACATGGGATCAATACTCCCACTAATACAACTACTAACTACATATATTAAATAATAATACTCCTTAATTTTCGTGCAAAAAAGCAAAATGCACCCTTGGTGCGGGACGAAGAGAGTATGTGATAAAAATTAATAAGTATTACTATTTCAAAAACACGAAAACAATCCCACCCAATTGTTGGTCTTTGTTTATAAGAGTATTTACTTGTTTGTGTACATGAATTGAGTTAGTCCATGTTTGGAGTTAGAAAATTTTCTTAATAAAGAAAAAACATAACAGTGCGTTATTACATGACATGAAAACAGACAATGTACAATCCACATGTACATCAAACGCCGTACTACAACCAGCTATATGGGACGTCGTCTTCTACATTGGGCGCACCGTATTACTATGGGTATTCACCGAGGGGAGCGTATCCTATGCCCACGGCGCATCGTTTTCAGGGACCTCCTTATCTTTACTATCCTGCGCAGGTGGAGGGCTCCGCCACATCCTATCCTCCTACACCGCATCCTCTTCCTTTACTACAACCAATACGACATTCACTTCCGTCTTCCACCGGTAACTCTCTTACCTTAAATATTTTTAAATTTATTTATCCGTATAATAAACAAATTTAAATATTAATGTGTTAATAAAATATACTATATAGGGAAATTAATTAATTACTGTTGCATTAATTGGGTTATAACATGGAGAGAAATGGATTGTTTGACCACATTCAAGATAGTCATTGTCCACTTGCAGTCGTCCACGTGCTGACAGGCTTTATCCATGTTGGATTTCTTTGCAACCTTTGTTTTAGTATTTTATGATTACTTTACCATTATTTTAATCTATTGCCAATAGGTGTAATTTGTAGAATTGGCGTAAATCAAGACACGATTTATAAATTGTTTAGAAAATTAAGACTCTCACCCCAAATCAAACATAAAATAACTATTTATAATTTTTAAACCCTACATAATCTCAAATCAAAAGTTTATGGTAATCGTCTGTCTAGTACACTTGTGCTCTATAGGGTTGATAGAATTTTTTATTTTTCTTTTGGAAGTTAGGGTTGATAGACTTAAATATAGAGTAATAGTGGATAGTTATTTTTATTTAATTAATGATAGTGATTAATTTAAAGTATACTTCATCTATCCCGCCCAAAGGGTTGTTTTTGTTTTTTAGCACGTGGACTAAGAAGTATTATTATTTAATGTATAGTGGGTAGTTGTATTAGTGGGAGTGTGAACCCCATATTTTAAATGTATTAGAGGGGTGTGTGGGTCCCATGTGTGTAAAAAATGAAAGTGGACCCTTTGAGTGTGACGATCAAAATGACAAAAAGGAACTCTTTAGGTGGGACGGATGGAGTAATTTTACTGTCAAGATTGTTTAGTGCACTTGTGTCACAAATAGGAGTATATCCTATTTCAACTCATAATTTATAACTCTAGAAAGGTGGAGCTAGTTCCCGTAAACCATGTTTTATACTCCATGTTTTATAAAAACAATTATTTTAAAATGTTTTAAACGCTAAGAATAGCGTTAAACTTTAAGGGAGTATTTGATTTGGATTTAAGTTGTGAATAGTGTTATTTCATTTGTTTTGAGAATAACTTAGGAGTGGATTGAAGTAGCATATAATTTTACATAAAATAAAAAATGAAATACAATTATAACCTAACCCTAAAATATGAGAAAAAGAAAAAAAAATATAACTCCTTATATTGGGTTGCATTAATGTAGTCCTAACCAATTAAAACTTACAGTATAGTGGTTCATACCATCATTTCCTAACTTTAAAATGCTTAATCTGTACTATGTAATGGGGAATTTTGTTTCCTAGTGTGAAACATATATAGTTCACGTTAATTTCCTTATTTTTAGATTGAGAAGATAATTGTGTGTTTATTTTCTAAAACTCAAAGTAGATAAAGATGAAATGACTAAAAGGATACTAGAATACAGTTTACATTAGGGTTATCTAAGAATTTTAAGAATATAAATTATTTAAAAAAAATTACACCATTCATGTACAATTAAAATGCATACAAGAACATAGGATAGTAAGCTCTCAATAATGTTAATTAGGTCTTTAAATATATTATTATTAAGTACAATAATGAGATTCACCATTAACAATTAGGGTAAAATACACTTTGAAGTATAATCGTGAAATTGGAAATATACCTTAAAAATAGCCCTTAATCCTAATAATAAATGGTGAATAAGAACCTAAGCTATTAGGTTGCTCACATTTTTATATATAATAATGGGTGCAAGGAATATTTGGCGGAGGTTTAGTCCATTTTATAATATAATAATATTTGTTGAAGATGTTAAATTAATATTAAAATAATAGTAATTTTTTTCTTTCATTTAATAGTAATTATTTATTTCATTTTAAAGCATGTTTTTAATTTTAAAATTAATTAAAGCATGAATTTAGTTCCAGCTTGATGGAATTACTAAAAGAATCTTGTAAAATCACTAAAGAGAAATAAATCAATAAATAAATAGAGTAAGACAATCACTTAAATGAATTTGAGTTCACTTTATTATATTCTAATTTACCAAAATTAATACTTCTACATTGAATATTATTTTAGAGTGATGAATAATTACTCTTTTAAATAAAATATTATTGATTTGTGGAGCTTTTTATATTCATATTGGAATAAGTGATATTTTTTTATTTAAAAGAGTGATAATTCATTACTATAAAAAATAATAATTTATGTACTAAAGTATAATTTCGACAAAATTAGAGTACAAGGTGTATCAATTTTGTACATACTTGACTTTGGTGGTTTTACGTTGTAGTACTAGTTATCAAGTCTATATATTTTGTGATATTTTTGTATGTCATCTTCCGTTATATTATGTTGAATGAATGGCACACCGTAAATTTATCAACTCAACATATAAACCCTAAAACAAGATTTATCATACCAGATATAGATTTCACAACAAAGTGACATCTCTTGCCTGGTTATGGGACATTTTTATTAACTCCATTTATTTTGGAAGCAAATGTAATTAAGTTGGGTAATTAAAAAGGGGTGAAGAGAGAGATAGATGAGAGAGAGGGGGACCCAAAATTTAAAGTGTGAGCACGTGATATGAGCTGTTGGTCTGACCCAGAAAATGGGTCAATAGGAATTTATGCCAGAGAGATATATCACTATGCTGCTGCCATGTGCAACCTTCACAATATTTCTTTCTTTTCTTATTAATTATTTTCCTCTAATAATTAACCTAATAAAAACTCTATTGTGAGACGGGTTATTTGAGAAACGGGTGTGAGATGGGTTAATTTATCTCTAAAGTATATTTATTGTAGAAATAAAGTATGCTTATTTGTAGTTAAAGTATGTCAATAATAAATTATTTCATAACACACTGAAATCATACTTTAATACATAATTCATCATACTTTAGAAAATATACTTTAACAACTATTAAACATACTTTATCTAAATAATAGATATAATTTAACACGTCTCACAAACCGTCTCATATAAATAGCATCTCACAAGAGAATTTGTCTTAACCTAATACAGTACTATTTAAAGTTTCGGATTCATCTTTACATTTTAAATTTCACAAACACTTATTTAAATCGAATTTACGGTATAAACCTTGTGGCTCCCCTTCCAATCTATATACCGCATATATTGTTAAGGTGTTTAAATTAAGGGGAATCACAGGATTTACACTAACATACTTTTTAAATAGTTATAATCCATTTACTGAACCATTACTAAGACACTAACCACTATCAATGTATGCTTAATCACCTTTTAAAGTACAAAATAAATAATAAAAGCAGTAATTGTATACTTGTATGTGATACTCTTAATTTATCTTTCTTTCTCTCCTCAATTGTTTAGACAAAATGAAGTCGTATGCTTTGTTGGTCATCTCATGTGTTTTTCTTTTTAGATTGAAATTTATTTGATTTGTTTGAATTTAAAAATATATTCAACATTTCATGTATGTGGAACTAATGTATGAGATTGTATCTTTTTCATTTATCACTTATTATTGAAAATGTTATCGATTCTCGTCTATCTCATTAAACCCTACTATGCATTGATAACGTATACACATTCATATATGTATACATGCTTAGTTTAATAATTGATATAAATATAATGATATTAATTTCATACATTTATAAGAGATAAGGTCATTCCATGTATATTTAAAGCATAGAATTGAAAAAATTGTTCTTAATTTGAGTTTTTTTTCTTTTTAATGTGTTGAATTGCAAAGAGACGCTCTGACAGTTATTACTCCCTCCGTTCATTAAACTTTTCATATTTCTTTTAATTACAAAGGAATAATGAAAAGCTTAACAGGACGGAGGGAGTACTATTTTTCTACGTCACAAATTGTTATCCGAGTTTATTTTTTGTTATGTCTTAACTTTCCGGGAGTGGTATTCCATATGTTATTCATACGAGTGAATATTTTGTTATGCAGAAAAGTGACATTTCCTAATCTAATTTCATATTTGAATAGAAATTCTTTAATTAATGAATGTTTTTGGTTCCTAAATGAATAGGGGATTCACCAGCTCCTCCTCAGACGTCGACGGAAACAGAAGCAGGACCTGCCACTTCAACAAGCTCAACTGCTTGATCTTGGATTTCAGATTAAAACATGTTTATTATACAATCTTTCCCAATTAATTAATCAAATTCGATTTTTTCTTTTTTTTACTCTCAAAATAATTTTCATTTATTTATGTAAACATTCTTTTTCTTTCTTTTTTTTGTATTTTCTCCCTTTCATGTCTTAGGGATCCATCATTCAAATTAACAAACAATTCTTGTTAACGCGAAAATTTCTTTTGTTATTATTTTTTAATTATATATATTTAAGATCTTAATTTATCGAATTTGGGTTTGAAATTACTGCATGGAATCGAGAGCACAGTACGTTAGCGCCCACATTTCGATTTTTTTTAAACAAATTTATATTCTTTTAAATTGTGAAGATTAAAGAATTAATATTTCCTTTTAACTGCGTAATGTGGAGTTAAAATCATTTTTCGTCCCATAACAATATGAAATTTTTGATTATGTCCCAAAAAAGATATCATTTTCAATTTAGTCACATAACTTTCTATATTGGCCAATTTTGGTCCCAAAATCACTGGAATTCAGCACGTGCGCCTCACGTGACCCCTCAATTTGGGGCTTTCCGGCGATTTGGGACCAAAATCGGCCAATATTGAGAGTTACTGGACTAAATTGAAAATGATATCTTTTTTGGGACATAATCAAAAATTTCATATTGTTATAGGACGAAAAATGATTTTAATTTAATAGTTGAACTCTAAAAATATACTACCTTCGATTTTTTTTATAAAATATTAGTAACTTCTATTTATTCCATTACCTTTGATGTTTTATCATTTTTTTAATATATAAAATTAAATTATATAGGATATATACCCTATGAGACCATGTCAAGATTTGAAATTGGAAATTAAAACTTAAATTAATATGAGAGATGAATTTTGTACTATGAGAACATAATTTTTGTATTATATTATTATTTAGATTATATTATATGAGATGAATATTTTTTAAATACTAAAAATTAAAGAATAGTATATATATATATATATATATATATATATATATATATATATATATATATATATATATATATATATATATATATATATATATATGAAAATTTTAATGTAAGGATCCAATTTTTAAGTTAGGTCTCAATTTTAGTTTTCATTTAAGAAATGTCTCATTTCAAGGCTCAATTTTACTTTTTTTCTCAAATTAAGGTCTGTTGTAATATAAGATATTAATAAAAATAACATATTTAATTTTATGATTTGATTTGAAGGTGTATAATAATATTTTTAAATTATTTTGTATGACTTGAAATGAAAATATTAATTTCATGGTAAGTCTTAAAATGATAAAAAAAAATAACAAATATATAGCAATGAACCTATTTGAAGTGGCTCATTTCGTAAAAAATCAGGACTTAATTTGAGAAAAGAAACTAAATTTATATCTTAATTTGAAACATTTATAAAATTGGGTCTTATTTTAAGACCTAAACTAAAAATCAAGTCGTCATAATATATATATAAATTGTGCTAAGAATTTAAATAAAAAATTAATAGGAGTTAAAATCATTTTTGGTCCCATAACAATATATATTTTTGATTTTGTCCCAAAAAAGATATCATTTTCAATTTAGTCCCGTAACTCTCAATATTGGCCGATTTTGGTCCCAAATCGTCGGAAAGCCCCAAATTGAGGGTCACGTGAGGCGCACGTGCTGAATTCCGGTGATTTTGGGACCAAAATTTGCCAATATAGAAAGTTATGAGATTAAATTGAAAATGATATCTTTTTTGAGACAGAATCAAAAATTTCATATTGTTATGGGATAAAAAATGATTTTAACTCGCGTAATGTGTAATGTTACTCTTCTAAACATTTATCTTTCAGAAAAATATATACAAGGCAGATATATATATGGAGCTATATTTTCGTAAAATGGGTATTGTAACTTCATGTGACTTCGATTTTGTAAAAGTGTTTGCCAATTTGTTATTTTTCGTTTCAATATTCAATAGAAAAGTATATACTCCCTCGTTTCAATACATAATGTACTCATATATTATTTTGCGTGGAGATAAAAAAATTTAATTTTTAGATATATTATAAAATAAGATAAAGAATGAATATTTTGATAATTTAATAAAAGAAAACGTATAAAATTATTGGTTAAATGAAAAAAGTGAGTAGCAATATTACTATGATATGATTATGGGGTGCTTAATATTATATAGAATATTATTTTTAGTAGTGTACGTAAATTTTGGAAGGAAAAAAAAAAGTAAATAAATAACAACATGGAATATTAAACTATTTTGATTTTTTCTATAATATTGATCTAAGTAGACAAGATAATAAACTCAATGTTCGATTCCATTTACATAATGTCAGCATGATCATAAACAGTCAAGACTTTTATAATATAAAAGTTTCAAAAATAAATATTGATAACAAAATTAGGATCAATTAAATATTTTATTACTATCATTTTTATTTTTTTAATTCTGCATCTAATAAATTTCTTAGCTCAACATGAAGATGAAGAGGGTGAACAATGAACATACCCCCCTTTGGAAATTTTATAATTATCTCATGGGCCTATATTTAACATAACTCAAACTTTGGGCTTTAAATCTGTAAAGTTCAGTTTGGGCTTTTGGATATTAACTACAATTCAAAATATCATTTTAGGCATAAACTTGAAATATTTTTGGGCTTTTAAATAGGCAACAATTTCATAAAATTAATAAATACTATGATCATCAATTTATGTTTGTGAAATAGTTCAATCTACTATTATCATTTTTATAGATTATTATTACTTGAATCGAATTTCCATAAGTTATTGGGTTCACAGAGGTGTTGGGAAAAATTAAAAAAACCATCCAAAATAATTCGAGGATAGAGTTTTGTGAAGATAAAAAAGAGAGATTTATCAATTTCAGAAAACAGAAGAATTAAAAGAGTAGATCTAATTAAGAAATTAAAAAATAAGTAAATGAGTGATTAATGTGAGTAGTTGGATCAGCGAAAGCATTAGCCGAGCCGAGCCGAGCCGGTTACACCGACAGCACCAAACTCGGCTCAAAAGTGGACCCCACATTCACAATAAAATGTGAATGGCTGCATGTGATCATTCCACCCTCCTTTCTTCATCATAATTATGATACATGTGTCGTGTGTATGTTTTATTATTTTTTATTTATTTATATTTACTTCCACAAATTATAGGATTTCTTTTTCCCACTAAAGTAGAAAATTTTTTAGACTCTTTATCCAATTTAATTTAATGCGAAACGACCGAATAGTGAAACACATGTGAGATATAAAATTATCCATTAAATTTTAAAGTATTATATTTATAAATAAAATATTGGCAGATTCTTACGGACCTTGGTCATATATGATCACATATCATGACAACCATTAGATATCAACGAAAAGAAATGGATGATTGGATGAGATAAAGTTAATAACCGTAAAGTACCTGAACAGACGGTTGCCTATATAACCTTTCAACTACATTCTCAAAGATAAACAACATTGATGATGTGGCAATTAAAATATTTATTTATGAAATAATATATATTTATAAGATTACAGGAAATAATCGATAAAATTTTGGTAATAGATGACCCAGGTCACCCAAGTAATCCCCTAAAATATTTATGTAATAGATTCATTTTTTTTATTGAAAAAAAAAAGAGACGACATCATTGTAAAATACATACTTATTTTATATTTTGAGTATGGATTCAAAATTCAGCATGTCGGTTGAAATAAAAAATACCCATCCATATGAACAAAATAACAATTTACATGGATAGTCAAACTAGTTTGAAGAACTCTCACTTATAATTCTTTTTTCTTTCCTTAATTTTGGAAAGTTGTTATTTAATATTTGGGCTACACTTAATTTGCGTGGGTTCCTCTCACTTTGAGATTTAATTATATATTAAAGATGAGTATTTTATTTTACTTTTAAAAATAGTATCATTTTTTTATTTATACATATCATGGAACTCATTTTATAAGAAAATTTATACAACTTTTATGTCATATTATTGCCAAATTTTGAAAAGTTGAAAATGGTTTTGGAAATTGAAACTTGTTTTCAAATCGAAAACAAACATAATATAAGAGTATATTATTTCTTTTGGTTTTGTGTAGGATTTGAAAACCATTAAATAATAATATATGTTTACTTTTTATTTTGGACAAAGTGGGTTTTAATTTTATATCAAATATAAAGGTATATGATAATATATATTAAGGAGTGTTAATTTGTGTGAAAGAATAGGAATATATAAAGGGGAATGGATTATAGACTATTAGAATTTGAAAATATATTGATAGTTTAAAAAATGAAAACCCTTACTCCTTCCGTCTCATCCTAATAATTACGCTTTTTTTGTAAATTATAAAGGAAGCGTAACTATTAGGATGAGACGGAGGGAGTATTTTGGAAGCCGAAAACAATTATTATTAGCTAAAAGGAAAAAATAAATAAATTTAAGCATAATTAATCATGTAATCAGCGATATAGATCTCACATAAATACAACACATAAATCTCGTGTCTAACCTGAAGTTAAAATATGAAGGGTGGGAACCTGTCCTTAAATTAAATTACTCCCTCCGTCCCACGTATTTTTACCCACTTTCCATTTTGGGATGTCCCACGTATTTTTACCCATTCCATTTTTGGAAAAAATACATAATATTTTATTACCTACTTTTTACAATCCCAACAACTTTAATTACTTTTTTACACTTTATTCATCATTCCCAATAACTTTATTCACTTTTTCTTTTTAAATTACTAATTTATCCCTACTTTCTCTTACATTATATATTAAAAAAATAAAACTTCTTAATCTCCGTGCCCGTACAAACGGGTAAAAATACCCGGGACGGAGGGAGTAATTTAAATTAAATTAATTTAAATAATAAATCAATATAGTGGAGATTAGTGTTTGAAGGCGTCGGCTCTGCGGACAAAAATGAAGTCGGCTCAAAAAGTGGGACCCACCCTACCCTATCCATCCAATAAAACCTAAACATGCATGTGACCCCTTACCCCGATATAGACATGCACAAAAAAATGAGAACCGGCGGTTTGAATCGGGGATCCGTCGATTTTAACTGGAACTGGAACCGCTGGTTTTGGAATCGGCCAAAAAAAATGAGAACCGATTAAGGAAGGTTCGGTTCCAGTTCTTTATATTTGGGGAAAAAACCGACGGTTCCAGTTCCGAACCGACGATTCCGGTTCAAATCGCCGGTTTTTCAATTTTTTTTTTAAATCATACCTCAATGAATTTTCATCCTCCTTTAAAGAAAATAAACTTCAATTTAATGCATTATTCTACTTTGTGAATATATTAATTTATGATCCGTAAAGAAGTGGGCGCAGTTTGAAGTATATATAATTGACATGTATACATCGATCCAATCAGAGTTGACATTAATTAATTTTGGAGTTTGTACAACTTATCCAAACAAAATTAAAACCTTGTACTATCGACAATTCCTACCAAATCAACTTATATTTTGACAAAGTCTATCACAAGTTGGGTGGGTGTGAGACAGTCCGTCCCACGTATTTTTACCCACTTTTCATTTTGGGGTGTCCCACGTATTTTTACCCATTCCATTTTTGACAAAAATACATAATATTTTATTACCTACTTTTTACAATCCCAACAACTTTAATTATTTTTTTACACTTTATTCATCATTCCCAATAACTTTATTCACTTTTTCTTTTTAAATTACTAATTTATCCATACTTTCTCTTACATTATATATTAAAAAAATAAAACGTCTTAATCTCCGTGCTCGTACAAACGGGTAAAAATACCCGGGACGGAGGGAGTATTTCATATAAATAGAGTATGTTAAAGTATTATTAAAGTACATTTTTTAAAGTATGCTGAATTATATATTAAAGTATGATTATAATGTGTTATAATTAACATATTTTAATTACAAATAAGCACACTTTAACTACAGAGTATACAATAAGCATACTTTAGTGATGGATCGACCTATTTTACATCCGTCTCACAAATAACCCGTCTTATAAGAGAGTCTCTCTATATCTTTAATCATTCATATCTATATTTGTTCTTCAATTACATCACAATACTTATTTTATACCACCTTCGTTCGCTTTAATTTTCGCCTCTCTTTTATAAATTATAGAGGAAATGTGAAAATTAAAGTAAAACGGTAGGAGTCCTATGCCTCAAATTTTACAAACATTATTATTCCCACCATTATGTAAATTTTTATGCATGCATTATATGTGTGAATTATAAAAATTTGAGAAGGACTATATACCAATTGAATTGGTACACTTGTCCCCACCCTTCTTAATTATTTCCTACTCTTTTATTAATGTTGTTTTTTATTTTATTTTTAAATATTTTTTATTTAAATGACTATTAAACCCTAAGGGATAATTACCCTAAACCACAAGGGTAAAATTACAATTATACCCTAAACCCTAAACCCTACGGGATAATTATACCCTAAACCACAAGGGTAAAATTACAATTATACCCTAAACCCTAGGGGATAATTATACCCTAAACCACAAGGGTAAAATTATAATTATACCCTAAACCCTATGGGATAATTGTACCCTAAACCACAAGGGTAAAATTACAATTATACCCTAAACCCTAAACCACAAGGGTAAAATTATAATTATATCCCTAAAATTAAAAAAAAAATAGTAATGTACAGCAACAATTAAAAAAAAGAGGAAAACACACACTGAAGGTGAAGAAATGAGGTTGTATCGGAAGTTGTACCAATCGAAGATTGTACACAAGTCTTTGCCTAACAATGTATAGATGTATACAAAAGATTTCTTTTTGATATATTATGAATTATTGGATGAATGATATTTGTATGTAGATAAAATTTATATTTTAAAAGAAAATGATCAACTGTATATAAGGGGAAAGATTCGGGAGGTGCTTGGTTTGGAGTAATGTATTGAATTAATGAGAATATATGTTTATTGATTCTTATTGTTGCTTGTTTGATTTAATGAGAATTAAAAGTTCTCAATTATTTTTATTTGTTCAATAACTACTCTACACCCTTAAATAACTTTCGATTCCATTAATATTATTAACCTTTTTAATGAGTATTCATTATTATTTTGATTGAAGAATTAGAACCAAGCAATTACTCGTATTTCCCTCCCTTGTGTCATTCATCTAACACCAGGTAATGTAATATAAAAATATAAGTGTAATAGAATACTTAGAATATTTTCTTTATATGTTACCATTAAGTTTCTTACTTAGAATTAGAGCTGTTACATGAAACAAGCCGCTCGAGAGCTCGCCTCGACTCGTTAAAGTTCGAGTTTAGCTCGACTTGTGACTACTCGAGCTCGAGTTCGAGCTCGTCAAAATACTCGTTACGTAATTAAGTCGAGCTTGGCTCGGCTCGATAAAGCTCGATAATAATATTATTATTAAAATAAATATTATATAATGATAATTAAATATATTAATAAAAATCCGGCTCGATTAGGCTCGAAAGCTCGATTCGTTTTTCTTAAATGAGCCGAGTCGAGCTCGAGCTCGAGTTTGGATGAGTAATTTTCAAGTCGAGCTTGCTCGTAAGCTCGTTATTAAATCGAGCCGAGCTCGAGCTCGACTCGATAACTACTCGAACTCGCTCGACTCGTTTAACGGGCGTAGTTAGAATTGATTTTTAGGAGCACATAAATGGACAATTCATAGGAATAGAAGAAATCACTGAATTTATGAGAGTAAGTGATCAAATTGCACAACACTCAAAATCCATGCAAAACAATAACAAGATTTTGTGAATACAAATCGTTAAATAATTAATTAATAACTAAATGACGAACATCTATCAATTTAAATTAGCCTCATAAATAAGTATAGTACAATAATTTTTATCTATATAGATCATTAAATGTGAACACGTAATTACTTAGGTTAATTAATTACTAATTACTACACCTGGCCAGCTTCGTAATTCATGAAGGAACATGGAATTGACGAGCCTTCGGAAAACTGTCGGAATAAATTATTTTATTTTATTTAATTAATTAATAACTATAAATTTATTACTATTAAAAACAAAAATAGTAGTATAAGTTAGGTTATTCTATTCTGGGAATAATCAATAAATAATGGTATGAAAACGCGTCTCTGGTAAATTCTTTTTGTAGAAACGAAAGTCAATAGTATATTAATTAATTTTGCAACAGAATTTTACTTCACTCTCCACATCACTCCACATAAACAGACAAGATTTGTTACTTAGATAATATTTAATTCCTTTTTATTTATAATATAAAAATGAACCAAAAAGGAACTAAAAATTAGAAATTATATTTTAATTATTGTTTGTACGAATATAGGAAATGTTAATGCTTTCTCCTGAAATCGGTGCGTACGTTTTTCGACCTAGGGTAATTAGAAAACATATTTATAAGTATATAGTAGTAATTAAAATGGTCAAAAGGTAAGTTTGGTCTTCATCTTATTCGTTGAGATCAAATAAGCTCATAACTTTATTTTTTATTCGTATAAACCCTTACTCTTAATAAATTGAATCAATTTAGCCCCTTATCTCTTTCATCTCTTTAGAAAAAAAGACAAAGATCATAAAATTAGAGTTGTTAAACGGGCTGGCCCTAACCCATTAGGGCCAACCCTAACGGGCTACGGGCTAAACGGATTGCGGGCTAAATCGGGTCTATTTAAACGGGCTGCTAATATATGAACCTAACCCTAACCTTATCGGGCTGCGGGTTAAACGGGTCGGGCTGACGGGTTATACAATAAAAAATTAAAAATTATAAACTAAAATTTAAAATTAAAAACAATAATTCATAACATAACTAATTCGTAAGTGAATCATACATTGTTCTTTACTTCAAATAACATGTCTCATTGTCTTACATTCAAATATAAAACTTAAAAACTCAAGTTATCACTCATTTTTTTCTTCAGCATCAAGTTCATCGTTAAAAAACGATATAGTTTCTTCCTCCAACTCATGTGAAATGATTGCCATACTCATCAACTCACGTACACGTTTTTGATCAATTTTTTTTAGCTCTCAATTTCCCCTCTTGATCTAGCATCATACTCACATCGCCATATTTTATTTTCTTGCATTTCCGTATATGACGCCCAAGAGTTGAAGTCCCATAACTACCATCAACATAAGCATAATCTTTCCCACAAGTCTTGCATATTGCCTTACCATCAACAGGAAAGTTAAAATATTTCCATACCTCCGAGGCATAACTCCTTGTCCGTTTTGATTCCATTCTGCAAGAGAAAATTTTGAAAATATTTGATTAGATTAAAAATATGCTTAGAGACTAATCAACCAGTATATTTAATTACTAATACTTGCAAGGAATTATTAATCATTTGGTGAAAAAAATAGCGAATAACTAAACATAGTCTTACAGTGAAGAGAGAGTCATGACTTGTCTCGTCATTAGCGGTTCTACCCAACCATTTTTTTCCTAGTAGTATTATGTTATAATAATAACAATAATAATGTATCATGAAATTGCCAATAATCGTACTGCTAGATTGTCTTCTCTAGAATTTAATCAATCATCTTCATGTGAAACAATTCTATATTTAATATATTTTATTTTATTCAAACTAATTCAAAAACCATGAATTCCTTGAATGTCTCATACAACAGAAAGGATTCCTCCATCAAAACCCCACTAATCAACATCAAAACCCCACTAATCAACAAACTTCACTCATTACAGCACAATACTCCAAACCTAACTCATCCCTCATTTTCTTTTTCATTATTGTTTTGTCTTTCAATTCTTTCAATTATGTGTGCCAATAAATAGTAAAGAAACACATATATCAGTATGGTGGTTTATATTCCTAAAGCCCTTTAATTATCTGAAGAAATATGATGTCTGCTTTCATTCAATTTATGCTATTAAGAAAAAGAAGGAAGAGCTCCCATAACAAAAGGTACCTTGAACAATTACGGTGGCCGGTGATGCTTCTCGACTCCACCAGTAGGTGTGACGTAAGGTGGCCACGACGTGATGAAACGGCAGCGACGGCAGGGAGTCCGATGAAATGAGAAAGAGCAATGCTCAGTCCGATGAAATTGAGTAGCGACGGCTGTTTGAGAAATTTTGCCCTAGACACATGATTATTGGTTATAATTAAGTATATTGGGTTGGGCTTATTTTACTATATTAATGGGCTTGGGCAATGGGCAGTATTCATCATTCATGTAAATATATAATAGGGGAAAAAATGCCAGCCCGCCGGGTCAGCCCGATTAGCCCGCAGCCCAGCCCGTTTAACCCGCGGGCTAATCGGTTCGGGCCAAAAAGCCCGGATGTTAAACGGTCCCACATTTATCGGCCCTAACCCTAATTTTATACGGGTTAATCGGATCGGGCTCACGGTTTACGGGCTTTTTAACAACTCTACATAAAATCCCTTCATCTTACAACTCTTAATCAAATAAGCCACTTATCTAATTTTTTTTTTTTTAAACAAGGACCTTTTCTATTTTTATAGATCAAATATCACACACATTCCTAAAAATTAAAAACAAGTGTAGCCAATAGCTTCGATCCTGTAATTCCAGCGCAGTATATATATATATATATATATTAATTATTATTAGATACAAACACCTTTGTTTTATTCAATTTTAAATACATTAATTAATTACACTTTGTATTTACTTTTAAAAAAATATTTAAGTTCATTATTTATTACTTTAAAATATGTACGTTTAAAATTAATTTTAAATATAATATATACAATAAATGTGAGGTGAAAATTATTATTTAAAATTTTTAATTAAAAATGTAATGTAAAAATTAAAGTAATTCAAATTGAATAGGATATTTTTTCTAATGAAACAGTGCAATAAAATGGATGTCAATTTTTTTTAAGTACAATTATTTTTTTTGTTAAAAATATAATTTCTTTATTTTGATCATTTATCGCTACATGTTAAAAAACTATCATTTTTATTGACCTAAAAATTATTTATGAAATAATTTAATTAAATCTTTATCACCTTTTTTTTATTTGATTATTTATCACTTTTTACTAAAAGGTTATTATTAATTCCATTTTATTTTTTAAACGAATTATCATGAAGTATTGTTTTATATTTAATATTATATAATCTATAATTTTTTGAAATATATGTTTATTCGTTAAATAATTTAAAATTACAAAAATAAAACAGAAATTAAAAATAAATTAACCAGTATTATATTTTGTTTATTCAAATATATATAATAATAATGATAATAATAATAATAATAATAATAAGTAGTAGTAATAATAATAAATTAAAAATGGGTGTGAAGTGTTTTATGTTTAATTTATAAAAAAAAAATAGAGGGTATATTTGATATATTTGTTACTAAAAAACAGTTAAATGATTAAATATTAAATGAAGAATTTGGTTGTTATGATGGTATAAGATGAAGGGCTTAATTGATTTTTTTTTTTTAAATAAGGGTTTAAGTGATCCTACCTAATAAGTGAAGGGGGTTAGATAAACAAAATATAAAATTAGGGGTTAATTTGATCTTGGAGATAAGTTGGAGGGCTAGATTGACCTTTTCCCTAATTAAAATAGTTGTTTTACTCTTATAATCATCTTGTTTACCAGTTACACTCTTTTTAATTATCAGTACAATTATCAATTCGAAGAATCGAACTAAATTCGCTAGGAGTAAAAGTTGGAGTCTAAATATAAATAATACTACATCTGTGTATCAATAAAATATTCATTTATTTTTGTATGTGATTTAAATGGTGTTATATTACAAGCATTTTAACCGGGACAGATTTTAAAAAAATTATATATATATATATATATATATCGTGGACACATAAACATATATAATTACGTATTCCCTCTATCTCATCCTAATAATTACTACATATTTTTAAATTGGGTATTTTATTCTAACGATTACATTTTTTTTTTGTATGAGACCCATACAATTAAGTAATTAAAATATCACTCATCAACCACATTAATACAACCATCCACTATACATTAAAATATTATTTATCTCACCTCAATACATATTAAAATACTAAATTTCTTAATCCCCGTGCAAAAAACAACATGTGCAAAAAACAAATATAGTTATTAGAATGGGACGAAGTGAATATATATGTATGAGATAGGGATGTCAATGGCAGGGACAGGTGGGGTAGTTGAGTACCCGGACCCATTCTTTTGTAACGGGGACGGGTCGCCCCGTGATCCGTACGGGACGGGCTGGCCCGACCCGTTTTTGGCCCATTTTATTTTTATTTTATTTTAAAATTTATATATATTACAAGTAATGTATAATATATATTATTTCATTTAATTAGTAACTATATAAATAGAAATATCACGTATTTTCTATTTAATTAATCAATTAAGTAAATATATCTTATAAATAATGAATATATTAAAAAATATAAAAAATAAAATGTACATGTTGGTACATATAATATGTTATATAATATAAATATTAAATGGGTCTAAATGGGTCCAAATAGGCCAAAACACCAGCCCTATTCTTAATACGGGCCAGGTCGGGTCCGCCCCAAATTCACGGGCCAGGGCAGGTCCGGGCGGGGCGGGCCATTTTTGACATCCCTAGTATGAACTTTTATATTGTGATGGTATGTATATATAGTTTTATTCTTTATGTGTAATGAATTAAATTGTGTTTAGTTGAATCGACATTATACGACCCTTATTCGTTTTTCATGTATAATAGATTAATGTAATTGTAAAAAATCAATAATTTTAAAAATTTTATTAATATTTATATTTTATTACGTAAGTATATGTTATAAACAATTTTAAATAATGTCTTAATTATTTAACCTTATTTTTAAATACGTACAATTCAAATTATCCAAATAATTAACTCAAATTGAAATAAATTTCAACATGTTAATTGATAAAAAAATAAGTATACAAAAATAAAATCAAAATCCAAGAAGAAATTAATTATGTTTTTTCATTACATAATCAAATATTATAAATAATTTCAAATAATGGTCTTAATTACTTAACATTATTTTCAAATATAACCCAAATTTTTTCAATAATTAACTTTAATTGAAATAAATTTCATCATGTTAATTGATAAAAAAAGCATACAAAAATAATATCTTTAATTTTAATTATTTTGTTGGACATAAAATTATTAGGATTAAAAAATGTGATAGTAAAGTACCTAAATGTATTTATTTTAAGGAAATAAGAATAAAATGAGTGGTGAGAAATTGAAGTGAAATTGAGAAGAAGTGAGAAATTGAAGAGATTTTGACCCAAAATTTTGAGCGAAAAAAAGAAGTTGACTTTAGGTGCTTATATATATATATATATATATATATATATATATATATATATATATATATAGATTTTATACTCCTATAAAATTAGTAGTTATATTTCCGATCAAAAAAAAAAAAAATAGTAGTTATATTAATAGTAAGTGATGATTCATGTGTGGAGACCTTCATAAAGAGTGAGTTTGTTGTCAATATGTTTCACAAGTAAATCTTATTTTTGTTAAATTACTCTTTAGTGCAAAAAAAAAAAAACTTTTTGAAGAGTTTTTATACAGAAAAGTAATATATTATCTCTTAAAAAAATAAATTTTCATTTACTAAAAAGTAATCGATAAATCAGATTATGCAAAAAATTGAAGAGTAATTTTTTATTTGAAAAAATAATAGTTTATCTCTCTAAAAAGAAAATTTTTATGTACTAAAAAGCAATGTGTAAAAACAGGTTCATGTGTGAACCCGGTTCACACAAGTATTTGCCTTCCATTAAAACATATTTCAAGGTGTAGTAATATTAATAGAGTTGATATCTTGTGCACTCGAGTTCACACATGCATTCATATGTGTATAAATTTTTATTCAATAGTTTATATATATTTTTTAATAATTTTATAATTTTTTTCATTCAAATTTTTATTAAAAAAACTAACAAAAAATTTGGTAACAAAGTATATACATTTGAGTTGCTCTCTTGTGTACTTGGATGCACAATGTGTATGAGGGTATATCATTTTATTCTTAAAAGTATACAAACAAGATGCTCTATGTGTAGAAACGTTGAGGAAGCTTCTACTCATCTATTCATCAATTGTGATAAGGTGCGTGAAGTTTGGATTGAATTCTACTCATGAATGAAAATATGTTGGGTTTCACAAAATGAAATCAATAAGCATTTTATTCATCAATCTACTATCTTTGATTATAAGAAAGATATCAATATTGCAAATACTTCATGGGTAAGTGTTATGTGGACAGTGTAAAGTGGAGGAATAAAGTGGCTTTTGAGAATTTGTGATGGGATAAGCATAAAGTTATTAATGAAATCAAGAAGAATCTATGGAATTGGCTAGAGGCATTTCATCCTCTAATTTAATCTTTTGTATTTTGTGATTAGATTGAAAATTCTAAACTAGTATTGCAAGCTACGGTATAACCTCTTTTATTTGATTTTATATTTTTGGGACTCCTTGTACCATTTTATTTTAATAAATTTTTGTTTTCTAGATTAAAAAAACTATAATTTTTCATTGAAATAGTTAGTTGAAATATGAATAATATAAATATTTATTTAAAAAAATTATTTTTTTTTAAAAAAAAATTAAGGATATAAATTCTTATGCTGGAGGATATAACATTAAATGCTAGAGATTACAATTTTTGGAAAGCATAAAATTTGGGGGCACGATTTGCTCAAGGATATACTACAAGTTCTAACCTATAATTTTCATTTATTAGTGTATAGATAATGTTATATTAATAATGAGGAAAAAACTAGAATACAACTGTTTATCAATTTCAAGATGTACAGCCTCTTCTCTTCACCTTCAATGTGTGTTTTTCTTTTTTTTTTAACTGTTGATGTTACTGTTTTTTTTTTTCGTTTTTTTAATTAAATTTTAGGAATATAATTGTAATTTTACCCTTATGGTTTAGGGTATAATTTATCCCTAAGGTTTAGGGTATAATTGTAATTTTACCCTTGTGGTTTAGGGTATAATTTATACATATGATTTAGGGTATAATTATAATTTTGCTCTTATGGTTTAGAGTATAATTTATCTCTAAGGTTTAGAGTTTAGAGTATAATTGTAATTTTATCCTTGCGGTTTAGGTATAATTTATCCCTAGGGTTTAGGGTATAATAGTTATTTAAATAAAATAAATTTAAAAATAAAAATAAAAATAACATTAATAAAAGAATAGGAATTAATTAAGAAGAGTGAGACCAATGGTATACCAATTGAATTGGTACGCTGGACCCTAATTCCCCTCTTATTACTCCGTATTATTATAAATTAAAAACATAAGAGAATTTGGAGATCAAATTCATACCACTGATGCATACAAACTCTAATTCAATTATAAAAATGTGACGCCAGTGTTAATAAATTCTATAAATAATTTATGATGTAGTATATAAATATGTGTAATTAGCGGCGGTGGTAAATGAACCATAATAAATTAAGTAATAAATAAAGAACGATATAGGAGTATGTACTACACGCATTAGAGTTGATTTTGTATATTTGGATGTACAACTATGGATTTGGGTATTAAATTAGGTAAAGCTGACTCTTTTTTCTTTTAAAAATGATTTGTAGATTAATTTTTTTATAAAAATATATAACAAATTCTACAAATTATTTACTTCGGTGGTACATCATTTTCATGCACTATTTTTCAGTATAAGAGGTTTTATAATAATAATAATAATAATAATAATAATAATAATTATTATTATTATTATTATTATATATAAAATTAACAGTTACTCTTAATAAAAAATAATACTCCTATTACTCTTTTACATAGTTCTTCCTAAAAAGATACAACTCAATATTTCAAAACAAATTCTCATGTGCACGTACATTATATTTACATTTAAAATTTATATACTAATTAACAAGGGATAGTTACTATCCAATACAATACATATTCACTTATTATTATTAGATACACCAACTTTAATTAATACTAATAAGTATAAAATTATATTGCACAATACCAAATGTACCCTTGTTTGTATAGATTCTTTATCCCATGAAAACCGCTCCTAATCTCTTTTTTTCTGCGAAACTAATGTTAAATAACTATGCATACTAAATTTTAATATTAATTAATTAATAAACATGAACAACTCCAATTTTTTTTATTTTTTCAAGAAATTAGTTGACATATTTCTTGATTCCATACAACACCTCCAATCAATTAATTCCACGAATTTATTTATCGAAATCTCTACTTTGATTTCGACTAGTAAATAATTTTGCACAACATAATTTTTTTTACATATATTTCTCCGACAAATAATTATACACAACTAGTGAATAATTTTGCACAACATAATTTTTTTTACATATTTATTCGACGAACAGTGGTGTGAATAATTCTACGCAACTTGTGAATAATTTTGCACTACTAGTGAATAATTCTACACAACATAATTTGTGTACATATTTCCTCCGGCGAATAGTGACGCAACTTGTGAATAATTTTGCACTACTAGTGAATAATTCTACACAACATAATTTGTGTACATATTTCCTCCGGCGAATAGTGACGTGAATAATTTTGCACAATGTATGATTAATTCAGCACAACCAGTGAATAATTGTGCACAACATAATTTTCACAATGTATGATTAATTCAGCACAACCAGTGAATAATTGTGCACAACATAATTTTCTTTGCATAATTCTACCCAACATAATTTGTGTACATATTTCTCCAGTGAATAGTGACGTGTATGCATAGTGTATGATTAATTCATCACAACCAGTGAATAATTTTGTACAACATAATTTTCTTTTAATTTTGTACAACATAATTTTCTTTGCATATCTCTCCGACGAACGATGACGTGAATAATTCTACACAACTAGTGAATAATTGTGTACAACATAATTTGTGTACATATCTCTCCTACTAATAATGTCGTAATTGGTTCTGCACAATTTATAAATAACTACCTCTGATAATGATAATTCCAACAAGAATCAAAGCTTGATCCAAAACCACCACTAAGCTAGAAAACACCAAAATAACAGAAACCATTTTCCGAGGAGAGAATGTCCTCCGGATTCTCTGGTGACGGCCCTGATTTCTTCACCGGCGACGACGGGAGAACCACTAGCGGCTACAATATGAATCTCAACCCGCAGCAACAGTTGGCTTTCCGATCGCCTCTTTCGGGAATTCTCCCAACACGGATGCGCAGATCTGGCGAATTGAATCGATCGGAGCATCTCGTTCTGTTTCTTTAATCATCTAATCAATTTCAATAGCCCACAACTGCCGCTTCCATTCGACGACACAACAGATCTGGATGTGTCATCGTTTGGATTAGATGATGAGTGGCACCACCGATTTCAGTGTGGTGGTTGATCCGTCGATGGAGTGTGTGTTAATGGGCTGTCGCCGGTGGCGATGAGAAGCGTTTAGATCGATGAAAATGTATGAAATGAGAATCTCATATATAATCGCATATTGAATAATGATTTAAGGAAAATTGGATCGAGGAATAAGGAAACTGCAATATTATCGTAACAGATTTTTGCTTTTTAAATATTCATTTTAAGATTAAGGCCATATTAGGTAAATCATTTTAATATTTTGTATCTAATAATAATTTATTTGAGAAATTAATCCTAACTAGTTTGTAGTAGAGTAATTAATCCAATTAACAATAATTTATACATTTTATTAGCGAAAATTTTATTAATTAATTTTATAATGAAAAACTAATGTGAAAATAATGTGTCAAATTTTGCAATTAATAAAAGGTAGGGGACGTAGCGGTGAAGTTTTTGCATTTATTAGGCCACCAACTCTGGCCGGAGTAACGGAGTTGCCTTCCCTTATTAATTCTTTCACTTTCTCTCTCTCTCTCTTTTTTAATATATTTTTTTTATTTTAAACCAATTGACTCATATTTTGGACTCCTTTAACAGTTTGTTGACTCATATATTGGACCAACGTAATACTATTCTTTATTCCATCGATTCGAACAAAAATAAAATTGTGATATGATCTCTTCTCTTTTTTTTCCCAAAATTTTACTATATATTTAGTTCCTCAATCAAAATAAAGTTATCATACATTTAATTATGGCAAATACTAGGACAATGTCTAACATGTAAGGATTTATGTAGGATGAATAAAAAATTTTATAATAAAAAGTGATACTTAATTAATAAAAAATTATAATAATATACTATCATAAATAATTTATAGTATGAATGAAAAGTTATAATATTTTATAACAAAAATGATAACATTTTATAGCAAAAATAATTATTTTAAAATGTGTAAAATGATCCATGCAAAACTCTTGTGTGATTTTAGTATAGTTACAACTTTGGGTTGATAATGGAAATTAATTTAAAACTTAATTGTGCACCGTGCCACATATATACTCTACTTGGATTCTAAATTTTATAATTTCTTTAAAAAATATTAAACTTACATTTATATATTAAAATATTATAATATTACAATTTAAATAAATATTTATGTGTAATGTGTTGTCTTAATATGAATAAAATTATATATAGAATGAATATCCATTCCTCACCGAGGGTGATAAATTTTCACATAAATTAATACTAATATATTTTAAATGTGGATGAATTATAATTCTATAATTAATTAGGAAGTCACGTTAGAACTAAAGATCCATCGGCCACCCTAAATTCTGTAACAAGACTTTCGTAAGATATTCTTTTTGCGAGATGAGAAAGCGATAAATTTTTTTAATGAAAATTAATAAATAATTAAAATGGAGGGAAAAAGTTATAAAATAATTTTATCTTGAAATGAAAACATACAAGTGTGATCCTAAAATTCTTAAATACTATTAAAAACGTATGAAATATATTAATGTTGCATAATTGGTTGAAATATTCTTTTTTATATATACATACGAATTTTATTAAACCTCAACCCACACATATCATTTATACATTCTATCTTTTCAATTAATTAATACGTACATTTTATCATTTTCTCTCCACTCTTGTCTCTTTTAAGAGTATTATTTTACATGTATTACTATCCGGTTCTTACATATTAATTTAATATAAACTTAGAGCATTTCCAAAAGCATCTTTATAATTTGAAGATGATTTTTTATAATATATAGAGTATTTAAAATTTAGAGAGAGTATTTTTTATTTCCTCCAACTCTCTCTTTATATTTTATTTAATTTTTTATCTTCCCAAAATTTATTAATTATTTTTTTAATATTATTTTCTATCCTAATTTATTTTATTATGGATGTGAATTAATTATAATATATTTTGTGGACATTTCAAGGAAAGAATGTATGGGAGGTGATGAAATAGTTAATGCAATAAATTTTAAAGAATTGTTTTGGCTTTCTAAATTTAAAAAGCCAAAAGCATTATGTATTTTTTTTTTGTTATTTTAAAGAGATTATTGGAGATGAATTTTTGTATTAGACTCTTTAAATTTTAATTATTTTTTACTTTAAAGAGTTTTTAGGAGATGCTCTTAGCACATTAAAATCCAAAATAAATATTCCTCCATCCATCAAAAGAGTTATATATATCATTTTGAGCATTATGCAACAAGAGTTATATTTTTCTTTAAAACTAAGGCAATATACATTATTCATATATAGAATACATGATTTAAAATCAAAATCCACCAAATAAAAAGGTTAAAAGAAATGAAAAAAAAGACACAATAAATAGCAAAACGTGTGTAAGCGTGCAAAATAACACTGAGTAATGAAATGGACGTATCTTTTGTGCAGAACCAAATTTAAGATGCTGTCTTTACTCTCCACATTCTTACCTTATTAGTGGAGTGGAGTGAGCATTCACTACTGTTTTTCGTCTCATTTTCTATCATTATTAAGGCTTTTTTTTTTTTTTATCATTATTGTATCTCAACTTTATAAACTTTGTGAGGATGATATAATATTTGTAAGTACTACATTCTTCTTAGAGAAGTTGAGATTTCTAAGATGATAGATGTGTCATCTTTTATGCATGTAGAGAGTAATTAATAAATTGATATAAATTTGGTGTACTAATAAAATAAGTTTATTGAAAATAAAGTATATCGAAAGAATTTTTAAGTTAAATTATTATGATTTATCCCTATACCACTTTATTGGATTGGAGTGTGGGGCGCTTGATGTGGACGTATCTATCTTTATGCACAAAAAACAACAAGACAGTGTAAAATTGAATACTTTATTTAGTTCTATAACATTTGAGTTCTATTTCTTTTTTTTAAAGCATCTGTAAATCAACTAATTTGAAAGAGGTCCGAATCTACCGTACAATGCATCTTATAAGATTTACCATCTTTGTCTCAAAGAATTGCTCGCATTGTTTAAGATTTTTATTTTTTTTAACAACTTTATTGATATTTTGGTGTCAATTGTTAAATATAAAGTGAATTTTGAAATTATGGAAATGATTTTTTTTTTATGTTTTATTTATTTAATTTATGTAAACTATTATATAAGGCATACTCCATAAATGAGAAGCATGCGAATAATTGTATGGAGCGGAAGAAAAATACTCGTATTTAGGATCTATAATTGTTCTTCGAATTCTATTGCATTTCACATTTATATCTTTCGAATCTTTTATTTATTCATTTATGTTTTTGGGGTAAGTTTTGCTTTAAGAGTGTAAAATTAATTCTGGCTTTACCCTTTTATATATATATAAAATTTATCTTTTAAAAAAAATAATATTAGTAAATTGTTTTTTTAATTGTCTCATTGTATGCGTCAAATGATCACCTCATTTGAAAATTTAAACTTGAAAAAAAAAGTAATTATTTAATAATTAATCAATTTAATTTAATATGACCCCTCACATATAGGAGTTTAATTTTCAAAAACATTACTCTTCTTTTAACCTTTATTTGGACGTAGCTTTAATATCATTTTAAATTACCACATTTTCTAAAAATTTAAATTTATAAAAAGAAGTATCATTTAATATTTAATAAAATAACTTTAATAATATAATTTTTTAGTATAATTTCGTAAAATAAATATTAATTTTCTTTTAATTATGTATAATTTTTTACTAAAAATGTCATCTCATCTTATCCATCATATTAATAATTAATGAAATAAAATTTAAAAACTATTTTATTGTGATAGAACACCATTTTATTTTATTCTAAATCCATTAATTTTTGTTTGTCCCACCAAATTTATTCTACGAATTAAGTTAACACAGGATACAACAAACAATATGTAATTGATTTTGTTTTTCTTCTAGAAAATAATATTAATAGTATAATTTGATTCCATTGATTCAAAATGTGCACTGAATTAAACAAATAAGATTAGGGTTGACTCAAATTGCTGGCAAAGTCGAGCCGTTGACCTTGGACTCCACAATTCGAATTGGACAATTTCATTCGATTCCTTGAAATTTTCTCCTTAAATTCTTAGTTCTATTTTATTTTATTTATTTTGATATTTGTAACGCTCCTTTTATACTTTTAAAAATAATTAATTACTATATACTTTTATAAAAAAATTAAAAATCTAAAAGATACACAATCCGTGTGTGAAAATTGCAATGGAACCCAAAAATTCTTATTCCTAATTTAAATGTCGAAAATGACAAGTGGAAATATTTTAATATTGGGCAATAATTGCAAAGGCATCCAATGATTTGCACCTACACATGAAATTATGGTCAATATTATTTCACTAACTGAATAGCCATCACTCATTTCTCACATTTTAATTTTGAGAAATCATGATTAATTTCAATCTTATTAATTATTAGCTATTTAATATCTATTGCCCTAATTTTTAATACTTGGTTACTTGTATAAACAATATAGCGCTTATAAGGTTAACATTGCCCTAATTGGGCCATTTATTAATAATAATGTAAAAATTAATTGATTATGTATGTATATGTCTTTATCTTAGATGATAACTAATTTGATTGTGACAAATTAAAAAAGCTTTTAACATATATATTAAGGTTGATGGAATATTGTCTAGTCTACTCAACCAATAATGCATATTTTATGACCTTTTATTTTATTTTTATTTTGTATGATTATACAAACACATGATCAACATCCAAAATAAATTTATGGCTATAAAAATTTGATTCTAAAGAATTGAAATTCTTTTCACTTAAGCATCTATCAATACCATTAAGTGTATCAGTACTTTAATTTAATGGTTACATCATATTTATTTTAACTTTAATTATTGTAGGTAGTCGAATCCAACTCGTTTATAAGCTCTTTATCTAATTAAATTAAATTAAATTACACTTGAGCTCGATTCAACGAAAAAAATGATCGTGTGGAATTTGAGTATGTTCTTCTAGAGGTGGTTAGCAACGGTGGGCCTACCTCTTTAATATTTTTCTATATATGATTATAGCTGATTAACCAAAAATAAATATGTTTTGCACATATTATTGGTATAATAAACTGATTAAGATATAAACAATACATTAATTACAAATGGATTATCAAGAATTAATAAAGGACCCCTGAATTAAGACCGCCATGTGTGATTGAACTTGCTAATTAATGCACACCATTATAGTTCCTTCATAAATGATCCATGTCATAGCACAATTATTTTGTAGGTTAATTAATATATATCTTAATTTCACTATAAAATAATGAACTTTACTTTCTTCTAAAATTATATTCTTATTCTTGAAAATCAAAATGAAAATTCCATTAATCAAGCCAATTACATGAACTAGCTAGCAAAAGAAATTTGAAAGATGAACTCAAAATCAAATACAAATATTATTTCATACATCTATCGCATTCATTATACTTGGTCAGTTAAACAATATATAAATTTATTTTGAATTATTTTCAATCCAAAACTTTTGAAAAATAGATAAATTATCAATTTGGAATTTAATTAATTTTTTTTATCAATTAGGGGGTTTGAAAAATATAAAATATCACTCTGAAGTTCAAATTTATAAAATATTGTGTAATAACAAATTTTTGTATTTATAATAAAATAAACACAAGAGAATTACAATAATAATCCAATTGGATTAAACTTGATGATTAAGGAAACAATCTCTATCAATCCTCTGATTCTTCTCTCGAACCAATTTGGCTTGACTTGGACTTTGACTTTGACTGCGTTGACCGCGTTGACTGTGTGTGTTGAGTCGGATCTTCAGTTGAAGCTTGTCCGAACTCGGATTTGGATCTTATAACGTTAATCCAGAGGCGTCGAGCCTTTATTTGGATTAAACGTACTTGATCCGAAGAACACCCGATCTGGGGGGCTTAGCACCTTAATCCCGGGTCGTATGCTGTTCTTGGCGCGAAGAACACCGAAGAACTCAGTATATGAAGAACGCTTGATTTGGGGGGCTCCGCACCTTAATCCCAAATCGTTTGTCGTTCTTGACTTGAAGATGCTTGAAGATCTCAAGGGAGCGCTGCTCGTGTTCTTGATCTCTTCAGAGCGTTTATGTCTTCAAGTATTTGAGTGTGTGGAGTGAATGAAGGAGGACTCCTTATATAGGTGAAGGATGAGGATACTCCATAAATATCTCGCAATATGATTGGTCCATGACAGATTTGGCCTGGTTATACGGGCTTGGGCCGTTCCAAATATATCACAGCTTGATTGGTCATTGCTTAATTTGACTTGATTCTGGAACCTTCCATGCTTTACTTAACTTAGGGGTCAAGCTTTACTTAATTTAAACCCTACTTAATTTGTTGGGTATTAAATTAATTATCAATTATTTATTAATCTATTTTAGGAATTAATTTATTAAATCCCCAAAATAAAATATAATAAATTAAAATTGATATTTAATCAATAAAATCCACGTGTCGCCATTTGATTGGACCGTGAATTTTAATTGCTTACAAATGCCCCCTTGCGATTTGTTCACGAACAGAATGTCTTGTTGTGAAGGAATCGCAAAAGATTTGTTTCTTGTTCACCAAGATTTCATGAACCTTACCCAAAATTATCAAAGTTATTTGTAGTAAAGAATCTCCTACAATTTTGTAGAGCTTGCGCACCTCACAATAATCTCCATAATTATCCATGAGTCCACTAGTAGCTTCTATAATTATCCACAAATAATTTCCATAATTATCCATGAGTCCATAATTATCCATGAATCCACTACTATATAATGGTACCTCATGAACTCAATTTTTTTATCAAAGCTATCCAACAAACAAGATATTCACTTCAATTCGTGGTTCTTCCTTCTCTTATTTGAATTTTTTTTCTTTTTCTTTTCAAAGTGTAGCATAAAGTGTCTCTAAAATTTTTTTTCTTCTTCAGCATCGGTCCAAGAAGCTGTCAAGACAAAACACTCAATCAAAACACATCATCCAAAGAATTCAATCTACAAGTGTAAGCTCTCAATTCCTTAATTTGCTCTCTTTTTTTGAACTGTTTATTCGTCTTGTTTGCTTGTTGTTCCTGTCTTCGACCAAGAACTCAATAACATGCTTGTCCTCGCCCCTCTTTCTCTTCCGAGAAATCGACGGTGAGCCTTGTCCTCGCCCCTCTTTCTCTTCTGAGAAATCGACGGTGAGCCTTGTCCTCGCCCCTCTTTCTCTTCTGAGAAATCGACGGTGAGCCTTGTCCTCGCCCCTCTTTCTCTTCTGAGAAATCGACGGTGAGCCTTGTCCTCGCCCCTCTTTCTCTTCTGAGAAATCGACGGTGAGCCTTGTCCTCGCCCCTCTTTCTCTTTTGAGAAATCGACGGTGAGCCTTGTCCTCGCCCCTCTTTCTCTTCTGAGAAATCGACGGTGAGCCTTGTCCTCGCCCATCTTTCTCTTCTGAGAAATCGACGGTGAGCCTTGTCCTCGCCCCTCTTTCTCTTCTGAGAAATCGACGGTGAGCCTTATCCTCGCCCCTCTTTCTCTTCTGAGAAATCGACGGTGAGCCTTGTCCTCGCCCCTCTTTCTCTTCTGAGAAATCGACGGTGAGCCTTGTCCTCGCCCCTCTTTCTCATCTGAGAAATCGACGGTGAGCCTTGTCCTCGCTTGTCCCTTATGGAATTAATGACCGCTCCTCGGTTGGTTGTCCCTCGGTTGCCCCTTATGGAATTAAAGGCGTGGCCTTAGAAACAATAGTTGCTGGTGGCTTGTGATCCTCAGCGGTGAACTCTTGATGGGTCAGCAGCTCTAGGCGGCTTATGGGCCGTGGGGAACTGTGTGCGGAGGCGGACTGAATGCAATGGCTCTCTCTCTTATGATAGCTCCATCGATGCTGGCAGCTGCTCGACGCTGGTGACGGATTTGTGACTGGCAAGCGAGGTGGTTATGCTCGTGTTGGTGGCGCGCCGTAGTTCATGATTTTCCGGCGGCGAGACATGGTGTTGCCGATGATTGCTTGGCGAGGTTGAAGACGTCCGCCCGATCTGGGTGAAGAGCGTCGGTACGATAGGAGACCACGTCAGCTTCAATGGTCGGTCGTGACTCGACGATCAGCGGTGACTTGACGGGCTCCGATGGCTGGAAACCTGGTCCCGGCGGCAACAGTGCGCGCGATGGCGTGGCGATCGGGAACCGGCGGCTGTGGCGACCGCATCGTGGTGGCAGCTGTTCGCTACGCGGCCAGACGAGATTGGCGATTGTGGTGATAGCTGGCAGCAGCGCGCGGTGGTGGTGCTCCGAAGCGGCAGGAGTGATGGCGACGTATGCAGCTTTGCGATTTTCCGGCAGCAGCAGCGCGCGACCGCATCGTGGTGATGGCCGTTTGTTGCGCCTGGTGACCGTTTGCAGCTTACGGCGACCAACTCGATGCTGCGGGCTTCGGCGACCGGCGGCAGCAGTTCGTGCGTTTCCGACGGTTGCTGTTTGCTTACGGCGGCAACGACATACACGGGATGGCGACTGCTCGACGAGAGGCGGCCCATTTCTTGGCGGCTTCCTGCTGGCGAGAACCCGGTGTGAACCCTGGCAGTAGTCGCTGGTGAGTGCGGGCGTCGACGAGGGGTGGCAACACGGACAGGGTGGCATGATCTTGGCAAGGGAGTAACGAATTTGGCGAAATTCGCAAGGCACTCGATGGTGAGCGATGAGCAAGTGGTGGTGCTTCGAGCGAAGGCGGCTCGTTGGGTTCGTGCCTCTGGCGGCGTCGCGTTGCATGTCGGAGATTGGGCAAGCATGTGAGTGGCTATTTCCGGCGGCAGTGGCACGCGTGACTGCACGACAAGGGACCGGCGGCTGATGTCAGGTTTCTGGCGACGAAGGTGGTGTCGCGGGTAATCATGTGTGAAGATGGGTCTTCCGTGAGAGGAGCAGCTATCGATTTTTGAAAGAAGGGAAGAGAAATCTTCTCCTTTTGGCAACAGAATCACGTGACCGACTTTTGAAGGATGGTATAAAAAAGGAGAAGTTTTCCCTTTTTCCTTTTTTGGCAGCAGGAATTTACATTAATCAATTTGAGGAGAGAGAAAATCAAATTGGTCACGTGATTGTATTTCTCCTCTGATTTAGTCAAAGTCAATCTTGGACAACATGAACTTAACCCACCCTTTAGCTTGAATTTTAAATTGCAACTTGGGCTCCAATCACAAATTTGGGTTGCAGGCTTCAAACTCACCCTCGTAATTTGGGCCATTAATTTATTTAGCAAATAAGTTACGTGCGCTTATGTTAATGCCAATTTTAATTCAATCATTTAGCAAATAAGCCATGTGGGTTTATGTTCATGCCAAGTTGCTTTGGAATGGCCATTAATTCTCATTACTTTGAGCTCCATGCATTCAAACTTGTACCAACAATTCGGGCCTCAAATCTTAAATTTAATCCATGTTATTTGGGCTTAGTTTATCAAGCTCAAATATGAATTAATTTAATTGCTCCTTTCAATATTTAGGCCCCTCCCATCATATGTTTAATTTATAATTTTGAATTTAATAATTAACTGACCCATGAATTTATTTTGGGCCTTTTAATTAATTAAATCAAAGAAATATAAATTAATTTGAACCCCTTTTGCTGATATATTCTCCCATGTATTTCCTCTTCTTATTCATCTGCATCTTTGGATTTGCTTTATTACCTTTTGATGTTTACTCGCTGCCGTTATACCCTAATTTGTTTCTTTCTTCATAAACTTGATGCGAACAAACGAAAGCATGACTGAACTTAACAAAATATTAAGCTGCCTACGTATCTCCTTAAAGAGAATCAAGTCATAACGTAGTTCAAAGGGACATGATTTTGATTAGGGGTACCGTGCACAGTTTATACTCATGCTGGCCAGGAGTGACTATTCTTTAACCACTTTAGACAAAGTAGGATATTTAATACTTTAACCACTTAAAATATCTGAGTGGGGTGAATTAATAGTTTAACCACATATAATTACCTTTGGTGGGTGTCGTACACAGTTTAAACTCATGCGGACCAGGAGTTTGTCATACACAGTTTATACTCGTGCGGACCAGGAGTAACATGCAGTTTAGGCTCGTGCGTCAAGGAGCGTTGTACTTGTATTTGTTTTACGCGTAGTAGCGTTTCAAGAACTTCCCATTTATGGGGCCAATGTTCACGCCATCTTCAGAGATCAATTTGTAGGCGCCATTTATGTAGGCTTCTTTCACAACATGAGGGCCATCCCACTTGGGTAGAAACTTATTTCCAACGCGATGGGTGACTACTATAGGTCTTCTCACAGCAAGCACCAAATCGCCAACTTGAAAAGAACGTACCTTAACTTTCTTGTTGTATGTTCTAGAAAGGCGAGATTGGTAACACTCAAGTCTTTGTTGTGCTTCCAACCTCTTTTCATCTAACGCTTCTAACTCTTGAAGACGTAACTTTGCATTTTCTTCCTCGGTGAGGCCTTCTTGTATGGCTATCCTCAAAGAAGGAATTTGCTTTTCAAGAGGCACAACAGCCTCAACACCATACACCAAGGAATACGGAGTGGCTTGAGTAGGTGTTCTATAGGTGGTACGGTACGCCCATAAAGCTTCATTGATCCTTTCATGCCAATCTCTTTTTGACTTGGAGACCACTTTCTTCAATAAACTGCATAAAGTTTTATTGAAAGCTTCGGCAAGACCATTAGCAGCTGCGTTATACATTGAAGATTTCTTTTGTTTGAAATCAAACTTCTCACATAGCTTATCAATCCAACTGTTGCTGAACTGCTTTCCATTATCAGTGATAATGTAGCGCGGGACACCATATCTATAAATGATATTGATCCGAATGAAGTCAGCAACATTTTCTTTCTTCACTTCCCTTAGAGGCACAGCTTCGGCCCACTTTGAAAAGTAATCTGTTGCAGCAAGAATGTAGAGATGACCACCAGAAGACTTTGTAAGTGGCCCTACCACATCTAAACCCCAAGCATCGAAAGGCCATGAAGCGACTGTCGGATGTAAAGGCTCCGGAGGTTGATGAATCAAATTTCCATGGAACTGACAAGCTTGACATCTTTGTGCGTAATCCATGCAATCCTTCACCATGGTTGGCCAATAGTAGCCCATCCTTTTAATTCTGAAATGTAGCTTCGGTCCGGATTGATGAGCACCGCAAATTCCGGAGTGAGCCTCCTCCATTGCTTGAATAGTTTCTTCCTTACCCAAGCATCTCAAGAAAATTCCATCGAATGATCTTCTATAAAGTATACCCTTGAAGTAGATGAACCGAGGTGCCCGACGCCGAATATCAACCCTTTGTCGTGGATCATTAGGCAACTTATCATATTTCAAATAATCCACAAGTGGTTGGCGCCAATCTTCTTCTTCAATTTCGAAAACCTCCACCACATGATTTTCAACTTCTTCATAATCATCATCTTCAAAGATTGGTGGTACAACCCAACTTCTACACACCGGTATTTGAATTTGCGTTTCTGGCATAGCTATAGTTGATGCCAACTTAGCGAGGGCGTCAGCTTGCTTATTCTCTCTTCTAGACAGATGCTTAATATTAACATCACCGAGATAACCCATAAGCTTTTGAGCATACTTGTAATAGGGGAACAACTCAGGCTTCTTCACTTCATACACTCCAAGGAGTTGATTTATTACCAATAGCGAATCACCATACACTCTAAGGTGTAGTTGCTTTATGTCGACGGCCATTTCCAAACCAAGTATGAGTGCTTGATACTCAGCCACATTGTTAGAGCAATTTTCTGTTAAGGAAAATGAGAAAGGTAGAACTTCACCACTGGGTGTTACAAACACGACTCCCGCACCAGCTCCCTCTCTATGAGATGCTCCATCGAAATACATTTTCCAAGGAGAAACTATGTCCACAGTGAAAGCATCTTCATCAGGGAGTTCATCAGATAATTCCCATTCAGCAGGCATTGGATGATCAGCTAGAAAATCTGCCAACACTTGTCCTTTTACGGCCTTTTGAGGAACGTACACGATCTCAAACTGTTGAAGTTGGAGATACCATCTTGCAAGCCGATCAGAGAGTACTGGTTTTGACATGACAAATTTTAGTGGGTTGGCTTTCGAAACTAGCCGAACTGTGTGAGCTTGAAAATAATGTTTCAACTTCTGAATCACGAAGATAAGGGATAAGCAGATCTTTTCAATGGGTGAATACTTCAACTCGTTTGGAGTCATAGTTCTACTTAGATAATATAGAGCTCTTTCTTTACCATCATCATTTTCTTGTGCAAGTAAAGCTCCCACAGAACGCTCTTGAGCAGCTAGATAAAGGACTAATGGACGTCCCGGTATTGGAGCACTCAATACTGGTGCCTTCATCAAGTATTCTTTAATGCTATTGAAAGCATTATTGCAAGCTTCATCCCATTCGAATATGCTGTCTTTCTTCATGAGATGACTAAATGGTTGGCATCGGCCAGCTAAGTTTGATATGAATCTCCTTAAGTATGCCAACTTTCCTTGTAGACTTTTGAGTTCATGTATGTTCCGAGGCACATGCATTTTCATGATTGCGTCAATCTTTGCTTTCTCAATTTCAATCCCTCGACGGCGAACAATAAACCCAAGAAATTTCCCAGATGAAACTCCAAATGCACACTTGAGCGGATTCATCTTGAGTTGATGCTCTCTTAATCGTTCAAACACTCGCCTTAGATTATGAAAATGATTTTTCTTTTCCTTTGATTTCACCACAATATCATCAACATAGCATTCGACAATCTTATGAAGCATGTCATCAAATATCTTTTGCATGGCTCGCTGATAAGTGGCACCAGCATTCTTTAAGCCAAATGGCATAACATTATAGCAATATATTCCTTTCGGAGTACGAAAGGCTGTCTTCTCTTGATCCTCAGGAGCCAAACCAATTTGATTGTAGCCAGATGATCCATCCATAAATGAAAGGACCTCATGCCCCGTTGTTGCATCAATCATGAGCTCAGTAATTGGTAATGGAAAGTCATCTTTCGGACATGCCATATTCAAATCTCGGAAATCAACACATACTCTGAGTTGCCCATTTTTCTTTCTTACCGGCACGATATTGGAAATCCATGTAAGATATTTGACTTCTCGGATCTTGCCTGTTTCAAGAAGCTTATTAATCTCGTCCTCAATCAAAGGAATCAACTCTGGTCGAAATCGACGTTGCATTTGTTTAACCGGCCGAGTTCCCTTTTTAATGGACAAGTGGTGCACTGCGATTTTTGGATCTAAGCCTGGCATTTCCTTATGCGACCATGCAAAGACATCTCTGAATTCTCGCAAAAGGCTGACATACTTTGTTTCTTCCTCAACATTTAGCAGAGCACTTATGTAGGTAGGACGTGGGTCATTTTCATCACCTAAGTTAATTTCTTTCAATTCATCAACAGTGGCTTTCACTCCTTCTTCAAATTGTGGAGGGGCATCTTCAGCATCTACTTCCTCCATTTGAGAATCTTCCACAGCAGTAATATGATTGGTGGAAGCTACACTTTCTCTATCATTATTACTATCATCTTTGGTAAAGACGATTCTTCGCACCTTAGCTTTCAATACTCTTCCACTTGAGATAGTCAAGATATTTTGCCGCTTGATACGAGATGAATTTTGACTCCGGAGTTTTCGGATGTTAAGGGACTTGACATGATTTTGCCTCCTACACTTCCCTTTACAGGGTCCAAGCCTTTCGAAGACACTCCCAAGCCTTTCAAAAACAGATATTCTCTTGACTTCCCTACTACTTGCATCAAACATATCCTCCGTGGATAAAGCTTCTCCCTCGGTGATATAATTTGTACTTGCTCTTCTAATTGCAATGCGGACTGGCTTTTGAGGGACATATCCCAAACCTGGCTTAGCCTTCCTGATAGTGTGATCACTATTTTTCATCATTTTCTGAATAACATTGAGCCCCTGGCCTGGTGGGTTGATAGTTTCTTGACACACCTTACTCACCATCGCTTTTTCCCTTGGTTCATAACCAGCCTTGATAAGGAGTTTATAAGCTTGTGGACTATACGACTTGGTTATTTCAGCTTCAAACACTTCACCGTGTTCGGTCTTTGGTCCTTCAATAGGACGTGTGAATCCTTTGAGTGGTGGAGAAGAAAGTTTACTAGCATCAATTTTTGTTAAAGGCAATGTCAACTCTTCCGAGGTCTCAAGCCCTTTGCCTTTGTTCTCCTTGAGAGTGGCAGATGATGTACTACCTTCCTCATCATTTATTTGTTTATTGCCCCCATTATCTTGCACCGGGGCTTCTTCACGTTTTACTTCCTTTGTACTCTTGAAGAAATATTTAGCATCGGCAAAGTAAGCTTCAGCTTCAGTAAATGGCTTGTCATCACCGAATACTCTTTTCACGTTGTCACCTTCACTATATTTGAAGCACTGGTGCAATGTGGAAGGAATCACACCATTCTCATGTAGCCATGGGCGCCCCAAAAGCATGTTGTAGGAAGTTTTTGCATCAATAACATGGAAAAGGACTGTGGATTTCATCTCATCAATTAGCAAATCAAGAACTATTGTGCCGAGAGTCCTTTGCCCCTCATGGTTGAACCCTTGGATCATCAATCGGCTATGGTTGAGTTCATCCAGTGGTATTTCTATCTTCTTCAACATTCTCAAGGATAAAATGTTCACCGCCGAACCTCCATCAATAAGTATGCGATTCACTCGCATCCCTTTAGTATAACCAGTCACAAATAGAGGTCGATTATGAGATTGCATACCCAACAACATATCTTCATCCGTGAAGGTCACCTTCATGGAGTAAGCTTCACCCTTAGTTTCAAGTTGTTCGCTTTCATTATCCTCATTCACGACATGACATGAGCCTCCATTATGACTTTCTTCTACAGAAGTGAAGTTTATGCCCGCCTCATCTTCTAACACGATTTTCCCTTCCTTAGCTAGTTGCATGATCTTTTCCTTAAGAACGAAACAATCATGAATTGGATGACTCACCAACCTATGATACTTGCAGTATTTTGGGTCATTAGTTCGGCCGGCTTCTTCTGGACGTTTCATCTCAGGAAGTTCAAGGAGCTTATTTTTTATCAGATCATCAAATATGCCAGAAAGGTCTGAGTTCAGAAATGGATACTCTTTTTCTTGCATCTCTTTCAGAGTTAACCTTCTTTGCCCCCACTCTTGGGCAACTTGCTTCCCTTTGTCTTTCTTATCATTTTCATTCTTTCGAACCTTGACCGTCATAATATTTGTGGCCATTGACTCTTTGTTGGAATTTTTAACATAGGACTTGCCCCCCCTTTTGAAATCTTGTTTATCTTTAGACTTGTAGGAGTCCGACATCGGTGAATGTTTGATTCCACTAGCAGCCATACTTAATTCCATGTCATGGGCCCTAGTAGCCAATTCTTCGAAAGTCTTAGGTTGAATTCCTTTGAGTATATAAAGGAGATTCCATTCCATCCCTTGGATACACATCTCAATAGCAGACTCTCCGGATAATCGGTCCTTGCAATTTAAACTCAAATTTCTCCATCGATTGATATAATCAATCACAGGCTCTTCCTTCAATTGACGAGTATTAGTTAACTCAGTCATGCTAACAGTTCTCCTCGTGCTGTAGAAACGATTAAGGAACTCATGTTCCATTTGTGCCCAACTATCAATGGATTCAGCTTGCAAATCGATATACCAATCAAATGCATTTCCTTTGAGAGAGCGAACAAACTGCCTTATCATATGGTCTCCATAAGTACCAGCGTCATGGCAAGTCTCAATAAAGTGTGCTATATGCTGCCTCGGATTTCCTTTGCCATCAAACTGTTGGAACTTGGGAGGCTGGTAGCCAGCTGGCAACTTCAAGTTGTCTACTCTTTTCGTGTATGGCTTGACATAAGTAACAGTAGGCTTGGAATTCTCCTCAAACCTTTCTTTTATTGTTCCAAGTATAATATCCTTGAGTTGATCTACTTGGAGCATTCCATCAGCTGAAAGTGGCAACGTTCCTTGAGTTTGCTCCTTTTCAATAGCCTGGCGCCTTGTGACCTCTTCCACTTCACTATCGTCCATGACTCCTTTTTCGTTTGCACGGCTAGTCTCCACGATGTCTCTTTTCATCAATTGGGAGATCTTTGTGTCTTGAGCTTCTATGTGTTTCGTGAGCCCCTCGATAGCTTTCATCATGTTTGCTAATTGTTCCTCAACAGTCGTGGCGCCTGCCATCATTACTGGAGCTGCAACGGAGTCAGATGAAGAGTTTGAAGATGCAGAATCTTCATCACTATCATCTTTCATAAGTAGTTGTTTTCTCGAAGCCTCCTCAACCGAAGGGTTGGATCCAGATGAGGCTTCCGAACGAGCTTTTTCTGACATGCTCCTTGTAACAACAGCAACATATTCAGTCAATGCCTCTGAGAGCTTAGAAGCAGCAGTCCTACCTGCAGTAATCCTGACAGGAGTCATATCGTACTTCGAGCTTGTAGAGAGAAGAGATGAGAGGTAGAGACTGTCCCACCGGGCGTGCCAAATTTGTAATAACAAATTTTTGTATTTATAATAAAATAAACACAAGAGAATTACAATAATAATCCAATTGGATTAAACTTGATGATTAAGGAAACAATCTCTATCAATCCTCTGATTCTTCTCTCGAACCAATTTGGCTTGACTTGGACTTTGACTTTGACTGCGTTGACCGCGTTGACTGTGTGTGTTGAGTCGGATCTTCAGTTGAAGCTTGTCCGAACTCGGATTTGGATCTTATAACGTTAATCCAGAGGCGTCGAGCCTTTATTTGGATTAAACGTACTTGATCCGAAGAACACCCGATCTGGGGGGCTTAGCACCTTAATCCCGGGTCGTATGCTGTTCTTGGCGCGAAGAACACCGAAGAACTCAGTATATGAAGAACGCTTGATTTGGGGGGCTCCGCACCTTAATCCCAAATCGTTTGTCGTTCTTGACTTGAAGATGCTTGAAGATCTCAAGGGAGCGCTGCTCGTGTTCTTGATCTCTTCAGAGCGTTTATGTCTTCAAGTATTTGAGTGTGTGGAGTGAATGAAGGAGGACTCCTTATATAGGTGAAGGATGAGGATACTCCATAAATATCTCGCAATATGATTGGTCCATGACAGATTTGGCCTGGTTATACGGGCTTGGGCCGTTCCAAATATATCACAGCTTGATTGGTCATTGCTTAATTTGACTTGATTCTGGAACCTTCCATGCTTTACTTAACTTAGGGGTCAAGCTTTACTTAATTTAAACCCTACTTAATTTGTTGGGTATTAAATTAATTATCAATTATTTATTAATCTATTTTAGGAATTAATTTATTAAATCCCCAAAATAAAATATAATAAATTAAAATTGATATTTAATCAATAAAATCCACGTGTCGCCATTTGATTGGACCGTGAATTTTAATTGCTTACATATTGTCTTCTATTTCATCAATTTAAAATCTAAATTCAGGTTCCAAATGGATAATTTTATATATTTCAAGTTCTTAATGAATATAATAAAATTAAGCCCCAAATTAATAGTTCCCTCATTTACTTTCCATTTAAAATACTTAATTAGATATAAAGGGACCAAATGAACTTATTTATGATTTTAAATTTAAGAAAAATTTAAATATCAAAGTACAGTAGATAGATACTCATCAATTATTACTAAGTTAATTCTACTAAATGCATCATCTTAAATCTTAATCCGTGTGAAAAAACGGTTTAAGTCTACCTTATTAGAATATAATAATAATTTAGATTAGATATAATTTTTTAGAGCTAATTTGGTGTGAAAGTGTTATATGACGTTGTTTTTTTATTTTATTTTTATTTTTGTTATTACTTTAAATTTCTTCTAAGAATAGTCATAAAATAAAACAATTTAATAGAAAAAAAATCGTTCATTAGGAACTTGAGAGAGTATGAATAATGTTTCACATAAAATCTATTTATTTAAAAATTATAAATAAAATATACCCTTATATTATTAATATCGGCCCAATTAGGGTAATGTTAACTTCCCACTAATTTTTGCAGAACCAATTCTGAAGGTTAGTGAGTCCAAGTAGTACGTACTCAACTCTACTTGAGTAATTATCGAGTTGCTCGGTAAAAAAACAAGCTCGAGCAATCTTCGAGTCTAATTGAGCTCGAACTCAATTTAACTTGTTAAGCAAAGAGTTGAGTTAATCAAATTTTATGGAATAGAGTCGAAATTTGGAGTAGCTCGTTTATTTTAAATGTTATACTAGATTAACCCTGTATTTTAGAGTAATTCTTTTCATTGCAATATAGAGTAACCATAAGATAATTTATAATTTTTTACCAATTTTTTAAGTTAAAGATATGAATTAAAATTAATTGTATTGACTAGTATATTATTTATGTATATATACATATATTATATTATGACATTATAAAATAGGAAGAGGAAATCTCCAAGGAAAGAGCCACCTGTGCTTAGATTGGATCCCACTCCACAGTACAAATTTCTTCACACTCTCACCGTTTATATGCATATACTCCCAACCCCCACCCCCACACCCACCCCTCCCCCCCGCCCGCAATATCCCCCTTCCTCTCTCTACTTTCCAGCTGGTTTTCTTACTCGCATTCTCATATCACTGATCAATAATCCGAAAACGCGGCATTTGAATTCTGCTCTGGACGGAGTTTCGAGAGCAAGAATGTGTTTGTTGAAATCAAGGGCAGATAGAGGGTGCTGAGAAAAGACAAATAAATCACGGGTTCTCAGAATTTCATGAAAACACGCAGCAGGGTAGCCTTAAATCGAGGGTTCTCTTGAGTCTTACCGCAATTTGCATTTCTTGAGGTACATACTGCCTGCCTGTGACTTTGTGTGTGTTTTTGCTTCATGGATTGAAAAGGGTCTTCCTTTTTGTGGAATGCCATTGATCCAGATGAGTCTTTCTTCAGGGGTATCCATTTGTGGTTTTGTGCGGGTGATGATTCAACTGAACTCATTTTAGTCTGTGATTACTTGGTAGGTGTGGCATGAACTCGTTACTCTTACTTACTGCTACTTGAATCTTGGCCATGTTTTTTCAGCTATCTGTTTGATCTTTTTATCCATATTTGCTTACTGATTTGGATTTAGTCTTAGTTTAAGTTACATGTATACCATTAAACTTACTGTTTGGGGTTGATTTCTGTATGTTTTCCTTAAATCACGGCGTGAATTCATATCTAGTGTTTCCAGAAATGACGGCATTTATTTTAATAATATGGGGTTAGAAGATCTAGCATGAGATTTGGAACTGTCTATTCCAGATGCTCTTTTTTCTTTAATCTCTGTTTGGATACTTATTCTTCTTCTTCTTCTTTTTTTTTTTTAGTGAGTAGCTTTGATTGTGGTTCTTTTGCTGTTGTAGGATTAAACTGTGAGGTTCTATAAGTTGTAAAATGTCTAGACCTCTTCATCGAGGTGTATCAGGTGGTGGTGGGCGATTCTCTGGAAACAGTCAGGATTATTGGGAAGACTCTCAGATGAAAGACAAGGTAGAGAAGGAAGATGTGAATCGAAATTATTCAAATGGAGCTGATCATACAAATATATCTGCCAAACATCCCTTTCGCTTTCTTTTCACTGATAATTTGTCTTCAAATCACAAGTTGGGTGACCGTGGTTTTGTATCAGATCCTCTTAGCCCAGGGGCTCTGAGGAGTTGGCATAAAGTGATTCTCCCATTTCTCAAATTCAGTTTAGTAGTTATTATCATTCTTGCTCTTACTGGTTCCTTCTGGTGGACACTTTCTATAACCTCAACATCGAGGGGACATATAATTCATGGATATAGGCGGCTTCAAGAGCAACTAGTTTCCGACATGTATGAAATTGGGGAGCTCTCTGTGGGTATGTCAAGGTTGAGAGAATTGGACTACTGTTCTCAGGAATCAGAAAACTATGTTCCATGCTTCAATGTTTCAGAAAATCTGGCTATGGGATTTTCCGGAGGCGAAGAGTGTGGCCGCCATTGTGGAAAAACGTTGAAGCAAAACTGCTTGGTTCTTCCACCCATGAATTATAGGATCCCCCTACGGTGGCCTGCTGGTAGAGATGTCATCTGGTATGCAAATGTTAATATTACAGCCCAGGAGGTGCTATCATCCGGAAGTTTTACAAAGAGGTGAGTGAAGAGCTGGAAATGTAATCAAATAGATATTCGGTGAAGAGCTTTTCCATTTGATATCTTTTCTCTGTGCTGTTATCACAGGATGATGTTGTTGGATGATGACCAGATTTCTTTCCGCTCAGTATCTTCTAACTTTGATGTTGAAGATTACTCTCATCAAATTGCAGAAATCATTGGGCTAAGAAATGAATCCTACTTTGTACAAGTTGGGGTAAGTGGATTTTTCTTCTTTTACCCTCCCTTATTTGGGTTGCAGTTATTGCTTTAGATCTTGAAAACAGTATCCGTCCAGACTTTCTTGAATTATGCAATGAAATTGTGATAACATGGTGGTGGATCTAATGGTAAGTTGATATAACTATATATAGTTAGTTATTAGGAATGCCCTACATAGTATAACTTTGTTGACTGAGTTGTTCATTCTTGATGTCCACAATTTTTAGTGAAGTACAAGAAAAGAAAAATTCGTAAAAGAACCTGAATCTTGTACTCCTGACATCTGAGAGCAGTAATCTACTTTGTACTGCACAGTGAACATCAGCCTTATTGGAAATGAAGATTCTTATGGATCATTTACATTAATGAGTTCATGTGTTTAATAGCTTGATGAAAATGTATCAGTTGATGAGGAAATCTTTTGTATGTTTAAAACACTACTCATCATTAATCAGGGTTTTGGAATTTAACTATTTGAATTATGTTCCGCTTTCAGATTCGGACCATCCTGGACATTGAATGTGGTTTTGGTAGTTTTGGAGCACATTTATCTTCACACCAACTTTTGACCATGTGTATTGCTAACTATGAGACGTCAGGCAGTCAAGTTCAACTAACTTTAGAAAGAGGTCTCCCAGCTATGATTGGATCATTTACTTCTAAGCAGTTGCCTTATCCGTCACTGTCGTTTGACATGATACATTGCGCAAGATGTCGTGTTGATTGGGATGTTAAAGGTATTCTTATTTCTGTTGTCAAGTTTTCTCTGTTATCTCTTCATCTCTGCATCTAATTTTTCTGGGTGTTTTAAGAGAGAATGCTTGATAAGGTACTTCAATACTTCATGGACAATGTGGATTTTTCAATGTGTGCAGAACATTATATTTTACTTTTGAGAGTTCTTTCAATCTTTTCAATATTTTATTAGTTTTCAGAAGTAATAATGTGATGAAGGTTTGACCAGATTCTGTAGTGATTGTCAATGGGATGGTCTTGCTATCAAACCAAGTAGATTGATTTATCTTATATTATTGACCCTTTTCTATTATGTTGAAGATAAAATGTGCGGAAGAGAATCTCTTTAATCTTTCACAGTTGAACACTGTGATTTTTTAACAACTTGTTCATTTTCACCATATAGCAAAAAGTTATACAGAGATAAAGAGAACAAGAGAGACTGTGATGAGCCTTTGCTAGATTATGTTCTGAATCTTCAGAAACCAATTATTTAAAACAGATCTCTTGACATTATCTCCAGCCAAGTATATTTTCTGTGCACCTCAGTTCTATGTTGAACTTTAATGACATACTTCTTGGACAATTTGAAAGACTATTGACTGCTAATCTTAGAGAATTTTAGAGTTGATGCTTTTGAATTGATCTATGAGAATGCGATGGTTTATCTGATTGTAAACTGTATGCTTTTGTGTTACTAGGTTATCGATTAATATGTTATCATGCAGAACAATTTCTCACAATATGTGTATTCTTCTTATGTGATGCAGATAACAAATATTTAGTTGAAGTTGATCGGTTGTTGCGGCCTGGTGGATATTTTGTGTGGACTGATCCCCTTATAAATTCTCAGAGTAACCTTCGCAACAAAGCTAACCTGAAAAAATGGAATGCAGTTCAGATGTTTGCAGAAAGTCTCTGCTGGGATATGCTACCTCAGCAAGATGAAACTGTTGTGTGGAAGAAGACTAGTAAAAAGAATTGTTATTCTAAAAGGTAAGGCTACTGGGGCACGTCCTCATCTTTTCTAGCAAAACTCTTATTAAGAGACCCTAAAGATGCCTAAAATTGCAACATTTACATTGGAGATGGGCGTTAAACATTTTGCAAACCAAAAAGTGATATTATTGTTTTGGGAGTGTGGAAGTATTGCCAAGTTATACAATAAAAATACATGGATCAATGCATATGTAAGTGAAATGCCATCCTAAGAAGGAACTGTTTGCTTCTATTTCCAGGAAAACTGGCTCCCCTTCTATTTGTAGTAAGGGCCATGATATTGAGTCCCCATATTATAAATCACTCCCAGTATGCATTGGAGGAACTCAAAGTCGTCGATGGGTCCCTATTGAAGAAAGGAGGAAATGGCCATCACAAGCTACACTGAACTCAACTGAACTTAAAATTCATGGTATTGGATCTTAACATTTGTTATAGTGTATAGCGGATGCAAGCAGCATACTAGCATACTAATTTTTACATTATATTTTACTAGGATACCGGCAGAGGTTTTTTTACTAGGATCAAGTATCAACTATATTTTATTTAGCATTGAACTGCTGATTTTCTATTCAATTTAGGGTTGGGAACAGAAGAATTTGCCGAGGATACTATTATCTGGAAATCTGCCGTTGAGAATTATTGGTCTTTGCTATCACCCCTTATATTCTCAGATCATCCAAAGAGGCCTGGTGATGAGGACCCTTCTCCACCTTATAACATGCTGAGAAATGTGTTGGATATGAATGCACATTTTGGAGGTTTCAATACTGCTTTATTAGAAACTAGGAAATCTGTGTGGGTAATGAATGTGGTGCCTACAAGTGGTCGCAATACCCTTCCATTAATAGTTGACCGGGGATTTCTGGGAGTGCTACATGACTGGTGAGTTTTACCTTCCATTGCATTGTTTCATTCTTTTTATCAAGGCATCTTACTATCTCTTAGATTTTTTGACATTCTACAAGCTTAGGAAACCATGGATTAAAATATTAGCCAAATTGGTATGATATCCACTTGCTTCCCCTATCTCTTATTACAATCTTATATCGATTATTAAACTTTCTTCTGGAAATGTTCCAATAGTGAGGAAGGCCAATATAAAAGAAAGCCCTTTTTCTTTGAAACAAGCCATATATGGAGAATTGCGTGCAGATCCTAGTTATTTGTATATCTTGTACCCAGTTTGCGTTCTAAGAGATGCTTGGCTTGATGAAAAGCCATTTGTATAAGTTCCTGTGCATTTGGGGTGTTTTAAAGGTTTTTGAAATGAAGAAAACTATAAACTAAACCTGACTAAATTGAGAAGATTGCAGTCTTGAACTCCTTTTCCTTTTCGCGCGCGCGTGTACTGGGTTGTAAAAATCAGTTTACATTTCCTTGTGGTTATTTAGTCTACTTAAAAAATTTCCTTTCTTTGGGCAGGTGTGAACCATTACCAACATATCCAAGGACGTATGATCTTGTTCATGCAGAACGATTACTCTCTCTTGAGTTTTCTGAGAAGCCAAGATGCCAGATGATTGATATGTTCACTGAGATAGATCGTATTCTTCGTCCTGAGGTATGATACTGAAGCTCAAGCTTCAAATATACGCATTTCTTAAGCTTATTCTTCAAATTATTTATGAAACAATATATGAATCTTGACATGTGAAGGCATGTAGCAAATAACGAAGTACTAGTTTAGACGTGCCTGGAAATTATATAAAAATGAATAAATATATTAATGAGCTTGCAAATAATTTCAAAGATCACACTTTATTAGTTTGTTGATCTGATGTACTCAAACTTGATGAGACCATTTTGCGTGATAAAAGATTCCAGCCAAATGAGGGATTTGATATTTTTATGTCAATTTAATTTTATTGGATCGCTTATTTGAATACGATTCAAGCAGCTCCTTTCTCATACAGACACAAGTTCAAAAGATTTATAGTTGATGTTAGTTTTGATTCCGGCATGGTGCTCGTAAGTTAGCAAATTGGCTGTTCATGCGTACGGATAACTTCTTAATAACTGGATCCTTGTGGTATATTTTACAAGCAGCTTAAACTATTATTCATGGTGGGCTATTTGTATAAACTTCTTCCAAGAATAATATTCTATGATTATGTCTTGCTTATTATTTTTATTAGTATTTACATTCATCTCAAGTCTTTCTGTGCTCTATTCATCGATTAATCTTTTCGTTTCTACCGATAAATTTGGAAACTCAGGGGTGGGTGATTATAAGGGACACTGCTCCTCTCATCGAGTATGTAAGATCTCTAACAACACATCTGAAATGGGATGCTCGAGTTGTAGAGATTGAGAACAATAGCGACGAGAAACTCCTAATCTGCCAGAAACCATTCTACAAACGACAAACGAGCTAATCGTGAAAAGATGTCACAGCCACCAAGTATTGTAGCTATATAATATCCACATTCATTTCTGGTACTGAATTTTTATTGCTATGAAGTTCCTCAGAAACGCTGGAACGAACTTCTGGACAGAAAAAAACGATAGCAGGGAAGCAGAAACTACTGCATATACACGGTTTTTTGACGACCCACAATCCTTATGGAGCCGTAAGGCGAACATGAGGCCATGTAACTACAAATTGAGGCACTGGGCAAGTTGAAGAAATACAGGATTATACACTGGTGTTCCTTTTGATGTCTGTTTCTAGGAACACAATTATACCTATATATGTTGAACTCTCAAGGTGCTATACAATAAGCAAAAAAGATTGATTTGCCAGTGTATAGAAATTCTTTTTTAACTTCTATTCTATTTATTCTGAATCTTGCTTCAATTTCACACATCTTGTGATTAATTTATACTGATTTTTTCTGTCATGGAGAAATTTTTTATTTGCTCATTTTGAATTTGGGTGGTGTATTTTTGGTGATTTAATTTAGATGATTAACAAAAAGGGTGTTTTTCAAAAAAAGAAAAACAAAGAGGGTGTTAGGATTATTTATTTAGTTTAAATGTGTATTTGGTTGTATGAATATATTACTATATTTTATTTTTAAAATATTTATTTTAATTAAAAAGAATTTAATTAAAATATTAAAAGTATTAATGTAATAGTAAAAATTATTGATAATTAAGGAAATGATTTTTCTTATTTAAAAGATCAGGGAATCATTTTTTTATTCTAATCGGATGAAATTTGGGGGTTATTTTAAGTTGGACCCCAAGTTAATAAATCTAAAATAGAGAGTTTAAAATAGAGTGTTGTAAGTAATTATTTTTTAAAATTTTTTGGTGATTTTTTCTATAATAGTAATAATTAATTAATTAATTTTATTTTTTTTAAAACAAAATAGAGATATTATAGATTAATAACACGAAGAAGAACAATGGTAGAAAATATTATCCACAAAGTTTGGAGGCTTAACCCATAGATGAGGGTTTTAATAATCACGAGAAATCCTAATAATTTTGTGTACTACATTATTAGCAACAAGATTAACACAGAGAATGACGGAATTGAAGTAAGGTAATAATTAATTAAAAATATAATAATGGTTAAAATAAAATGAAATTTAATTGAGCTCCAATTTTGGATATATAGGAATATAGATCAAGGACCCGGTGTAGGCTAGCAGGTGTATAGAAAATTTTGCTTTAATAAAATAAAAAGAAGTGTAAAACCCCATCCTACCCTTGTTATTTCTACTGAATTTCTAACTGACCACCATATATCACCACCGGTGGACGGTGGTTCTTCTACCATCGCCACCACAGTCCACCGTCATGTCTCTTCTCCGCCTACTCTCCAAAACCACGTTAAACCCATCTAAACCCCATAACATTTTCTCCACCTCCGCCGCCACCTTCTCCACCTCCTTCCTCATCACCAAAACCCCAAAGAAATTCAGGAAGAAGCGCAAGAAGAAAGAAAGCCCTCGAACCAAATTAGTTCAAACCCAACCCAATCTCATTCCCCCCTTCGAAAAAATTCTCCACAGGGATTCCGATTACAGATTCCTCACCAGAACCAAAGAGTACCTCTCCAAACAGCCTCAGCAAGTGCTCCGCCTCGACGATGCCGGAAAGCTCTACCAGCAGCTTGGATTTCCCCGTGGCCGGAAAGTTATGAAATACGTCCTGCGCCACCCTCTGATTTTCCAAACCTATCGCCATTCCGACGGTAAAATGTGGTTAGGTTTTACTGATTTCATGGATGGTTTATTGCGTACTGAACAGAATATCATGAACGAAATGGAGCGAAATAGGGTTGATGTTGTTAGGAAATTGTTGATGATGTCCGTCAATAAGAGTATTCCGTTGAGTAAAATCTATCACAATAGGCTCTTGTTTGGAATTCCTGATGATTTTAGGGATAGGATTGCCAAATATCCTGATTACTTTAGGGTTGTTGTTGAAGATGATGGGAAAAGAATTCTTGAGCTTGTTAATTGGGATACTTCGTTGGCTGTGAGTGCATTGGAGAAGGAATTTTTGGCTGATGAAGATAAGGTGAAAAAGGCATTTAGATTTCCTGTAAAACATGGTAGGAAATTGGAGCTAGAGTTAGATGATCACAGAAATTTGAACTTGTTGAACACATTGCCGTTGGTGTCGCCTTACTCGGATGGTGGTGAGCTCGATTTATGGACGTTGGAAGCAGAGAAGTACAGGGTTGGAATTGTTCATGAGTTCTTGAGCTTGACGTTGGAGAAGAGGGCGTATATACATAATATTGTGGACTTTAAGGAAGAGTTCAGTCTCACGAAACATACGTATCATATGCTTTTAAAGCAGCCTCAAACGTTTTATCTGGCCGGTACTGAGATGAATTGGTGTGTGTTTCTCAAGGATGGTTATGGTGAGGATGGAGAGCTCATCAACAAGGGTCCACAAGTGGCGTTCAACGAGAAGCTTTACAAGTTTGCAGATATGCAAGAAGCAGAGTTGGATTGTAGTGTTGATTAGAATTGAGATGTTGGAATGAGTTCTATTGTCATTTCTAAAGATTACAAATTGGTTGGATCGAGAGGCGAGAGGCTGATACTAATACTAATACTTAGATAAAGGTACCTTATAAAGTACTCTTAGATGTCTCTAAATATCTTTGCTTGAACATGGCTGTAGAAATTAGCATCTGTATTATTACTAGCATATATGTTAATAAGAAGGATTTTTTTGAGGATCTAATCATTTGATCAAACTACGTACTTGTCGATGAATGTCCACTCTAGACATGTGCTTGAATCAAAAGAAATATAAATCATGTTTGGATGGTGAAATTTGCTCATATTATTAATTGGATTATAGTATTGAATGGAGATGAGCTTTTGAAATAAGAATTCAGTGACATGAGAACTTTCCTAAGTTTACAGTTCATTGTTCTACAATTAGGAAGCATATTTGGTTTATGATCTGCATCACTAGGTCCACTACCAGTGAGTGCACTTAAGAGGTAAAAGAGAAGCATCTAGTATATCTTGGCATTACAATGCCAAGAAAATTGCTTTGCTTTGCTTCGTGCCCGCACCATGTATGGATGACATAGCGGAGGGGAAATTCCTGATTCTTTCTCCTGTCGAGTCGGGGCAAGGAAAAACTTCCTTCATTGTTTGGGATGCAGATTGTCCCCGTCCCGTCTTGTTAACATCTTTGATGCACCTGCCATGGACAGATGGTAAGATGAAGCTCTTTTTGAAGTGTAATTTATAACTTTTATCCATGGGTTTATGAATTCTAGAGCTAAAAAATTCTGAAAAATGAAAGATATATTGGAAAAATTCTGAGAAAAAGAACAGATACCGAAAGAGAGGAAAAAAGCAAACAAAAACTTTGATATATCTAAACATTTGATGCACCATAAAGGTACTCAACTGTTACATTGTTGCTGGATGCAATATGTAGAACTACATAAATAGCTGAAGATCAAAAGAAAACTATGAGCAAGAGAGAGTTCCTAAAGTCCACTCTTGATTTCTTAAAGGTACAAGGCTGGATATTACGGATTCAAGGCTTCAAAAAATCAAGCCCTGTCCTTCAATGTGGAATGATGGTGAGAGCGGCTTCTTGATCTTTGTTTGCTCTTCTGAGAAGCACCAACACTGCTTCTGCGCACGCTGTGAGAGGATGGACTTCCTTGGATTGCCCCTTTCTTCATGGCTTTCCTTCGAGAATTCCAACTGCTGCTTCCGAGTGCTGCTTTAGCATTGGCATCAACGCGCAACTCACGAGCCTTCTGCGTGCTAATCGGCTGCTTGTTGAGCAACGCCAGTTTTGGGAGAAGACTACACAGAGTCTTTCGTAATAGGTCATCACTGATATTACTCTGAATAGGATTGCCCAGAAGATTAACAGCTATCAGAGAATTATAATTGGCAACAAGCTGGCCTAGTGCTTTTGCTGTGGTTATTTTGTTAAAGCTTAAATCCAACACAGTTAGCTTCAAGAGTCTGTGCAGCCCTTCTACCATACTTATCTTGTTCCCCGCGAGATATAGTTCTTTAATGAGAGTACAATTCGATAACCCTATTAGCATTAAAAGAAACAGAGCTACATTAGTTAAGCAGTTCTATCATCCTACGTATTCAGCATCTACTTGGATCATTTTACGAGTAGCAAAAAATGTACCTTGACCAATTCTTGAGATTCGATTGTAACTTAAATCGAGCATCCTGAGTCGAGTCAATTCCCTCAAACTTTCAATGGTGCTTATCTTGTTCCTGGATAAGTTAAGAATGTGGAGACCCTTTGGCAGAGATCCTGGGGTAATATGAACTGCAATATAAGAGGAAAAAGAATTTAATGATTAAAGAACTACTAATAAGCATTCAACTATAACCATTATTCTGAAGTTTAAAAGATGTACCTATGAAATTGCCAGACAAATTTACTGATCGAAGGCTTGAAAAATGAGAGATTGAGGGAATGGCTTTCAGCCCAAGGCCTGTGATATGAGCCACGTTTGAATTAGTATTCAATGACTGGATAACTGTATTGGCATGTGAAATATCTTCTAGCAAGTTCGGAGCTTGGTTTCGAGACAAATGGGAAGAGCCTCTATCCGGTGATGTACCATTCTCCGGTGAAGATGGGAAGACAATATCATCACCATGTTCTGAGCAGTGATCATCATTGTCAACTTCATATGGAGCCTGTGTTGAAGCTTCTTTTACCCACTCATCGACTCTACCTAAAGGAGACGAATCTGTAGGAAAAGCAACCCACTGATTTTGAGGCCACATCCCAGAAGCCCCATAAAATCCATTCCAACACTGACTATCCATGTTAACCTTGTCCATCGAATCCGCAGTTAGTGAACCAGGAGATCTCAACTTGCCTGAGTTCATAGCTCCCTTCGGCTCTACCGTATCTGATGAGTACCCACCATGCTGATTGATTGCAGAAGGTCCAAGTTCAACTGGCAATGGTTTTGCAGTTGCTGCTCTGTGTAGGTTCCGGTGGCTCCAGAGGAACAATTTCCACCACAATTTCCGGCTTCTTGAAGGAAGTATCTGACTTGATGAATGCTTCTTCAAGATCACCTTATCTGCACTGATATGTGATCTAATGGAAACTGGACTCACAGCACCTCTAGGAAGAACATCGGCTGTGTACATTTCAGCTAATCTTTGCATTTCCTCATAAGATTTACACTTCGAAGGAGGCATTGCTTCATCACACATACTTCTCATTGACAGATTAGAGCAAGAACGCTTCAATTCTGGAGACGCCCAAAATTCAGCTTTCCCAGTGCCTGGATCACTTACATGTCCACTTGCATCAATCTCAAACATAACTACAGAGTTACTGTTTCGCATATCACCACCTACACTAAAGGAGGGAGAACTGATCATTCCTTCAACTTTTTGGCTCTGTTCTTCATTAAAATTATCAAAACATGCTTGAAAATTAAATTCAGAACCCTTCTTCATCGACAAAGTCTCATCCTGTTCATCTCCCCCTTCATAATCCACCTCCCTGGTATCACCCGCAACTGGACTGTCATGATTCATTACCTTGACATTGCACCTCGAACTACTCGGAATTCGGAAAGGAACAGCAACATTAAAAGATGTTGATCTCAATTTAGTTGTATCTGAAGATGTTTGGAGTTGGTCGAGCTTCACAAGCAGAGTCTTGATATTCTTCTCTCTATCAGGAACTATAACTGACTCATTTTTTCCCTAAACAAAATTAATCCAGTTTAAGCAAAATCATATAATACCAAATGACACTCAATAACAAAGAGCAAAGGTCATAAACAGAAACATACTAACCTTTTGTTTCTTTTTCTTCCAGGAACGGCAAAAGCAGTTGAGGGATGTCATCTCTGAAAGATCTCACTCCAAAATCAAATCCTCAGGTGAAAGGAAATCAAAACCAGAGCTCTTCCTATTTATTGATCCAGGTACTCCTTCACTCTGTTTGCCTTCTCTCTCTCTTTTGATTGCAACTTTATCTCTTGAATCTCTCGCAATTCCAACAGAGCTCACAAATTTCCAAAACAGGCTTTCACATTGAATCAACTAGAAGATTGATCCCAAAGTTAACAAATACCAAAACCAAACATCAAATTTGATGAGTAAAACTCCTTGGCCTACATGTCTTTCTTTTACTCAAGCAACAAGAGAGTAACAGTATAACTCAGCAATTCATATCCGGAAGCTTCTCCAACCTCTTCCCTGTATCACAAATCCAATTCATCAAAACCAAAAAAAAAATATATATATATAAAAAAAAAAATCACTAATCAAAGGTAAACTCAAACACTTCCTCGTCTCAGAACCAATTAAAACTACACGCAGATTAATCAACACAGAAACCGCCAATCCTCAAAAACCAGATGCTTTTATATAGAAAACCAGTTGAAAACAAATTGAGCGTCGATTAACGAAAAAAGAAGTAGAAAAAGCAAATAAAGAAATTACCATAAAAATGTGGAAGAAATGAGGTAGGTTGAGAAGTAGAGCTCTCTTGTTGCAACCCTAATCGATGTGATTTAGGGTTGTAACTGTGTGTGAAAGCAGTGGAAGAAAAGGTGAGAATGGGTGTGAGGTGGAGGTGAAAGACGCTAGAAATAGAGGTTAACTCCTCACTTCAGGTACACGCTCTTTACGCGGCCAGACATCTTTCTATTAATTATTAGTATTTTAATTTTAATAATACACGTCACTTCCTATTATTGCTTTTTCTATTTTGTAAACTATAAAATATACACGTCACTCACTATTATTGCTTATTATTTATTCTTAATGATTAATTTACTGAATTACTAGTTTAGTTTAGTTTAATTTACAATGGAGGAGGTGTTAGGAATGTTTTGCTGGCCTGAGTACTACTTTATGGGTAATTTCAATTTTGCTTAAAGAGCTGGAGTTTTATGGATTCAAATACTAAAAAATTGATAAATTATCAATTTGAGTTTAAAATTATTTTTTCTATCGATTAGAGATTTGAATTATACAAAATTAATTGATAGTTTTATTATAATTTATATTCTTAATCGATAGAATAGATAATTCAGATCTCAAATTGATAGTTTACTAGTTAGAAAATCTTGGACCGTGAATATTTATTTAAGGGTTTAATTTATTGAATGAGAAAATCGATGGAGGAGGTGCAGCATATTTTAAAATGAAACCTAAAATATGAGCAATATTTTGTAAGCTATTAACGTTGTTAGTTGTATTATTATACTACACTTATTATTTTTACATTATTATCAAGAAACCATAAAATCATAAATATAATCACTCACTACATAAAAATATTGTTTATAACTTTGTCTTATTTTTAATAATAATGTATTGTATATATTAAATCAAAATAATTTTGACCAAGTAAATTATTAGATTTTTAAAATTAGTCGAGTCCATGATTGAGCAAGAATATTGTTTGAAATAAAGGTGGCATCGAGCGATTGACGCGAAGAAAAGGGTGTAGCTATTGTTGATTTTATCATGTAAATCACAATTATATCCAATATGCAATTAATTAATAATAAATTAAATTAAATAAATTTAAATTTGAATTTGATGTCTTTCTATATTTAGAAACATCATAATTCATATATAAACCTGTGTGTATATTTATAATGATGCATATGTTTAAAAATTATTATGAAGTTGGATGAATTGAATTAAATTTAAAGATTCCACAAAATGTTATTTGAAAATTTTAATTATTTATATGCTCATTTATAATAGATAAGCCAAATCCGTCCAAAACCAGCATATTTGCAATCAACAAATAAAAGCTGCCTTTAACATCAAAGAATTGTCCCAAAAATAATAAAAATAAAAAATAAAATAAGAATTGATGCATGTGGGTCCATCGATGAAGATAGCCACAATCTGTTGAATTAATCAATGATTTAATAATTAGGTATCAACCACAAAATGATTTTTTTTTATTGGCCATTAATTAATTGATTAACAAAATACATTACCTTCCAGTAATCTCGTACGTAAATTGGATTTTCTTTTCAAAAGAAGAAAGTCAAAATACGAAAGAGGACACGTGGCGTGATACGTTGGATCTCCGTACGACGGCAATCCAACGGCGTACGATGAAGGAAGAGGCGGGTGGACATTTAGCCTTTGCTGATTCCAAGAGCCATATGTCCTATTTCGTACATCAAGAGTTTCTCCTAAAATATCCACGTGCTTTGTTTGGTTTATGTCATCGTTTGGTTCTTCTATTCCACACGATTTTAAAATATCTTTATTCTTTATGCTACTACGAAAATTATCATATTTTCAAAATTTTAAGGCTAATTTTAATGTTTCCAATTATGGTGATTGGGTGAGATATTCTTTTCTGAATGTGTCTAGAAAATTCGAATATATGGATATGAGATTTCTAAGTGTCAAACAAATTCATTGTAGAATCTAAATCTTAACAAATAATTGTGTGAGAAGAAGATTTTCTTGAAACATGTAAAAAGTATTTTAATTTAAATAGAAGATGCACAAAAGAATTATTTAACAAAGTCAAATTATATAAAAACTTATTACAAAGCAGCTAATTAAATTGGATAACACAAAAGCTTATGTGCCTTCATGGAATACAAGAATAAAGTATCCCAAATTCTCTCGTTTCATATTCTATTTAATCGGGTTTAAATTGAAATAGGGAGAGTGTCCCAAGCACAACACTCATTGGATAATTGTTTAATTAAACGGCTAGTTAATGCATGTAAGAGACTTGGAATGAAAATGGTAATTTATGTCACAATCGAATTTTCCGGATATATATAGCATATATACTATTATATTATATATACTGGCGGCAGCTGATTAAATGATGCGGCTATTTAAGGCATATGAGAGACTTATAATGGAAATGGTAACTTTTGTCGCAACTTTATGTTTATTTTATGCATGCATATATACTTAAAGATTTTATTTTTTAAATGAATTGTTACACTTCGAAATTGAAGAAGCATATTTTTTGTGAGAAAATTTTAGATTTTTTTAATTAATTATTATTCGGGACTTCTAATAATTGGATAAACAATTCATTGTTCAATTTTAAAATTTATTTATGTGGTAAACGAAATAGATTTATAGTTTATTTATATGTTAATAATTTTAAAAATGGGAACTTTCTTGATTTATTAAATTGATTAGAAATTTTAATATAGTATTTAAATGATTCAATACTATGTATAAGAGAAGATATTATTATTTATTTTTAAATTTTAGTACTTATCATCTATTTTTATTTTATTTTTTAAATTTTATTTACATGGTTCTAAATGATTTTTTTTCGACAAGAAGTTCTAAATGAAAATTGAATGGAATTGTCGTGGGCTTGGGAACCCATAAAAAGTTTCGGGGCTTAAAAAAGAAATTTATTCTAAAGATTCTTTTTTTGTCTTTCTATGTGAAACAAAACTTCTGAGTAGGGAACTCAATTTTATTGCAAATAAACTGGGTTACAAGAATTATACTCGTGTGGACTGTGCGGTTGATAGAGGAGGCAGAAGAGGAGGCTTATGTCTGATGTGGAAGGATGATATACCGATAACCATATTATCCACTTCGCCTAATCACATAGATGTCCTGGTTGGAGAGGATAATGAGAATCAAGCATGGCGCTCTACTGGAATCTATGGGTGGCCAGAGCGAAGCCTCAGATGGAAAACTTGGAGACTTTTAGAGGATCTGTCAAATACTGAAAACAGACCGTGTTTTTTGCATGGGTGATTTTAATGAAATTCTCTTCGATTACGAAAAAATGAGAGGTCGCACTAGAGGAGATAGGGGCATGCAAGATTTCAGAGAATGTCTTGAAAAATGTGGTTTGGTTGATTTGGGATATGAGGGGATTAATTTTACTTGGTCAAATGGACAAACAGGAGCAAACAACATTCAAGAAAAATTGGCTAGGGGAGTTGCCAACGGGGAATGGATTATGAAGTTCCCGGAGTACCAGATAACACACCTTACTAGAATCTTTTCTAATCATTGTCCGTTGGTCATCTCTTGGATTAAAAAAAACACAAACAGAGTGGTAGAATAAGAACTAAGCTTTTCCATTTCGAATCTATGTGGCTGCAAGACCCAAATTGTTCTGAAATTATTCGCAATTCCTGGATGCTTGAGGGGACTAGCCTAAATAATGATTTAGTCCTCAGATTTGAGAAATGTGGGGAAGCCTTATCTTTATGGGATAAGGATAATTTCAATAACATACCACATGAGATTGAAAGGGGGAAAAAAGCTTTGAACAGAATTCACGCTCTTCACCCCTCTTTTGATAATCTGCAAACTACAAAAATCCTTGAGAATAAGCTAGTTGCTTTACACAGATGGGAAGAGTTATTTTGGCACTAGAGATCTTGTATTAATTGGATGAGAGAAGGGGACAAAAGCACGAGTTTCTTTCATAAGACTACTAGTGGGAGAAAGAAAAGAAACTCTATTGACTTTATTGTTGATAAAGATGGGAACAAGTGGGAAGATGAGGGTGACATTTCCAAGGTGTTCCAAGATTACTTCCTAGATCTTTTCCGGGCAAAAGAGGATTTGAATATGGTAGAAGTTGCGGAGGTTGTTGAGTGCAGAGTTACAAATGAGATGCATGTTACTTTAATTTAACCTTTCACGAAAAAATAGATTGTGACAGTCATTTCTCAGATGCACTTTTCTAAAGCTCCTGGACCGGATGGTATGCCTTCTATATATTTTTTTTTTAATTCTGGAATATCATTGATAAGGATGTTGTGCATACTATTCTTAAAATTCTCAATATGGGTCACTCTCCTTCTTCTTTTAACCGTACTCATATTGTTCTCATCCCTAAAAAGAAGAACCCTTCTACCCCTGCTGATTTTCGTCCTATTAGTCTATGTAATGTTTTCTTGAAAATTATTACTAAAACTATTGCAAATAGGATTAAATCTTGCCTTCATTATGTTATAGATCCTTGTCAGTCCACTTTTGTCCCTAGTAGGCTCATCACTGATAATGCTTTACTGGCTTATGACATATTTCACTCTATGAAGCATAATAAAACTGTTAATAAAGGTTCTTTTGCTTTCAAGTTAGATATGAGTAAGGCCCATGATAGAGTCGAATGGAATTTTTTAAAAAAAGGTCCTTCTTAAGATGGGTTTTAGATCCAATTTAGTTCACACTATCATGCGTTGTGATTCCTCTGTTTCATTTTTTATTCTTATTAATGGGGTCCCTTCATCTGATTTCAAGCCTTCAAAGGGTCTCCGCCAAGGAGACCCGCTATCATCTTACTTGTTTTTTTGTTGCATAGAGGCTCTTTCAGCTTTAATTAGAAGGAACGTTGCAAGTGGAGCCCTCCATGGAGTAAGAATTTTTCGTCGAGCACCTACAGTTATACATTTGTTTTTTGCTGATGACAGTCTTATCTTTGGTAGAGAAAATAATGGATAACTTGGGAAAGTAAAAAAATTGGAGCAGTATGAGCAAGCATCTAGCCAGGTGATCAACCTTGCAAAATCTGAGGTTATGTTCAGCAGTGGGGTGGCGATTGAATAGGCTAACAAAATGGCGTCTGAGTTAGGGGTGAAACGAGTAGATAATCATGCCATCTACTTGGGTATCCCGACACATATTGGGCGATTTAAAGAGGCTATCTTCAGGGGGCTGGTAAATCATGTGGAGAAAAAACTCAAGGATTGGAAAAGCAATACTTTATCTATGACTGGTAAGATCACACTTATCAAATCTGTGGCTCAAGCAATTCCTATTTACGTGATGAGTTGCTTCTCTCTTCCACAGGCATTATAAACAAAATGAATGCAGCTATTGCTTATTTTTTTGTGGGGACAGAAGGGTGTTGAGAAGAGAATTCATTGGCTAGCGTGGTTCAAGCTATGCAAACCTAAGGCTGCTGGAGGACTTGGCTTCCGTGATTTTTCTAGTTTCAATAAAGCTATGCTAGCCAAACAAGGATGTAGACTCTTACAGGATAGTGAATCACTACTTACACAGACACTCCGAGCTAGATACTATCCTAGAGGTGACTTTTTGAATGCTAGGATTGGTTTTCATCCTAGCTTTATGTGGCGGAGTTTCTTAGTCGGAAGGAATATTCTTGATAAGGGGCTTTGCTGGAGAGTGGAAAATGGAAACACGATCAATGTTTGGAAGGATCCATGGATTAATAAACCTCCATCGTTCCGCATAACTTCTCCAAGGGGGGATAACCCGGAAGACATCAGAGTGAGAGAATTCATGAGCGAAGATAGTGCAAGTTGGGATATTCCTCTTCTCCAAAGTTCTTTCTCTCCAAAAAATGTTGAAAATATACTACGGATTCCAATTAGGAGAACTCCTGGACCCGACTACTTATTTTGGCATCACACAAAAAATGGGATCTACTTAGTTTGGTCAGGATACCACATTGCTTCAGAGCTCGAGCACGCAGATATGATGGCCTCTGGATCGGTTGATACACACAGTTGGAACTGGGTGTGGAACCTTGATATTACTCCAAAAATCTAGGTGTTCATTTGGAGGTGTCTCAATGATATCTTGCCAGTCAGCATTAATCTTGTTAGCAGATTTACTGACGTGGAACCTATGTGCAAACGGTGTGGATGGGATATGGAAATAATTGAACATGCTCTTCGGGACTGTCCTTGTGCTAAAGAGTTTTGGGCTACATCGACAATGAATATGGTAATAGATGTTAACACATCACTTCTCTCCATTAAAGATTGGATCTTATCTCTAAAGAGCATAATTTCACTAGAATCTCAGCGTGAGTTTGTTACTTTACTTTCGAGTGTTTGGTTTGTTAGAAATCAATTCTACTTTCAAGAAAAGCTGTGGAGCTAAGGAAAGGCCATGATAATGTCTCAGAGTCACTTACATGACTATTTGAGGGCTAAATCTCCGTCAAATGCAGTTGTCACTCAACCAATAATTCACGGATGGAAGCCATCTGAGATGGGGTTTATTAAATTAAACACTGATGCTGTTTTTATTGGAGAAAATGGTACTGGTTTAGAAGGTGTTTTAAGAGAGTCTGATGGAACTGTTTTGTGGTGTTTTTCCTCTCTTTGGCATTCGAGAGTCCTGGCGGATTTGGGAGATGCTTTAGCTGCTAGAAGGGGAGTTGAATTAGCAAAAGAGAACGTAATCTCCCTCGAGTCATTTTAGAGGTTGATTCCCTTAACTTTTTTAATGCTCTTGAGAAACCTAATAGTGATCTCTCTATTTTTGGAGGCGTCGTTAGCGACATTTTAGATCTGTGCTCTTCTTTGGATTGTGTTATATTTAGAAGGGTTGGGCGAAAGAATAATGTTTTAGCTCATAATCTAGTTTCTTATACTTTTTCTATTGAGGCATCTTTTGTTTCATCGGATTTGCCCGATAATGTTGTTAACCTTGATCAAACCGATGTTTCGGTGAGTTGATATCTATAACATCTTTTACTTTTCAAAAAAAATGATTACACCATAAATCCTAATTCGTTATGTATAATAGTTAATACAAAGCCCGAGTCCGAGTTCTATTGGGCCTAAGAAGATCCATACACCCTTGACATAAGTTCTTAGTAGGCTTTGTTAGAAGCAATATTGGTCCTCTATAAAAAAAATGTAGGAAGCAATATTTATTGGTTATGCATTTGGAGTTTCAGTTTTGCATATAGAGATGAATGATTTACATCTATTAACATGTTTTACGTATTTTAGTACATACTAAAATACTACATGATGTGAATACCATTGTAATCTTATCTGGGAATGCAATAATTATTAAGAAGAATGCAAAATCAATCACTAGAGAGTTGAAAACAGTGATTTTAGTAGCAAACTTGATCATTTATATTTCCACCCAAAAAATTATTGAGGGCACTCCAACTTAAAAAAAAATTATAGTAAAAATACTATTATATCTTTATTCTTAAATTTACTCTCCACACTTTTAATTACTAACCCCACCCAATTAATTTACTAATTACACCCAATATTTTTATTACATACATTTCAACATCTCTAAACACTTCAAACACAGAAAATTGAGAAAAAAAATCACAAAAAGAGAGAAATGAAGAGGGGAGAGAAAAGTAGAAGACAAATTAAAAAAGGGAGAAAAAAATACATGTTAAGATTTGGGTAAAAAAAATAAAAAATTTCCTGCATCAAAATCATATGTATAATCAGGATTCATCATAATTATATTCATCATATGCTTAGTGATCTAATTTAATATTCTAGATCTAATATTCCATGTCCCACTTTGTTTGGGCATCGTATAACAAGATAGCACGAGGAACAGAGACACATAAAATATACAATATTGTTAGAAAAAGTTCTAGTGGAATCATGGACTCCCAACAGAAGAAGTTAATGCTATCAGACATGAAGAAGAAATAAATTTAAGCATGGAGATGAAGAATCAGATTAAACAATGAACATCCATCAAATGGACAATGCATCAACAACATATTTAAAACCCGAGACAATGACCAGTATTCTATGATAAAAGTTCTCCAATCTAAAAACTCAAAAGATCTAAAGGATTTAAGGTTGTTTTGTAATGTTAAATCAAGCAGGGATTGCAAGGGAACTTACGAGAACATTACAGCAGAAGCCAGAGATAGTTTGAACTTTGAAAAAACCCAGAGTCCAGTTAAGAAACCAGCCCATAGATAGTTTGAACTTTGAAAAGGCCAGTTGAGAAACCAATCCAAGAATTAGGACACCCACAACAACAGACATTCGCCAAGAGAAACTAGATGGTTGGCAAAGCTCTTTAAAAGATCTAACTTCAAACTCCTAAAAAATTAAGTAAACTCACGACAGACTAGAAATCTTATTTCAATCCCATATAATGATTCAAATAACCTAGGTTAGCCATGGAACGTTGAAGACTCAAGAACTTATCCTTATAAACGAACATCAACACCGACTCCACCCACAAATCCAGATTCTCCACCCAACCCTCATTTTCCAAGTCTTCTGCTTTGGTGAAATGTTGTACCAAATAACGAGCACACCGGATGAGGTTTTGTTTCACTGTTATTTTAGAAAAAAAATTATATCCAGTGTAATGATAATGACGATGAGTCTAGATTCTTTCTTTCAGCAAAGTGAGATAAGGTTTTGTTGAAAATGGAGTATTCCATCTTTCACAAGATACCATTCCTTGTAACAAACGATAGTATTTTAGACCTTGGGCTGTCATCGTTTCATAGTAGATATCATTCCCGCACTTTGTTATGAAATTGAGCACCATCCTTGATTGGAGGATAGTTAAATACATCACTAGTAGAATCCCTTTGGAATAATCATGCCCCACCTGATCTCGATTTGTAAACGTCCTCGTGCTTCGGATGAAGGATCCGAGAACAACCTCCTTTCATTGGTGCCCAAGAAATAACACATCAATGACATCCGCAACCCAAGTAAAATTATGACTCACATTTTCAAAATTCCTCGGGTGGAATCCAATCCCAAGAAACATCAGCACGTTGTCGAAGACCCACAAGTTAGTCAAATCAAACTTAGTCAGACAATATCCATTCATGTGCATATCATGAACACACGAGTATATATCTCAGATTAACGGTCTAATCTCAACATGCATATAACACTGATATTCGTCATCGGCTCCTAACTTGTGCTCATCTTTCGCTGGAATTTTAAACCTACCAAAACATGATTTATTCCGAGTCCTTTTCTTCCACTCTCTAACATATTTCTCTAAACTTGATCTGGCGCCTCACATACCAAATTTGAGTTCTTAACATCTATAGAAATAACTCGCATCAAGTTTTTATGACAAACGTTGAGAGAATGAGCGTGCGACTCAATTTTGATCTTGGGATAAACATAAATACGTACATTTTCCTTACCTATATCGCGTAGGTTGCCAAAGCGAGTGGTTTTGTTGTACTGGTAGTTCACTCTGCCCTCAATAATAACAAGATCTGTTTCCATATCTGGATCTATTTTCATATTTGGATCTGTTTTCATAGTTCGGTTGTGGTGGTAGGTAGGGGCTTTCTTCATAGGGACTTTCTTCAAAGAGATTAGCGGAAATTCTTCAAAGAGATCAGCAAAAATTAAAGTGATCAGGGAAAATTAGAAGGTAGGGGCTTTCTTCAAAGCGATCAACCAAAAAAATTACCCTTCTATCTTGTAAACTTTGAGATAATTTTTATCTGTGGCTTTCTTGAAGAATGAGTTTTTTGGTGCACCCTTAAAAATTGGGACGCCAAGATAAATGAAAGGAAGGCTCCCTTCCAAAATTCCTATCTGATCGTTAACCCTTCTTCTGATAGTTCGAGAAACATTCTTCCCAAAATAGATGTTGGACTTGTTTGGGTTAAAATGTTGCCCCGAAAGCATTCCATATCTAGTAAGAGTGTGATGTAATCCCATGACTGACTTACTATCCCCATTACAGAAAACCAAGATACCATCGGTATAAAGCAGATATGGAGGCAAATTATTCTCCCGACTGGATCTTGCTCGTAAGATATGATCATCATTAATTATATTGATCGGTATCATTTTCACCTAAATTTTAATATCTTTTTATTATGTATTTTCTTGTATTTTTATTCATCTTATATATCTTTTTGTGGTGTTATATAAAGATATGGAGATTTGTGATTTGAAATGATAAATGTGTGATTTTCATAATTAAGTGCCTTAAATTGCGCGATATTTGTAAAGATTTAGAGAATTGGTACTTTGGTGTAATTTGTGTGATTTTCAGGTAAAAATGGATTCTAAACACGATAAGGAAGATGTGGAAAAAATAGAACTCAATCAGGAGTTGAAACGAGGGAGAACGAGCCAAAACAAAATGCTGAAAAATATACGTCCAATTTGTGTAATTTTTATGTATTTGTATGGAGCTCAAAACTTAAAGTGTGATATATGGTTAGAAAGCTATAGAAGAGAGGATTATTTTGGCATAAGAAACACCTCAATCGGAGTCCAAACGAGAAAGTTATGATCAAAATGGTGACGTCGCGCAAGCTGTTTCTACTCAGCACGATTGTGCCACTTTGCATGACTTGTTACACCTTCAAATGTTATACTTTTTATGATTTCTTTATATGGATAGAAATATAAGTAAGAGAGAATTGCGTGAGCATAAGAATCACTCAAATCAGAGTTTGGATGTGAAAGTGATGTGCGAAACGGTGAGACTGCGCTGCACCAACCGAACTCGACCCGAGCTCAGCCCGAAGTCAATTTTATGATTAGAACGTGTTTTAGAAGCTTCCAGGGGGTATAAATATCTTTTTTGAGTGTAAAATAAAGGAGGAATCATTTGGGATCAGTTCCACACACATTTTACACCACATTTTCACACACTAACTCCATTCTATCCATCTCCATACCCTTCATCCATCCAATCCACTTGATCTCCTCAAATCCATCTACCATTATATCAATCCACCAATCCAAGAATGAGAATTCATCAAGGAGTGAAGATTAGAGCATATTGAAGGAAGATAAGGCCTACTTTGAAAGGGAAGCCAACTTACCTTTAATTTGTTAATTTCTTCATTATTTGGCTCAACTGGAGCATGTCATAGATTGTATAAGATTTGTAATGATTTGTTGTGGTTATTCCTCATGTGAGACTAGCAATATGATTGGTTAGGATTATGTAAATTTTGCACACCACATGTTTGATGAAATGATTGTTATGAATATTTTCTATCATGAATGTTTATTCTCATTTTATGTATGATTTATGTGATTAAATTCTCTATTCATAGTGTTAGGATGTACATTTCAATATTATGCTTAGTGATTTAATTGAATCATTGATTGTATGAGATGACTTAGTTAGTGTGAGGGGAGGTACGCCATACCTTTCTTGTGCTTAGAACCTCATGATAGGACATTAGTGATGAACTAGTGAGGGGAACCCAACTTATGATCATATTACCTTCATGGGAATTGAGAGGAAGAGACAATCCTAGGAGATTTAAACTTGTAAAAGAGTTGAGAACCTAATTGCCTTGGCCATAAGGATTAGGAGTATGTAAGTGATTGCCCTTAATATCATAACATAAAGCTCTTTAATGCATGTATGTGTATGAGTCTACATGAGCCTTTTCCATGATATTGCTTGCCTTACATACTTCTTAGATTGTTTACCTTCATCCATCTCATTTTACATGTTCTATCTTTAGTTGCTTTCCTAATTGTTAATTGTAGTGTTAAACACCCCCTCCTTTTATTGATTAGTCCTACTAAAGTAAAGCATTTCTCAAATACGGCTACCCACTTTCGCCCTTGGGTTCGATATTTCTAAATTTTGCACTTGGTGACTACGGTCTACTACGTGATAGAGTACGCTTACTCTAATCAATTAATACAAAATTTGAAGTCTAAGTTCATGATATATGAAGAATTCATAAACCCAGTGCTTTCTAGCAAGACAGAAAAGAAGTGGATAAAGGGGATCCCCTTGCCTTACTCCCTTCCCACAGTCAAAGTAGCCTTGAGGCTTCCCATTAATTAGAATAGATATTTTTGCTAAAGCAAAAATACCCCTAGAAGCATAAAAAATTTTTCGCAAAAGCCTATTCTTCGTAAAACATCGATAATGAAATCCCAACGGAGTGTATCAAACGCCTTTCTGATATCTATCTTGAAACCAATACTCCCATCAACAGTTTGATTCAGACAGTTGAAGCTTTCAGACGCTAAAGCTATGCAATGATGCATGTTTCTATGTGGTATAAAGCCAAACTGATGTGGGCCAAGATGTCTGTTAAGCAACGGGCCGAGCTGTGTAGCCAGAATCTTCGTCAATATCTTGAAGAGAAAATTACAGATATTGATGGGCCTGAAATCCTCAATTTTGTTAGCGTCAGCAACTTTAGGAATCAACGTCACGAAATTGCAGTTGATCCCCGAAGGGATCATTGCATGCTAGCAAAAATACTTAATCGCTTCACACAAATCGTGTCCTACCACATGCCAATATTTTTTTATAAAAACTCTTCCAAATCCATCTGACCCTGGAGCACTATTAGGAGAGAGGTGAAAGACCACAACCTTTATCTCATCATACTCCGGCACAGATATGAGTAATAAGTTCTCCTAATTTATCATAAAATTGTTGATGAAGCTAAGCTCAGAAAAATCTAGTATATCAGTCGGCTTGGAGAAGAGTGCCTCATAGAAACCTACTATATGATCTGATATCTCCTTAGAGTTTGCCATGATATCTCCATTAATACTCAGTGAGTTAATGTTTCATTTAGTCTTAACAGTCCTGTATCTTCGGTAAAAAAATAAAGTATTACGATCCCCATCATGCAACCATGCATCCCTATTTTTCTGCATAAAGAATTGATGCTTATGATTGAGTTTATTGTTTAGTAGTATATGTGCCTCAACCTTATTACGATCCAATTAAATAGTGACATGTGGATTTTTCTGATTAAAATATCAATTATAATTTATTATTTATTTTAAATTTTAAATAAATTAATTCCTAAAATAAAGTAATAAATAATTGATAATTTATTTAAGACCAACAAGTTAAATGAAGCTTAAATTAAATGAGGCCTAACCCAAGTTAAATAAGTCCAGACAAATTAAATCAGGCTCAAGACAAATAAGAATGACTACAGACCAATCAAGTTAGAAGCCCAAGCATACATAATTAGGTCAAATCAAACAATTACCAATCAAACTGCGTTATAGATGGGAATGCCCAAGCCTGTAAAATCAGGTTAAATCAGTCCTGGACCAATCAGACTGCGAGTTATGTATGGGGCTTTCTCACACTTCACCTATATCGGGAGTCCTCCTCCATTCATTCCAAGCACACTCAGACATCTGAAGAGATCCGAAGAACACAAGCAAAGACAAAAGTCCAGCCTCCCTTCAAGATCTTCAAGTCAAGAACAACCTCCGATCAGAGATCAAGGTTCTACACCCATCCAATCCGGCGTTCTTCAAGTTAAAATAACACTCGACCTGAGATCAAGGTGATCAGAGATCAAGGTTCTACACCTTCCGATCCGGCATTTTTCAAGTAAAAAATAACACTCGACCTGAGATCAAGGTGCTAAGTCCCTTAGATTTGACGTTTCTTCCAGTCAGATTCATCTAACATTCTTCTTGAAGTCCACGGTGTTATACCAAATTGAACGACGTTCTTCATAAGAATTTTCAAGTCAACGTTCAATCCGAACAAAGGCTCGATGCCTCCGAATTAACATCACAAGACTTTAAATTTGAGCTCGAAAAAACTTCAACTGAAGGTCCAGCTCAACACACACTCTAGTCAAGTTAAATTCAAAGTCAAAGCCAATTTTGTTCAAGAAGAATCAGAGGATTGATTAGAGATTGTAACCATCTTACATATCTTTCAAATTAAATCCGTCTGGATTATCTTTGTACTTAATTTGTATTTATTTTATCGTAAATACAAAATTTATTATTACAGTAATAATTCATGTCTCTAAAGAGTAATTTTTCATGTATTAAAAAGTAATCAATGAATCAGGATTTCAAAAATTTGAAAAGTAATATTTTAATTAAAAAATAACAATTTATGTATATAAAGAGTGATTTTTTTATGTAATAAAGAGGTTTACATATTAATGTATGTAAATTCGATTTACACAAGTATTTGAGATAACGTTTATATTTTTTTTCATGCTTTGATATTTAGCCATTATTACATAATTATTTTTATTTTTACGTTTTTAATTGATGGCTATTCGCACCCCAAATTTACTAAACGTACCCCAATTACTAAACAAACTCCAATATAATTTAATATTATAAATGCATATTACTAAACACACCCCATTAAAGACTTCTGTACCCTTTAATATAATAGCATTAATGAGTAATACAAAGTAAGTAGCACCTCTGTCACTACCCACAACCTCACTCGCCCATAATCAGGAAGAATCTTACACCACTCATAACCTTACTCAACCTATAACAATAATCAAGGAAGTGGCACTGCTCTACCATATACAATATTGCTGAATTTGTCACACTATTTATTTTTTTTAATTTCTGTGTCCAGAAGCCACAATAGGAGGAAAGCATGAAGAATTTCTCTGCGATTCAATATTTTTGTTTTTTCTTTCTTTCATAGAATTGATGCTAGTTCTTCTATAATTTTAGGTTAATTTTAAATTGCCTGAGAAGTTTGATATTATGTTGACTCAAATCAAGAAAAGAAAAAACCAATTATGATACATAGAGCAGTTCTTGGATCCTTGGAGCGGTTCTTAGGAGTTCTTGTGGAGCATTATGCTGGAGATTTTTCATTATGGGTTTCTCCAATTCAAATTCGATTGTTACCCATAAAGGATTCGAGAATTTGGAGTTGAATTGATGGCTTCATTGGCAGAATAAAGCATGCAATTGAGAAAAGGATTTTCTTGTGACTTTTAATATTGTTACACAATAATACAATAGTATTCATTCAAGAAATATTGTTAAGTCTCTTTGTATTTATCGAATTCATTCTTTCTTCTTCTTTTTTTTCTTGGCGAAGAAGCATGGCAGTCCTACTGATTTAAATTCGATCGAATACATATTTATATATATCTAAGAGAGCAGTAATAAGCTGATAATTATTAAGATTCGATTTAAAGAAACGTAGTGAAAGAGAACATTAATATATATGCTAATCATGATGTATAATCTGCCGTCAATTGCAGCATTAACAGGGTTTTTGGTTCGATACACAGGGAATGTGTTGGAGGATAAGACAAGTGCTAGCTATACCATATAAGGATATTTATGTATTTTTAATAAAGAATATTTTAATCTTACTAATTTATGAGTACGTTTAGTAAATTTGGGTGTACGAATAACCATCCCATATTTTTATTCTTCCCATTGACTCAACACACCCAATTTTAAAAAAGTAGCATTCAATTTGCAGGGCTTAAAATGTAATTTAACGGGACACGGTCCATCAGTACCCCTTTCGGCCTTCCCCAAAATAAGGCAAATAAAACCCCAAATCAAATTCTGCATTCCCACCTTAGCATGGCTTCCGCCACCGTCGATTCTGCCGCCGCCGTAAACACCGTGGACGGCGGCGCTTTCCGATTGGATTCGATACCCATTGTGGATCTCCGCCATCTCTCCCAATCAGAGCTTTATTCACTCTCCCGTTGCTCTTCCTCTGCCTTCGATCCCAACCGCCGCGACGACGTCGTCATCCCCATCATTGATCGCTCCGTCTTCAACGAGTCCGCTGGCTCCAGAAAACAGACTTATTCCCGCCTCCGCCTCGCCCCTTCCACTTCGTCTTCCGCCACACCTCACCGCCGCACACCCCATCTTCGTTCTACCGCCTCCACCGTTGGAAGTTTGAGTAATAAGTCCGACCCGGAAAATGCTGAGAACGCCCACATAGTTAACCTCCTCAAACAATCATTCATAGCAGACATGAACCCAGAGGATTTGGTCCCAGTTAAAATTGAGTACTCAAATTCCATACCTACGCAACAATTCTCTTCACCGCCTCCATGTTCTCCCTCCAATGTGGGTGTTATTGTTCAAAAGCGGAAGCGTGGCCGCCCTCGTAAGGACGAAGCATCCGGGTATCAAAGGGAGTTGGGTACGGGCATTGGTGTCGTTGATGTTAATGTTGATATAGATATAGATGCTAATGTTGATGATGCGGATGGGTTTTCTTTGATGAATGAGACTGTTGTGCGTGATAATGTGGAGGATAGAGACAGGGAAGTCTTGAATAGGGATGGGGTGGCGGTGGATTTGGTGGCATTGGGTGCTGTTGAGCATCCGTATTGGGATGAGATACGTCGTAAGACGGAAGGATTGCAGACGGAGGAGGAATTGTTGGAATTTTTGAAAGGGTTAAGTGGACAGTGGGGAAGTAGGAGGAGGAAGAAGAGAATTGTGGATGCCTGTGATTTCGGGTCTAATCTGCCTATCGGTTGGAAACTTTCACTCTGTATCAAGAAGAAGAACGGCCATGTTTGGTTGTATTGCCGACGATACATAAGGTTCGTTTTTAGATGCTTTTGCAGGTTTTTTTAAATTTGGAAATATGCTTGGACAAATGATATGGATTCAATAGTTTCTTTATTAGGCAATATCCCCTTGCTAAATTTTGTGTTTTCTTTGAATTTGTCAGCAGAGTCTTGTTGTTTAATTGTTGAAACTTGAAAGGTGGGGGGTGTGGTGTTGCAAAAATTCGTTACAGTTATTGATAAATGCGAATGCTGTCAACTACTGTTGTATACTGAAATACTTTTTGGATATTGGGATTTAGAAAACCGCAGTTGTGATATCATTCACCTTGCTAATGAATATGTTACTTAAGTAACATATGTGCTTGCCCCGTACATACTACATAGTGTACACTCTTGACTATCTATGGGTGCATAATTTTTAGAAGGGCAACTATGAGAATCACATGGTACCTGGTTTTTACTTTTCTCCAAGGTGAATATGACCATTGGAACTAGACAGTGGATTGATGCAATCCATAAGAACAAAAATAGTAAGGCCTTTCAAGTCATGCGTAAATAAATTTTAATGCTGTTCTTCCTTTTGGTAGTACTATTTTATGGTATTTATTATCGTGGAGCTTGTTTGGATTATGAAGGCACTAACTGCTGAAAAGTGTTTGTTAGGAGTAAATGCTGGAATAGAAAAACTTTTTTACCAAAAGGAAAAGGCATGAGATATACATGGATAGATTTATTGTTATAATGTTATTAAGTAGCTTTAAAAATATTTATTACATTTATTCGATAGCCATCTGTTTTAGGTTTTACATGTATTTGTGGAAAAGTAAAAGACACGTGTCTAACGTGATAATCGTGGTTTTTTTTAAAAAATAAAAGTGTATGCTCATGTACCTTGTCTTGGGAAAACTACCTAAGGTGTAGCAGTTTTGGGTGTTTTGGGGTGGGAATCCCTATGGGTGCAAGCTCCTATATCTGTTTCATTGACTAAGTTTATCCTATTTTGATCATTCCAGTCCCAGTGGACTGCATTTTGTGTCATGTAAAGGAGTTTCTTCATATCTGTGCTCTCTTCATGGTATCCAAGATACAAATGTGCATAGCTTTGCTCAATATAACCAGATGGTCATCGATGCTGATAATCTGACTACAGTCCCTGTAAGCTGACCTTTTTCTTTTCTTTTCTTTTACCCCTTTGTTCTCTTTTCCTTTTTCCTCTCAGGGTTAATTATGCTTCCTTCTGTTTTAATTTTTTTCATGGGGAATGTTACAGGTAATGCATCTTGCTATTGAGGAGGACAGCAAGACAGAGAAACTAGTTTCCCTTTCATCGCCCCCTGCTTTGGTTTCTACCATTGGTGACCATGAGATTCAAGCCGTAGCATATACTGGGGATTTGCCAGAGGACAAAATTGGGGAGAGTTTACAGAGCAACAAGCCTAATTTAGCTTTTATTGACAAAGATGAACCGTTGCTACTCCAATCAACCCTTCAACGGAGAAACAGATACAAAAATAGTACTCGCATTACTGATGGGGTGATAATTAAGGATGGAAAATATGAGTGCCAGTTCTGTCATAAGACATTTAGCGAAAGACATCGGTACAATGGTCATGTTGGTACCCATGTGAGATGCCAATCTAAGTTGACTGGAGAATCATTTGAGTTGGTTATTCCCAATTCTGTAAAACCTTTTCATAATACTTCTATGGAAGGATCATTAAAATCTGATAATGCCGCGGAAATTGGTTTTTCTGTCGCAAATAATGGGCTGCCTAATTACTTATCTAGCAATAATATTAATGAGCATTCTGGGGTTATTAGTCTTGCTACTGGAAACAGGGGAGCAATTGATAAGGCCACTGATAAAGTTGCTGAAACTAATCTTTCAGTTTCTGAGAATAAATGTTGCCGCGAAAAAGAATGTTTGAATGACTCTGCTGCTGAACTAATTGATGATGGTTCCAATTTGCAGGGAAGGAAGTCTGAGTTGTCTCTTCCTGTCAATGATGCAACATATGATGTTACAAATGGTGGTGGGAATGAGAATTCTGCTTCCAAAGAGAGGCCCGAGAAAATTATAGCATCTGAAAGATGGTTAGAAGATTCTAATGATCATGCGGAAGAATGTGTTGCAGCAAACGATAGTGAGCAAATTGATCAAACAAAGGATGAGCTTAACCTTGATTTTGAGAAGTTTGCAGTTGATGGATCCGCGCTTCATTATTTGGAAAGTCAAGGAGGCCAGGACAATAATTTAGCCCTTCATATTGAGAAAATGAGTGATTTGGAATCCATTCCTTGTCAGGATACAACCACTGAGACATCAGCCTCTGTATTAGAGGCATCCAAACTTAACAAAGTTTCTAATTTCAGCATTCCGAACATAGCAGATGATGAAAAAGCACCTGTTGTGGACAGTGATCCCTGCTTGATACACAAGGGCAAAGTTGATGTAACGCTCAGTTTTTGTATTGTTGAGAATGAGAATTCTAAATCAGACAATGATGGTGTGGACAATCTTGACAAAATGCAATTTGAAATCTCCCCAGTCATTCCATCTTGGAACAAGCAAGAAATTGTGTTAGAAAGGGATGATGCTGAGGTATTCACTCATCCATTGAAGGTGCCAGGGGTGCAAGATATGTCTAAGAGCAAGTTTGTTGCAGCTGATGAAAGCATGTATGATTATGAAAGTATTGATGATGATGTTTGCAGAAAAAAGTCAACAGTGCTTGAATTCGATGCTTTCCGAAATTTTGGGAATTCTGAATCTAGCGATCCTTTCAGCTGCAGTCACACCGGTATAAATTCCAATTCCGTTGCAGGGACTGAGCAGGATAGTAAATTTGGAGCATGCTCACCGTTTGCATCTGCAACTGATAAGCAGTTATTTGCTGAAAATAATATGATCAGAATATTCAATGATGCCTTGGAAGAGCAAAGAGAGGAGCCGTATGGAGGTGTATTACTCTGTCAATCCAGTGTTTCGGAAGTCTCAGATGAGGCACGTATGCTGAATAAGATGTATACTACCCCTTCCAATCCCTCAAAACTCAGTACACATGAAAATAATGGAAATTATGAGCTGAGTCTTTCTTTTGGTAAACTTCAGACGGATATATGTACAGATTCAAATAAGGTTGGAGGGGAAAGGTATCAAGATAATAGTTTTAACATTGACTCTGTGGTCCATAAAACATATGGGGACCCACAACATTTAAGTATTGTAGGTAATAACATACCCTCTGATATGAAAGAAAACAGACATTTTGAAACTGAATTCCCTAGTTCATCCTTCGACGATAGTGCTCATGAGTTTGACAGTAGTTTTAACATGGCTCGCCCAGGAAGGGGTTGGAATGGAATACCAGGAGACAACCTAGGAACTTCTGGCCAAAACTTTATGGTTGGTTTCAGAAATGGCTCACAGTCCGGTGAGTGTGCTGGAGCTGATGGAACTTGGAGAACAGTTCATCAAAATGCATTCGATGGATGTTTTAATGCTAATTCTGGTCCACAGATTCCACCGTCAAGCTGTTTTCAAGGTTTTGGCCTAACATCAGCTAAGGTACTTCTATAAAATCTTCAATGTGCTAATAGATTGAGAAGATATTCTTATTAATAATAATAAAAATTTAGAATATATTTATTGCAATTGCTATGATTATATGTTTAAAGCTTCTAGAACTGTTTCTGTGTCTTAAGACCCCACACGTGTTTGCTTGCTTATGAGGCAACCAACCAATCTCAAAGTGCTACCTTGGAGAACTTAAGTTTCCACTATTGATCAGTCGACTTGGCCTTTTGTAAATGCAATAAGAATTAGTAGCTCTGATATTGTGAAATATCTTTATCAAAGATATCGATTCACATAATATGATAATGTAAAAGTTAGGACCAATTTCCCAGTGGATCAACTTTCTTCCAAATCCTCATCCTGTAGAAGTAGTGGTTAAGGAAATGGATAATGAGACTATTTAACAAACTCACTCCACTCCCTCTTCCTCTCAATCCCAACCCCTGTTGTCTTACTTAATTCTAATCCTTTTACTTTAGGCAAACACTTGCATGAGACCATCTCACTTAAGGAGTTCCATGAGACGGATAAAAGTGATAACATTTCGATAAAAAGTGATGATTGATGAAAAGTGATAACCATCCAGAGAATTATTTCATTATCAATTCATAGTATAAATAAAAAGTGAAACATATTAAAAAGTGTTAACTAATTAAAAAAAGGTAAAACGGTCTCACGCGGGTGTTGCTCTTTACTTTAATGTGTAATGTTTGATCATTTTAAATATGCATAGAGAAATGTGCTTAATATTAAAATGTATTCTGTCTTGAGATATTTAGGTCATGCCATTTCAAAAATTTGAGGGCATTACTGCATTAGTCCTATGCCTAAGCTATGACTTAGGATACCTAAAGAAGATCTCGAGTTATCTTTGGTGTTAGATATAGTTTTTCTAATTTTTACCATCTTAAATTTTTTTGTCTTATCGCAATTAAGGATTCCAATATAACAGCTATTTGGTTGCATCCTAATAAGCATAGTAGATCATAGTAGTCATATTTCTCCTGAAAAGTTTGCCCCAAGTTGACAACTTTTCCTGTGTTTGGTTTAGACAACATATTCTTTTTACCTGTCCAATTCTAAGAGGAAATCTTGACCTCACACCACTCGCCATGAGTGTGGCATTCTTGTTCTGCAAATTTATATTCTGTTGATTTTCTTATGAGGGCAGAGCGGAGAAGGTTCATTTGGTGTGAATAAGAACTATGTTTTCCAAAGCAACATGTTGAGGCCTGGTAAAATTCAACCCGTGGAATACAGTTTCATGGGCGAACAAAGTTCAAATTCATTGCCTGGAGAATCAAAGATTTACTCGTACAACACGAACATGGAACAAGGATTGGATCCTTCGTTCTGGCTCGGGAAGGATTCTCTGACACCAAATGCATGTCATTCGAGTCAAGTAACATCATCCATTTGCGTTTGGTGCAGAGGCGTCTTCTTTCGTGATCCAGTGCAAGATGGAGTACAAACAGGTGCAATAGGTACTATGTGCCCATCTTGCAGTTCAAAAATACCAGGCCAATTCAATTTGCTCTAGAGTTTAGTGTTCATTCTTGAGAGAATTTTTCTCTATGACAATAATTTTTAGACGTTAGGTGTATTATTTCCAGTTCCGTACGTGATTATTTTTTTAAATTAAGAAAAGAGAAAAAGAAAGGTTTGATAGCTCTTGAAAGAATAAGTAGATTGTTATGTATATGGATTTTTTATATTTTTCAGTTCGTCAACTGCTAAACTAAAGTGTTTAGCTTTTCTTAAAAGAAAGGTTCAATTGGTGCAGCTAATTCATTTTATGTTATAATGTATATTTACATTTGGATTGCTTGCAATACTTATTGAAAGTTTCGGTATGGTATCTTATCGGTTTTGATATAATGTCTTGGTTGGTGCGACTTGATCCCACCGGGCCTAGGAACTAAAGCATATAGTGTAGAGTTAACAAGCGAACAATTTGATCGAGGGGTGTTTGGGTGAGACTGTCTTATAGTAAAATCATTTTATATTTTCGTAATTAATTATCACCATTTATTAAATTGTTACTACATCCATTTCAAAAATACTTGTACATTCTCTACATTAGCTAGTCAACAATATTTGCACATTCTAAAAGTAAAAACAATACACTACTCATTGCCACTGTGCATGGAGTATCATTTTTTTTTAAATAGTACTCTATAAATTTTATTTATATTATAAATTATTTATAAAATAAATCATTGCACCACTATCATTATTTATTGATTGTCACTTTTCAAATATTATTATTGTTTTTTATTTATCTCATTAAATGACTTTTGTGAGACAATTTCATCCAAATTTTTGCCTTTGATTGATCTAATCCATTCCGGTGAAATAAATTTTAATTTAATTGATCTTTGAAATGACTTTTGTAAGACAGTCTTATCCAAAATTTTACCTTTAATTGATTTAATTCATGAAATGAACCCTAATTTAATTAATCTCACTCGTCTGTCTCACTAATTGAATTTTGTAAGACAATTTCACAAGAGTGGGTGAAAAAAATTTAGGATGTATAAGCGTGTTTTCAAAAAAAAAAAATTGACAGCAAGAATTGATATAAGAACCGCGTATAAAAAAATAATAATAAAATAAAATAATAAAAACGAAAAGCTTAAATCAAGCAAATAGTGCAAGTAAACGAAAGAAAGAGGAAAGGTGGAGGATGATCTCACAGGATCAATGCTAAAACGCGCCGGGTTCCTTCTTCCAACCCACCCATCTTTCTCCTCCGCAATCCTTTACTGAACTCCTTTCTATCCCGTAATTCGATTACAGATATGGTTGCGCTTTGGAGGAATTTCGAGTTTGTTGGATTCACCTTCTTTTTTCTTGGGACGCTAACATGCGCCGACCCCCTTAGGGTTACTTCTCCTCCTATTTGTCCCTTGAGCTCCCTCAACGATTACCTATTTTCTCCCGAGAATGATGTTTGTCATGTTAGTCGGGACCGGTTTTCTCACGCTATTGGTGTAATTGAGGTATAATGTGTGCGTTTCTTTTGATTTCTTTCTGTTGACCCCTTTTCATTTTTTTTATTTATTTTTTGAATGAGGTGTTTTGTGGTGAATGTAATTGAATTCGTTCTCGAATTAATTGAAACGCAGTGTTGTTTTTCTCTACGGGTTTTGGAATTCTAATGGTAAATTGGAGTCACTTGTTGGTGAGCTAATGTGGGGAACTGTATGAAATACTTGATCTATAGAACTAGGTTTGTGATTCTGCGAAGAAAGTTTGAATTTTCATGGCAGTTTTGAGCTCTAATTGGAGTTTCATTGAGATGCTCATGCTTTATGTGGGCTCTATGTATCAACAGCATTTGCCTCGGCTTTGTCTATGATGGTTCTTTTAATTCTAATTCATTCATTGCCATATCTGCTCTTTATTATCTGAGATTGATGCTTTACTATGCATCTTATGCCTGTGGGATTTGTTTTGATGGATGTTGCGTGTTGATAAGACATAGATTGAATGCGTTAATGCCATTTCGTTGATAGGAGTCAGATACTGGCAATGACAATGGCCAAAGGATAGTCCAATTATTTATCTTATTTCTGAGTTCTGATTATCAGCCTCTGTTTCTGAATTCTATGTGTAATTATAGAAGTAGGGCTGTTGATGAAGGTGATGTTTATATGCCTTTCGCTTTCCCTCAGATGGGCTTCTTTTTATGTGTATTTGAGATGAAAGGCTGCCAACAATCCTAATCATGATGCTAACATAATTGTGTCTGCTTACTCTATACATATTATGTCTTATTTTATGATGGATTTTAGTGGCAATAATAAATTTTGGTTTTGAAGGGCGATGAAGTCACACTGCAGAAGGCATTGAATATGGTTCACAAAAATGAACACGATTACATCTCAGTTCTCTTCTACTCATCTTGGTGTCCTTTCTCTGGAATATTTAGACCAAGGCTGTCCATTTTGTCTTCCATTTTTCCTTCCATTCCTCATTTTGCAATTGAAGAATCAGCTGTCAGGCCAAGGTTAGATAACTATCATTCCATTCTTAATGCAATCTTACCGTTTGAAGATCATCAATTTAAGTGAAAATTGTTTGTGTGCTTTCAGTATTCTATCAAAGTATGGAGTTTATGGATTTCCTACGTTGATTCTTCTAAACTCTACCATGCGTACGCGATATCAGGGTTCTCGCACTCTCGATTCCTTAATATCTTTCTACAGCGATGTGACTGGTAAGTTACTGTGGTTGAACAATCTTAAAGGCTGTTGTTAGAGTCTTAAGGTATTTAAAGTATAAATTACATCATTATTACTTACTTATGCAAAGATACTGATTTCCTTGGAGCAAGTTTCTGGTGTAGGGAAATGGTAATGGTTAAAATGCAGTCATCTAATTTTTTGAGGATGATTTATAATTTTGATTTGATAATTATGTGTAGCAGACCAGTAGCCATTTACTTTTAGTAATTCCCAAGATGAAAAAGTAAAACATAGGAAGTATTTCCCCTGATCTCAGTTAATAACTTTTACAATATGTACAAGTATTAGCATGTAATGGCAATGTTTCTGCAGCAAGTTATATTTGTGTAATCTTATTGGGCTGCTGAATTGAGCTACAAAATTATTTTTAATGCAGGCATAAATACATTATCCGATGATCCAGTGTATTTGGAAAAGATTGGCTGTTCAGGACATGATGAGACACACAACAGTTTCCAGGAAACATGTCCTTTCCCTTGGGCTAAATCCCCGGAGAATCTGCTGCAACAGGAAACGTATTTGGCCCTAGCAACGATTTTCGTGATTTTGAGGTTGCTTTATGGCACTTTCCCAAGATTGCGCAGATATGGTCAATTAGCTTGGAGGAGGTACGTCATAAATGTGAGTTTTCGTAGTTTGTGGGAGCATCATGCGGTCCAAGTAAAACGAGTGATACAGTTATTCAGTCCTCTAAAAGAACCTTGCAAGAAAAGCAATTTACAGGAAGGAGCAAAAAATGCCAAGGTATGGGCATCCAAGTCTCTAGCATCCGTCTCATTTGGAGACACTAGCTCAAACCGTAATGATCAGTAATTCCGCTCATATTACATATGTGTATTTCCCCATTTGCCCTTGACCTGCTTGATAAGAGCTTCCAATTCTATAAAGATAACCTGTAGTATTACTTGTGTTGGAGCACTTGCCTGGATCAGGTGTCAAAACGAAAGTCTAAGCCAGGCCAATGACGTGGAACAATCACATTGAACATTTGGTTGCAAAGCCCACATTCCAGGTCAAAATTGTTTCCCCATGTTGTCCTCTATTTATTCTTTCCAAATTCTTTAGCTAGGCGATAGATTTCTGTTCTGTTCGGCATAGGGCATACAACTATGGTTGATGCAATAATATTCATGTATATTAGTGCAGAATTTATTTGACCATCCATAAGAACAACAAGAAACTTCAATTGTGTAGCTTTTTAACTCGCATGGGATAACCCTGTTGTAGTTTCGTTTCATCTATTGTATGATTCTCATTTCAGCTTAGTTCTATTCTGCTACCTAGTTTTCCTATGTTTTGAGGTTCCAAACAGGTGAGGATGGTACGGCACATAAATGCAAGTTATCATCTCATACTCCCTCCGTCCCAAAAATGTTTTCTAATTTTTTTTCCACGTAGAGTAAGAAAGTTGTTATTTTGGGGGGATTTTGGTATTTTTTGGTAATATATAAATAAAATATATGTTGGGTGTGTTAGGTAGGTGATATTTGTGTAAATAAATTGTAGGAGGGAGGTTAGTTGGGTTGACTTTTTACCATTAAAATGGAAAATGTGAAAACTTTGAGATATTTCATTTCATCAGTGTATGTTATGTCATGGCTCAACAATCATATTACAAGACTTCAGATGCTCCTCTGATAAACTAAGAATGTAAGATAAGATATGATCACATTTCATACAAGTATGAGCTCTGTCCACAGATTGGCTTAATAACATTATGATCAGTTTCAAGTGTACATCAACACACAAATGAATAATAAAAGAAATTTCTTCCAAGATAGTTTCTCCAAACTTTATAGTCTGTTCACATTACATCCAAATATTCGAAATTACGTCCCCCATCCACAGCCACAGGCACCTCAAATTTTAGCAAATTCTCTCTCCATCACAGAATTTGCTATGTTTATTCTCCATAAAATGTCTGCTCCAGGCAAAACAAGTTAATCACAAGAACAGGCCCTGCCGTCCTGGAAATCCATTCTAGTTGTAACTCACCCTAAACAGCGTCGGTACCTTGTCGAAAGCTTGGGTTAAAGGCTTGTAAATTGAATTCTAGAGAGAGATGCATAGTTCTGCGATGTACTGAATTTCATCCCCTCGACACCGTTTCTGTTGAATACGAAGTATGAATTCTGGACGGCGAGAGCTTCTCCGACGATTGATGAATTTTATGATGCATCACTTGATACGGCTAAGTCTCTTTTGTCGGATTTACAGGCATCTTGTTGTGTTATTGAATTTGGGTGTATAAAGTAAAAAAATTAAATAAATTGAGTTTGATTTTGTTTTTTAAATAAATTTAATACATGGTTACAATTGTATTTTCAAAATAATTTTTTTAAGATTTTGTGCTCTTAGCAAGTAATGAGTCGGGTGCAAATATGGCTTCAGAAAAAAGTTAATAAAATTATAAGTCCAACTTGTACCATCAATATACCTTAACGATCTTAATAGTTAAATTAAGCTTTTATATATCTCCACCATTAAATAAAATAAAAAAATATTTTTTAAAAAATAATAATAACTACCCACTATATACCATTTTAATCCTAATGCTAAGATGCACCTCCAAAATCTCACTAAAATTATACTATATAAAATCAAATTGATAAAATCAGTTTCTTTGTGACCTATTGTACTAATATAATTGTGATTTATATTTAAGAATTATATTAGTTCTCCAAAAAAAATTATACTCAAATTTTATGTTGTGTGTGTTTTTTTATAAATATTTTTATGATGTCGTTCATTCATTTTTTTAGGATATAGTTATGTTTTTATTTATAATTCAGGATCGTTTTATTGCGAGACAAATTCAATAGACAAAACTCATTTTGAGGTTCTTAAAGCATTAATTATTTGTTTGGAGACGCCCTTAAATTAGTATATACATTTAAATATTAATTTAAATATTCTTTCCATACCAATTTATTACTCATGAACATGAGATTTAAGAAAAATTAATTTTTAACCAACTTTATTAATTTTGGAAGATAATATACTATTTTAAGGTAATAAACAAATTATAAGGAACTCCTCTCGTTTCATTTCAAACTTTATATATTTTAATTTGACGTTCCATTTTAATCTTAACATTTTCTTTTTTGTCCACACAAATTAATTATTTCACACTCAATGTGCCCACACAAATTAATTATTTCTCTCCAAATGGCCCACACATCACACTAATACACATGTCAACTTTACATTAAAATATTATTTTTCTCACCTCACTACATATTAAAATATACTATATTCCTTAATCTCCGTGCAACTAAACAAACGTAAAGTTTAAAACGGAATAGAGGGAATATGTTATGTGTGTTAGGTGGAAGTAATAAATTTTAATTAATAATGTACTTTTAAGAATGCGTAATGTGTACTTAAAGAAAATTATAATATTTTAATGTATGTTGGGTAGTTGTATTAATAATGTGTGTAAACCCAAAAAATAAATTAATCTTATTTGAGTCGCATTCACAAAAAATAAAAAATAAAAATACACCCCCAAAGACGAATTAAAATAACAAAACACAACCCTTAAAAAGATGATAGATGATAACAAGTCACAAATTCACTAATTCTCTTACAATACACTCAACATTCATCAACATCCTGAGTTGATATAATAATAAGATAAAAGAAAATTTTTAAAATAAATAAATAAATAAATATTCTCTCCGTTTCATTAAAAGGTTGACGTTTGTTATGAGATGAGAAAAATATTCCTATTAGTCGAATATGTATGCATTTGATTTTTGCACATACACGGATCAAAAAGTATTACTATTTAATATTTTGTTCAGTGAATAATTGTATTAGTGGAGTGTGTGAATCCAATATATTAATTGTATTAGTGATTTGTGTGGGTTCTATGTGATTAAAATAGAAAACGTACACATGAATGTTCAAATGCAAAATGGCAAATGGCAAAATATATACATTGCCCACTGACCGTAAGTTTAATTAGTGTAATGTGTGAATAATGGAGAAATAATTAATTAATTTGTGTGAAAATGAGAATTTTATATTGATATATAACAAAATAATAAAATGCGTGGAGTGCTAAAACTTTTATGCAGTTGTGGACCTCACATATGTATACCTCCACACCCATAAACAATCAGATGTATATAGTAAAACATTAATTTTCGTAGATGTCATTTAAATTCTTATTAAATCATATACTCCAATTTTTATGTATTTTTTTTAAAATAAACAATTGAATTCTTATATTTTTCTTTATCTATAAATAGTCTAATATTGATATATTTTGAACACAACAGAAACCTTTTTTTACTTTCTCTCATTCTCAAATTTTATATTTTTTTATTTAATTAGTTATATATTTCTTATTTAATTATTGTATAAGGATGTTATTTTTATTGTACTCCCTCCGTCCCACGTATTTTTACCCACTTTCCATTTTGGGGTGTCCCACGTATTTTTACCCATTCCATTTTTTACAAAAATACATAATATTTTATTACCTACTTTTTACAATCCCAACAACTTTAATTACTATTTTACACTTTATTCATCATTCCCAATAACTTTATTTACTTTTTTCTTTTTAAATTACTAATTTATCCCTACTGTCTCTTACATTATATATTAAAAAAATAAAACGTCTTAATCCCCGTGCCCGTACAAACGGGTAAAAATACCCGGGACGGAGGGAGTATTAAATTTTTATTACCAATTAAAATACTTATTTTTTAATCTTATAATTTAAAATATAATAAAAAAATCTTAAAATAGTATATTATTTTATATTAATAATTATACTATACATATAAATGTAGGAAAAATGAATATTTTATTAAAAAATTGATTGGATTGATTATTTATAAAATATTAAAAAGTTATATTGAATTGGACGATACATATGTAACATGAATTGAAGTAGAGTATAATCCACTATCCACGAAGAGCTTTGCATTTAATGATTATCTTCTCCTTTCATGAAGTTTTGCAGACTCCTCAGTTTGCATAGTTTGCATTTAATTATTTTCTCCCACCATGCAGTTCTGCAGAATCCAAAGTATTCTATTATAACATATGAGTGTATTTCAATTTTATTTTTCTTTTATGAAGACTATTCAAAAAGACTATTCAATAATTCTCAATTTTGAATATTATTTTTATTGTAAGATCAGTGCTCAAGTTGTTTGTTTTTCTTACCAATATTATCATGGATAAATATCAAAATTGGTCCTCTAAGTATGATATTTTTCAACTTTAGTTCTTTATCATTTGCAATTCTCAACTTTGGTCTTCTTTTGTCTATTTTTAGTCCTTTTTGTCCAAATTTAGTCTTTTTTGTCAAAATTTAGTCCTTTATATTAAAAAGAGGTAAAAGATGGTCCGAAAGTGTATACATTTAGGACCAAAATGGGCCATAAAATGACCAAAATTTGATCAAAAGGATTAAAAGTGGAAGAAAAAGGACCATAATTGAGAATTATAAATGATAAATGACTAAAGTTGGAAAATGTCATACTTACATGACTAATTTTGATATTTACCCATATTATCATCGAATTAAAAATAGGTTCTCTTTCATACATTTCGCTTCTTTAGTACTTTTCGTGCTTAATAGGTTCTCTTTCATACCTTTCGCTTAATTAACAATAGGTTCTCTTTTCATATTTTTCGCACTTTGCTTTGTTTCTCGTCACTGTTCGGTGTAGCGCTTTTGCTTTGTTTTCTTGTCACTATTTGGTGTAGTATAATTGAGGATTCGAATATTATCATTGAATCGGTATAGTATAATCGAGTATTCGAATAGACGCACATAAAGAAGTTTATTTTCTTATCATTGTTCGGTATAGTATAATCGAGTATTCGAATAGACACAGAAAAAATTATTGATATAGATTTTTTGGATTAAAAATTAAATATAACTAATAAAAAATTAAACTATTTTAAAATTTACACTCAATATTGTTTTAAATTTTTGAAATTTTATTATTATTGAAAGAGCTTTTGATCAAATTTATTTTATGTATTAAAAAATAAATAAATAAATAAATAAATGGATATCTTTCAATATGGAAAGCAAAATGTCATTCTTTGAGAACTTTGACACACATAAATTCATATGCGAATGTGAACTGATATTGTATTTTTGAATCAAGAAATACCTTCCCAGCAGTTGTCTTGCCAAGTCCATGCATGCCAATGATGGAGATCACGTCTGTTTTATGTTCTCTATGTTATTTCCACTCTCTTAGCATCATCTTACTACTATAATTCTCTCTTTCACTCATACTTACTTTCTCTTACTTTCTCCCCCTACTTACCATCATGCTATTTATAATTATCTTGTTTATGAAAAAAAAATTATAAGTAATTTTGCCTGTTAAGTATACATTATAAATAATTTTAGGTATAGTATAATCGAGAATTCGAATAAACCTATAGAGAAAATTATTGATATAGATTTTTCGGATAAAAAAAATAAACATAATTAATAAAAAATTAAACTATTTTAAAATTTAGACACAATATTATTTTATATTTTTGGAAATTTTGTTATTATTGAGAGAGCTTTTTGATCAAATTTATTTTATGTATTCAAAAAATGAAATAATAATAAATAAATAAATAAAGAGTGTATACTGGGTGCACCCGGGTGCAAGAGTGCACTCATATGTGTATGTCTTTTTATTCTATTTTGTATACATATTATTCTATTTTGTATACGTGTTTTGTAATAATTGTATACTTTTTCACATTAAGTTTTCATTAGAAAAACTAACATCCATATGTGTATAACTTTTTATTGAATATTATATATAAATTTTCATTAAAAAATTAACAATTAAATTGTATACATTTTTACTCTTAATTGTATATGTTATTGTATATGTTTTTGTTTATATTTGTATATGGGTGCACCCTATCTTTAGATACATGCGGATGTACACTATAAATTGTCATAAATAAATTGATCTCTTTTAAGAAAGCTCAAATTGAAAATCATTAAAATTTTGTGTGTTTAATACTTGAGGTAGTTTATTATATTTATAGAAACAAATTTATTTATAACTATTATAAAATTATTTAATTTATAAAAAATTATTATAAAATATGTGAAATATTTTAAGAATATTAGTATTATAATATAAATTTATACTGATAATAGAAATTTAACAATTATAAAATATTTATATTTTGAGGTGTCGGTACATTTTTTATTTTTACCTTAAAATGTTGTAGAAAAGAAAATTTTTAAATATGGGTACGTCTAATCCATATACTACCCACATCTTATTTTTATTACCCTTAACCTTCCCTATTACCCTCAAATGTATTATCAGGTAGGGTACGGATAATATCCATCGGGTAATGAATAATCCGGATAAATTGATATCCGAAATTTTAAAATGATTGCCATTGCCAACCAAATAATATATCACTCTAAAATACACAATGATGTAAGAAAATCAAAGTAAATGCAAAAGATATTAAGATGTGAGTAGCCTACCTCAATCCCCCAATAATTAAAATAAAAATTGATATAAAATATTAGAGGGTATCATTTTATTAATCATACCATTGAAGCCTTTTTGCTTTCTTAAAAATCAAATAAGCAATGTGATGTATATTAGTATGTGCGTTATAAAGTGGAATTATTTTTCAGATTATACAAAAAACATATACTCATATATGTCTATGTATAAATATAAAATATAATAAAATATACTATATATATAAAGTAAACGGGTAATCGGGTATTTTATAAACACCATATCCTACCCCTACCCTCAATATTTTCAAGCGGATACGGGTACTACCCTACCCGATACCGAATATGCTCTGTCCTACTGATGAGAGTGAAAATAAGTGTGTTTTATTGTCCAATTTAACACCTTCTTGATTGAAATTATTGTCATATATTAGAAAAATGGTCTTATATTCATTATATGTGAGAATAAGGTGCACTTGAGGTGTTTTGTTATGTTTTAGGTGGAAAAAAGGATCAAAAGTGCAAGGTTGGAGAAAAGATGCAATTTGTGCAAGGATGCTGAAAAATGCACATCAAACTTTCATAATTTTTCTGTGTTGTTGTGGAGATCAAAAATATTGATATAATACATGGTTGGAAAGCCACTGAAGAGAGGGTCGTTTTGGTATGAAGAACACCCCAATCGGATTCGAAACAAGAGAGTTATGATCAAAGTGGTGACGTCGCGCAAGCTGTTCCTGTTCAGAACGACTGTCCACTTTGCATGACTTGTTACATACACAAATATTGAAGTTTCTATAAGTTCTTTATATGGATAGAAAGTCAAAGAAAATAAGATCGCGTGAGCGTAAGAATCACTCAAATTAGAGCTCTGATGTGGAAGTTATACACAAAACGGTGAGACTGTGCAAGTCAATTCGACCAGGGGAGGTCAATTCGACCTGATGTGCCAGTCGAATTGAGGTCGAATCGGATGGTAAAAGAGTCAATTCGACCACGACACCTCAATTTGACCTGCTGTACTGGTCGAATTGAGCACATGAAGCTTCCAGTAGGTCAATTCGACCTGGAGGGGAGAATTCGACCTGGCTCCTTGGTCGAATTGACGTGCGGAAACTTATCATATCCGTATTTTTACACCTTCAATGCGTGTGTTCACCCAAAAAACCCATTCCAAGGCCTATAAGGAGAGCTTACAAGTATAAAAGGGGGTGTAGATCACACCATTAAACACAATACAAGAAGAGAACTATAAGAGAGGCCACAATCATACCACACCCCACAAGGGGGGATCACCCCTCAACCATCATCCACTTCCTTTCCTCCATCCATCCATCACTTTGAATATTCTTTTATGGAATCAAGGGGAGAACTAAGAGGAGAATTCAAGAGCAAGAAGGACGCGATGATGCCACATCTAGGGTTTATTCATTTTCTAATTTATCTTGTATTTTTTGGACATCCGGGTAAGATCTATCCAACACCCAATGTTCTTTGTAACATCATGGGCTAGAGCCTTTTTGGTAGAACTAGGGTTGTGAAGGTTTTTACCAATTAATTGAACTTTCATGTGTAAACTCCGTATAACACTACTTGTGGATTTATTTTATATGTGATTGTGCCTTTTTAATTCATACTCACGGTCGTTTTGTGCATCATTAACTGTTATGTAGAGTCTGAATACATATCTTGGTTATTGATTGAGTGCGTTCACTGCTGAGTAGTAGACATGCACCGATTAACCGAAATCGCTGGTTCCAACTGGAGAACAGCCGATTTTAACCGGAACTGGAATCGGCGGTTCCAGAACTGGGAAAAACAAAACTGAAACTGATAGAACAAGGTTCGATTTCGGTTCCAGCCGCGCATGAACTGGAACCGCTGATTCACCGGTTCACGGTTAAAACCGGTGGTTCCTCTATATTTTTTTTTGAACGGCCAAGATCGATTGTCCGTTGGAGATCCGACGGCCCAAAAAAAGTGACAGTTGGGGCAGTGAACAGGCGGTTCAAGCGAACCGGGCCGGGCGGGAATTTTTTAATTTTGAAAATTCAAACGTGTGGCCGAGATCATGTGACCATTGAAGATCAACGGTTGAGATGGACGGCGGAACCGGCGATTCCGACCGATTTTTTTTTAAAATTCAAGGGTTGAGGTTGAGATTTTTTGTGTTTAAAATTTGAAATGGATGGATAAGATCACTTCCAATCCTCTATAAATACCCCCCAAGTATGATCAATTTGGGCACACAACATTCACATTCAATCTACTACTTCTACTACTACTACACTCTCTTCTCTACACTACTTCTTCTTCTATTCCACATTTTTGATTGATTCTATATTTCTACTCAACTTCTCAAGTTCTCAATCTCATCTCATCTCAACTCTCAAGTCTCAAGTTTCTTTTTTTAGTTCATATATATCAAACTAAAAAAAAAGTTGTAGTCTTTTATTTCAATTATCTTATTATCACTTTTATTTCAATTCTCTCATTATCATTTTCTATTCTTTCCCACACATATACTACTAATTAGTATACTTCTACTTCTAATCTCTTAGTTTTAGTTCATAAATCCTATATATTCATCCTTTTTCAATCTAAAAAAAATGCCTAGAAGAGGTTATTCTTCATCCGGTGCCTTACCTTCTTCTTCTAGAGGAAAATTCATACCCAACACTTTAAATTGTCCTCCACCACCTCCACGCCAACTTTCACCAACTCTAGAAGATATTGAACTTGAAAATATTCCTTCGGATGAAGAAATCTCCCCTCATTTGTTCAACTTGAATGTTAGGGAGATACTTGGAGATGATTTCTCTTCCGACGACGATAACGATAATACTCAAGGTCAATCACAACAAAGGACGAGTGGAAGTCAACCAATCTTGGGTGGTACGGGTATCGAAGAAGGAGCCGGAGGCTCTAGCGGAGGCGGAGGATCGACTCGAAGTTCCCCACAAGTGTTACGATTTATATATTTTCCATTCATTTCAAGAAGGAGGCGATTGAGAATTCGAATGAATTCAAAGTTATTTGCAACTATTGTGGCACGAAGTATAAATTCAAGCATGGCGGATGATATGGAACTTTCATCAAGCACATCAACTCGAAGCATCCGGACAAGATTGACATCTCAATCGGTCAAACGCAAATAGGACGAGGGTTCACGGCCTCTTCCGGGGGAGAAGGTTCATCGGCGTCGGGTAACACTCTTTTTAAATTTGATGAATCTAATTATTTGAGATTATACCTTAAACATATGTGCACCAAACATTTTCCATTTAACTTTGCCGATAATGTTTTTTTCCAAGATTGGGTAAATCTCACTTTAAATCCTCAAGCCCCACCTTTGCATCGTAATAAATGTAAACTTGGTGTTGCTAAAGTTATTAAAGAGTATGGTTTGGTTTTAAAACAAATTTTGCAACAATTACCTCATAAAGTGTCTATATGTTCGGATATTTGGAGTAATTTTTGGCAAAAAGCAGATTATATGGGTATTACTTGTTATTGGATTGATAGTTCATGGAATTTGCAAAAAAAGATTAATTGCTTATAGATCATTTGATGTTCCTCATACCGCCGTTAATATTGCTCACAAAATTAGTACTATTTTGCAAGAATATGGTTTAGTTACAAAGATTTTTACAATCTCATTTGATAATGCTAGTGCTAATACGACTAGTTTAGAAAATCTTATTGATATTTGCAAACCCTCAATTGGTGGTAGATTTTTTCATGTTAGATGTATTTGTCATATATTGAATTTATGTGTTCAAGATGGTATAAGTGCTTTGAAAACACACATTCAACCTATTAAAAGTGCTATATGGTATATAATGAGAAACCCTTCCGTTTCTAAAAGGTGGAAAAGATATTGTCAATCTGTGAACATTCACCCAAAAAAATTTCATTTAGATGTTTCAACTCGTTGGAATTCGACGTATAAAATATTGCATGACTCTTTTGATTATAAAGATCATATTTGTGCTTTTTACTCACAAGATGCGGGTGGTCAAATCTTGTTTGCTAATCAATGGGACACATGTTATACTCTATGTGATGTTTTGCAAATTTTTAATGATGCTACGGAAGAACTATCCGGTGTTTATTATCCTACTTCAAATTTAGTTGTTGATAATTGTGTTAAAATTGCTATGGTTTTTAGTGCTAATGAAGCACACCCGTTGTTGCCAAATGTTATTCTTTCTATGAAATCTAAGTGGTTAAAATATTTTTTTCAAATCCCGGACTTGTGTTTAGTTGCTAAATTGTTGGACCCACGTATTAGAACGGATGATTTAGAAGAATTGTTAACGCTTTACTATGATTCATTGTATGCTAATTGTGATTCTCCTACTAGACAACAATCTCCTAATCCTAAAGACATAGTTGCAAGTATTTATAATCTACTAAAGGATCTTTTTAAGGAGTATAAAGAACAAAATGGTACGAATAATGATCAATCTAGTGGTGATGATAGTAGTGATAGTGTTGATAATTCTAGGAAATATGATGTTCTTCAAAAATTTTATAGTTTTTATGATGCTAGATCTCAAAAACGTGCACGAGTTATATCTAATCCTTTTCAAGAACTTGATTCTTATTTTACTAACACTTTTGAGTTTGAAACAAGCGGAACTAGTTTTGATATTTTGAAGTGGTTGTCAAGGAGAACAAAGTCATTCCCTATTTTATCATTGATTGTAAAAGAGGTTTTTGCATCTCTCGCCTCTACGGTTACCGTCGAACAAGCATTTAGTCTTGGTAATCTCACTTTGGATCCGACACGATCCAATTTAAGTGTGACAAATTTAGAAAATTTGTGTTTGCTTGATGATTGGTCAAAGGCGGAAAGACGGATTCAAAATCAAATTGAAGAAGACCGATCGGATGATGAAATTACGGAATATGGAAGCGAGTTAGATTGGTAGAGTAAACAAAAAAGGCCATCACCATTCACCTCCACCGAGCCAAAGAGGTAAGTTGAGATAAGTTAAGAGAACTACGTGGGCTTTGTTTCCTTTAGAGGATACATAGGCAACTTAAATTTAAGTTGAACTTGAATTGTCAAGTTTAACCCTAAATTTAAGCTCAAGTCCCTTTTTTCCCCCCTCTATCATGTTGTATTTTATCTTATAAAGTTTGTATTTTTTAAAATTTTGAAGTGTAACAATAGAGTAGTTGACATGGAAGTAAACTTGTAGTGTTCTCTACACTTCTACATTTGTAAATTGTAATGGTTTAGACTTTAATAATTAAATTTTTTATGTGATCACATTAATTAATATTGTATGATTATTATGAATTTAATATCAACTTTGAAATTTTTTCTTGCATTATTGAATATTGCATAGTGCATACATCATGTTTTCAATTTTAATGATATTATTATTACATTAATTCAATTTCAATATTTCAATTTTCAATTACACATGTTTCACTTATTTAATAAATAAATTACACATAATAACTGATAACACATGTATGATGTATAAATATAACATAAAGAAACAAAAAAATACAAAAAAATCGAAAAATTGGCGGTTCCGAACCGGAATCGGAATTGCCGGTTCACGAACCGAAACCCCTAGCCCCCGGTTCGATTCCGGTTCCCCCTCCGTTGGAACCGGAACCGGCGGTTCCGAACCGGGGTGCATGTCTACTGAGCAGGATTTCATGTTATGATTCTAAGTGAGGAGACTCCGAAGCTTCATCGGAACTATCATATATGAATACTTATTAATTGAATTGAATTTGGGTCATTAAGTAGGATAAAGAGTATAACTTCATAGTATCGGGTTAGAGTACCTATCCTAGGGGGAAATAATTGATACTGATAGTACCTAAAAAGGGGTGAAATTATATCTCTTGCTTCGAGTTACACGTACCTATCCTAGGGGGAAATAATTGATACTGATAGTACCGAAAAAGGGGTAAAATTATATCTCTTGCTTCGAGTTACACGCATGTTTACTTGTGTCTATAGAGTAGATATGCATGGTTTAATGTCCATATTCCACAAGGCAGAGTCGGAAGGAAAATTAATGAGTGAAACTGGATTATCTAGAGCTATCTATTCTCTACTTGATCCACTTTTGTATTCATCAAGTGTTATTTATTTTATTTGTTATTTCAATTAATTATTTATTAGTTAATCATTCAATCCTCAAACGTTATTGACTTACGTCTTAATTAATTTAGAAAATAATTAAATTATCGATATTCACTTGGTCACCTTTCGAAACTATAATTGATATCCGTCAAAAGAATTAATTGTGTATTGAGAAAACGCTCATCAACTACCCTACCCTTATCGAATAGGATATTACGCACGAGATATCCGAACTTGACATCTCCGCATGGGAGACCATAGACTCGTAGAACAAAACGACCGTAGTCAAGACACTGTAAGATCCGAGTCAAAAACAGCCTCTCAAAAACAACGGTCCAGATTTTCAGTTAGTTTAATTGAAAGAAACGAGGCATGTTTTGCCGTTCAATACAATTTTACCACCGCGAAATAGCAAAAAGTCGGTCTTTTTAGTGAGAGAAAGCAGGTGGAGAAAGAATCATATTTATCAATAAAGGATTTGTTATATTAGAGTCAATAATCTAGAGAGAGGGGAGGGAGATGGAGAAAGAGAGAGAGCAGCAGGTTTACTTGGCCAGGCTTGCTGAGCAAGCCGAAAGATACGATGGTAAATGTTACTTCCTTCTCGTATTTTTACTTTGCATCGCTTTCATTTGAGATTTCTGGTGAATTGAGTTGATTTTTTTTTACTGTTTAGTGGATTTTCGTGCTGCTTTGGTGTGATTTACTTTATTTGGTCGCAAGAGTTGCTTTAGTTTCCAATCTGATTGATTTTGTGTTGTAGCATATCGAATCTGAGTTTTATTTGAAATTTTCTGCCATTTGCGTCAGGTTTGATGGGGGTAAAGTGGTTCCCCCAATTCTGTATACGCTTTAAAATAATCTCCTGTTCGATTTTAATTTTTTTAATTTTATGTACTTTATGTTTTGGCTTAAGTCTCCTGTTCGATTTTAATGTTTTATAGTTTCATAATAGTGCTAAAAACCATGAATCGTTTACTTGCTCCATGGATGATCCGTTGCATATTGAATTTTTTATTTTTTTAGTAGAATTTTATATCTTTGTGCGAGGGGGTTTATATACATGCATATATGTAGGACTGTATGAGCATTTGAGGGCGAATTAATTTGCTAGTATCAATGCATTATGATACAACTCTTGATAACAGTGAATTTTTAATGTGTTGTTGGGTGCTAATATTTTGTGGTTTAATCAAGACTTCAAGTTAGTGAAGTTCAATTTGGATTAAGTTGAGTGCCCATATGATAAATTATAATACTAGAATTATGGGTTGGGATTTTTGTTATTTAGCATGAAATGCGATAATCAATATGGGTGAGTTTGGGATATTAGTATGATAGTATCCAAGTTAGTGAGACTTCATCTCTTTTGAAATTTTGCAGACAGCTTTAACTCGGGGGTAATTTTATTAATGGAAAGGTAATGTTTTTGAGTCGTAATCCTCTGGGTACCCATCCCATGGCAAAAGTTCATGCTTGGTGTAATGAAATGTTGCATTAACTAGGAGTGCAGTGTAATCGAATATGATAGAATAATTGAGTCTGTGACCTGCTTTCTATTTGGTTGGAGGAATATGGCTTTCAACTTACTAGCATCATCATTTTTTTTGGAATGGTGGGATTTTTTGTCAGCCAGTGTGCTGTTTCGTATGACTGGTGATATCTGTTATTCCTAATAGTATTCTTATTAACAGAGATGGTTGAAGCTATGAAACAAGTTGCCAGGTTGGATGTGGAACTGACTGTTGAGGAGAGGAATTTAGTGTCGGTTGGTTACAAGAATGTCATTGGTGCAAGAAGGGCATCCTGGCGGATCTTGTCGTCCATTGAGCAAAAAGAGGAGAGTAAGGGACACGAACAGAACGTGAAGAGAATAAAAAGTTACAGGCAGAAGGTTGAAGATGAACTCACTAAGATATGTATGGACATTTTAGCTGTGATAGATGAGCATCTGCTTCCATCTTCCTCTACAGGAGAATCATCTGTTTTTTATTACAAAATGTGAGTCTTTATCTCTGAGGGCTTATATGCTGCTTTGACAGCTGGCACATTTTTTTCTTGAAATTCCCTCTCACTATACTTAAGATTTAGTTTAGTGATGTTATTAGTTCTAGTTTTTTTGTTTATCTTTTTTGTGTTTGTTTAGTTGCTTAATATTTACGCTTATAATTTGCTATCCTAAGGAAGGGAGACTATTACCGCTATTTAGCTGAATTCAAAGCAGGAGATGATCGTAAAGAGGCAGCAGAGCAGTCACTCAAGGCCTATGAAGTTAGTTTTGTTTACCTTTATTATTACTATTTTATTTTGGGGGGTTGAATGTCACTCATGGCCTATGAATGTCCTTTGGGGTTACTGCTGGAATTTTATGTTTCAAAATTTTAGATTCAGATAAAAAGTTTTCAGGGTTTAAAGGTTTTCTTCGCTTCAGTAATTTACTCGATTGTTATTGACTTTTTCTTACATTTCAGGCTGCCACCAGCTCTGCTGCTACAGATCTAGCTCCTACTCATCCCATCAGACTTGGCTTGGCCCTTAACTTTTCTGTTTTCTACTATGAAATTCTGAATTCGCCCGAGAGGTTTGCTCTTTCTCCCTCTCCACTACATGCACTCAAACTGACGGCCACTATTATAAATGTTATATTTATCAATATGAATGGACTTTTCACTACATACATGAATATTTCATTCTTTCTCACTCTGCCTTCAGTTGATTTCCTTCCAATGAATGTGAGACTTGAATGAGATATGATGTAGGATTAAGTGGGAGCCTGTGATAGAACTTCTACCTGATCAATGAATTTCTTTTATTCTTTAGGTAGATAGATTATAGTGGTCCTAAGAGGAAGGTGTTGTTAGCCAACTTAGGAGTATTGTGATTCTTGTAGGTCGATTTAACGCTCCCTTGTCACGGTTTACTTTTAATGTGGTTTAATTACCTTTAACTGCATCCTCTGCCATACTGTGGTAAAAAAAAAAAAAAATCTCTGTTCACACAAATATTTATCGACAAATATTGCCATGTGCCAGGGCATGCCACCTAGCCAAACATGCTTTTGATGAAGCCATAGCAGAACTTGATAGTCTGAATGAGGAATCCTACAAAGACAGCACTCTCATCATGCAGCTTTTGAGAGACAATCTCACTTTGTGGACCTCAGATCTTCCAGAAGAGGGAGGTATGTCTTTGTTGGACTGTTCCCAACCTCCAATTTGATGTTATCATATTTTTATCAAGTTTTAGGAAGCTGAAAATAAACTGTTTGATGAGTCGGGGGCATGAGTTGTGAACTTCCATAGATAATATAATTACATGGTATGTAATCTTGCGCAATCTAACTGGGTTTTCATAAACATCTTGTACATGGTGCAGGTGAGCAATCCAAGGGAGACGAGCCTCACGGAGAGGTAAATTTTATTTTACTTTTTTTTTGCTCAATTAATATTTCCTCTTGATGGATTGAAAACTAATTCTGCAGTTTGTTTCCCTTTATCTTTCTCTTTATGTGATGCATGATATTTTTGCATTTCTGACTTTGCAGAGCTAGTCGGAGGCGATGCAGAGCAACGAATGTTAATCTGAAGATGCAATTCTTTGTTGTTTCTTGATTATAGGTAGTTGAGTGATCATATTTGGTTGTGTTTTTAATTGTTAAAACTTGTATCTGTTGTTATCTTGAATGGCAGGATACTATGTTGTTGTGATGCTCAACTTGTCAACTCAATCCGTTGCACATGTTAAATGGGGATCTTAATTCAGTATGATGAAAGGATCAATCTTTAAGGACTATTTTGAAAAGTTAAATAAATTCATCCAATATTTTAATGAAAAATTATCAGAATTTTTGGGGTTATTATTATTTTTCTTCTTTTAAATATCTTTTAGAGAGTAGAATTTTAGAACGAGGAATTCTTTTGTGATGTTAATTACGTGAGATGTGAGACGGGTTGACTCGTTGTTAAAGTATGTCAAAGTATGTTTATTAGTTAAAGTATATTTATAGTGAATCATACTATAATTTAAAAAGGTAAGTTAATTCATTATTTATTATACTTAACAAAAATATACTTTAACTATAAATTAACATACTTTATTTATATAATAATCATATTTTAGCAATGAGTTGATCCGTCTCACGTAATTACTGTATTCTTTGTCTTTTAGAATTACTATTACTACACATTTTCATCTTAAAGGATTCATTCATTATTCAAAGAATCTTGATCTTTCCAATTATCGGTTTTCATTTTAAAGTTACCGGAGATTTTGGAGTTCTATAAAAAGTTAATTTTCTTTGGTAGTATATTTTTTTTTGTTAATAAATAAATTACTCACTCCGTCCCAAAAAGAAATTCACAGTTACTGTAGATACGGAGTTAAAAAAAAATTATTTTTAGGGGTAGATTGGTATTTTTAGCTAATTAATATATTATAAAATAAGTTATGTGAGTTGTAAAAAAGGGATGATTTTAAAATTAAAGTGAATTGTAAGGTTATTGATTTGTGTGTATTTCCTTATTTGGAGGTGTAAACTTATTTATGGAATGGATAAAAATATAAAGTGTGAATTTGTTTATGGGGAAGGAGGGAGTACAAATTAATTTATGTGAATATTCAAAGTTTAAAATGCGTTATTTGGGATGTACCAACAAAAGTATTAACTTGTTTGTAAAACTTATTGGAGTATTACTTACTCCTATTAGACAATGTTAATATCATTACAATATTACAAAAACTCGTAGTATTTCTTTTTTTTCTTTCTATTTGAATTATTCAAATTAATCTTGCTTTTTTTTTCTTGCATTATATATTTAAAAAATTATTTTTCTTTATCTATAATATACATTCGCATGGAAAATTATGATAACTTGTTATTCTGAACGTTCACAACTCACTTTGCTGTATTCGTATTTTATAAAAGAGATCACACAAGATAATCATTTTATTTATACACAATTTACAAAACATTTATTAGAAAGCTAAATTATCATTTTATTTTATACAAAATTTACAAAACATTTATTAGAAAGCTAAATATTTTTTTTAATTTAAAAAACAAATTTTCTTGTGAATTTAAATTGTAGCCTGAGGAAATTCAATTATTTATATAATTCAACAAAATAACCTTTCCATCTCTCTCACAATTCATTTCCAAAATGGAGTATTAACTTAACAATGTATTTACATGACTTCTGCACATAAATTAAAAATATGGAGTAATATTTTATGCGTGATTTTTTATGTTCTTTCACGGTTTCACCTTTGCTAAATGTCCATGCTATAAACATTCCTATTTTTGTTTAAGATTAATTAAAATGTACAAAAAGATTAATTTATATCTTAAATTTACCGAAACATAATAATTTTTTTTAAAATCCTTAATGTGCAGAATATGATAAAAAAAAATTAAAAGCAAAATCCAGAAAAAAAAAATTGATAAAACATGGAGAAGTATTTGTGGGAAATTAGATGTATCAAAGCTCGCGAACCCAGAAAAATGGAAGAAAAAGAACTGGAGTATCTAAAAGCTTTGATTTTGATGTTTTATATACGCCCCCAGAACAAGGCCATCAAGATATCCAATTACCTTGCAGCCGAAAGAAGAGGCTATTCCATTCTAATAATATAAATACTAAAAACAACTAAATCTCTCAAAATTATTGATCCATACGACAATGCCATGATAATATGCAGGAAATCCATGGAACAGATTTGACGCACGCAGAATATATATATAGAGCGAGTTAATCTGGGATCTAGGGTTTCTAAATTTCGTGGGCTGGGCTTTTTGAATGGGTCGCCCCAATTTATTTTGGGTTTCTAAATTTTTGTGGGCTGAGCTTTTTGAATGTAGTGGCCTGATTTAAAGGATTTATAACCAAGCCCACACACCTTTTCCATTTATTTTTGTCTCAAAAAATAGATTAATAATTAATTATCGATTTCAAATTAAGTGATTTTTTTATGAAAGACATTTTCTTTTAATGAAAAAGTTGTAGAGTGTTTAAATTGACTAAAAAATAAAAATATATATATTCTAAAAAATCAAAGATACAAGTGTTTATACAAAAAGAGTATAACATTCAAAAACGAAAAGAGTATAAAATTAGATTTGACCCCATATTTGATTAGGATCTGATGTCATAAAGTCATTCAAATTTTACAAAATTTATTTATAATTTCGGACCTCGATAACTTTTTACTTTCCAGTTCCTAGTAAGGAAGGAGCATATGCTTTGCATTTACAAGGTTCTACAAGATTGCAACATGAAACAGAGTAAAATTGTTCGAGTTAGTTAGAACATTGAGAAGATCAATGGTTATCTATGTTTATACCCACAGTCACACCGGACATCAGCAGTGTCGGCATCTTTACAAGTATGATGAACCCTGCTAGGCCTGGCTTCCGTTGTCGGCATCTACACAAATCAGCAGGTCGTCGTTGCTCCCGTTCTTGGTGGCAAGCCTCGTTTCCGACCACCTCAGCCAGGTGGTCGGAAAGTTGAAGCCAGAAGCGTACACAATGATCTATCTACTGTCCATATCTTGAGTATATACCAATTTTGGAAAAAACTAGAATGGACAGAGTGATACAAACGAATCATAAATGAAAGCAGAGGTTAGAACAAAAACAAGATATTCTCACAACTCGCAGCTTGTTAAAATGTACCTAATCGATTCAAAACAACAACGTAGTAACTTCTTTATTTTTTTTTTACAGGAAAATGGGCAAAAACTTGGCAGTCAACAGAGTTACTGTTGATACATAGAAGACTGCACTCTGCACATTATTATGTTGATAACTGTCTGTGCTTGTGATGATAATTTACATACTGTACAGCACATCCACAGACATTAGCATGACAAGACAACGAGTGATGCAGTTGAACTACCTGATCCAATCCGAAAACTTTGTTTGACAACTGAATGTCAGCAGACACAAAAGTTGATCCACAGACGACTAAAGGCCAACGGCCTTGATTTACACTCGTCGTCATTGCAGTTTTGTGTGCAAGTATTATCTGGTACAAAGATTCAAGAAACTGTTCTTCAGACAACCATAGTTCGATTCAAAGAAGCAATACGATGAACTTATTATCATGTAATAAGAAATTCAAGCTTACCCAGTTTGAGAAAGCTGCCTCCAGTTCAAAAGCTTGTGTGATTGTGGGCGTCGTTGCAAGTACGATGAACTGGCTCCCATGCTGTTTTCCTCGCCACCAAATTGGTCAGAATAACTAGAACTCGTGGGAGACCAAACCGGAACGACGCCACCATCTCTTTCTCGTCTACTGGTACTGGATGACTCAGCTGTTGAATCTTCAGGCTCCATTCGAACTCTTGCAGTATTAACTCCTGGCGGAGCAACATTAGGCCTAGGTGCGTGATGATGGGCATGGACTGCTTGTTCTCTACTTGGGTCGTCGTTTACATTTATATTTACATTAGACGGTACTTCACCTCTACTATCAGCAGAAAGTCGAAGATCAATAGACGTCTCTTCATCTTCAAGTCTAATGTAAGATGAAGTAATGCTCGGCACCATCTGATCACCGTAGCGCCTAGTAGTTGTAGGCATGGGGTGGTTGTTTCTGATAGGTTCATTATCCATCTCCATTTGTGTATCTTGAGGGAATGCAATCGGGTTATAGTCAGACGAGTCGCCAAGTCCCTCTTCGGTTCCATTTGCAATGGCAGCCCTTGAAGCAGCCTCAATCTGCCACATCTGTGCTAGTGCTTCTTGCAGCCTTGCTTTAGCACCATCTATCTCGACTATAGGAAGCGGGTAGTTTGACCCGAGCTCGATCCCAGCGGCCTGGAGAACAGATTCAGGTGCATTCCAAGGATGATGGATCCATTCAGTTGGCAATCTAGCAAGCTCTGGTAGCCATCTTCGGACATACTCTCCGTTCGGGTCACATTTGTATCCCTCAAACTGTCAATGGGAGAGGAGTTGAATAAAGATTGTTAGTTCATGTAAATTTTTAGGATATAGATTCATACCTGTGGATTGTCGATACGATCAAACTCACGACCGTCTGGAAGAGTGCCAGATATGTATTGCCACCCAAGTGCATCGCTCTCGAGATCAGCATCTATTAAGGTATCCCAAAAGTACTTCATTCCCCATCTCCACGGCAGCTGAAGAACCTTAACAAAGAAACTCGATACTACGACACGTATCCGGTCGTGAAGCCAACCTGTTGCCCAAAGCTCTCTCATACCAGCATCTACAAGAGGATAACCAGTTCTACCTTGCCTCCATGCCTTAAAGTAGTACTCATCCACAACCCAAGGGAAATGCTTCAGGTGGCCAAGTAAGGGTCTTTCATGGCTCTGAGGGTGATTGAAACTCAAGTATCTCGAGTATTCCCTAAGGCCGATGCTCTTTAGGAACAAGTTGACACTCTCCTCACCTGCCTTGTTCCCCTCGTTCGCCCAGAGAACTTGTCTGAGGCGAACAAGATGGAAAACCTTCCGAACACTGAGTTCGCCAAAATGTAAATGGGGAGAGAGGAATGATGTTGTAGTGCTATCAGCTTTCCTGCGATTCTTTGAGTACTCGATTAGTGGCCCGTTTAAGAAGGTGGTTAGGGCCTTATCGGCATTGCTCCAGCCTGGTGACCATGCACGAGCAAGAAGTGCATTGCTTCCTCTCTCTGATTCATCTTCAAAGACTAAAGTGTCTGATGCACATCTGGATGCATCACCTGCAAGAGGAACAAAATATGCATCTCAATCTTAATTCTAGAACAATTAACAGAAAACCAGTACACATAATTCTGTTTCTTCCCATAATAGTATAAAAGAATTCTACCCCATTGTAATCATTATACCATTGATTATGCACTATACAACATATGGTAACCACAAATCAGAATCAGATATTTCCTTCTCTTACTGTCTTTCATTCACCCATTAAGGTTCTTTATCACATCAAATAACTGTACAAGCAAAAGAGAAGATTAAAGTTGAAGAAGATTAAGGATGGAGGGTATTAAAGTCAATTGGACAACAGGAGATGTATCCATTGAATTTGTTTTATGATTTGAAAAGGGCTTCTTATTTATATTCAGACAAAGGAAGAACACAATGGTCAATATCCAACATACAAGTGCAATGATTTAAAGCTAAAGGCTTGTTTTGAGCACAAAATCAGTATTCAAAGGTATGCGAATCAAATTCGACTTACAACCATGACTTAGAGTGAAGACTAATAGCATCTAAATTATGCATGCTTCTGCTAGAGTTAAGTAAAGACAGAAACAGATCAAAATCATTACCTAACATCAACACGTAGACTGTCAATAAGAAAAAAATTTGTAATAGAAGGAAATCAAGAGAATAAAGGTTTTATCAATGATCACAGTTAGGCTAAACATGTTCATCAGAGGAATAGTAAACTACAAATGCAAGATACTAGCAAGATTGCAGAAAAATCTCCAATTACCAGAAATAATTCTTTTAGGAGGGAGTAGAGGAGCCTCAGGATCATATGGCATGCTAAGGCATGCGTCCCAGAATTCGGTAAAAGTATTGAATGGACGGCCATCCCGATCATGAACTTCCCAAGGAGCATAAAGCAAATCCGCGTTAAATGAACGCACAGAAATTCCTTGCGCGCTCAAAACCTCCTTTGCTCGATGATCCCTCACCAATGATATGGGGTCTAGAACAGGACAATCAAAATGTTATCATAGTTTCCACAAAGACAAAAACAGAACAAGTTTTTGCAATTGTATCACAAGCTCTTACAGAATATTCTCAACTTGAACAAGAAAATAACACACAGTAAGTAAACAATATAAATACTTGCAACATAGAAAGTAATACTCCATTTCATACCACTTGATATTATTCTATTCAGTAAAGTAATACAAGAATCATACATAACATCATACAGAACCAACTAGAAGTCAATCTTTGATGAATTAAATGAGGTGAAAACTGACCATATAAATGGTTGAAGCAGAGCTGAGTAGCTCCAGTAGCTTTAATGACTTCAAGAAGAGATGCAACACTATCAGTGGACCTCTTTGTTACAAGAGAGGTGCCAAGGCTTCTGAGAGACATATCAAGATGGGCTAAACTCTGTTTAAGCCACCATCTAGAAACCCGACCCGGATAATAGTGCCCTTCTTCCTCGGGTGCCCATATAAACAAGGCAACTACAGCACCAGCCCTAACTCCAGCAGCTAATGCTGGATTATCTTCCACTCTCAGATCCCTCCTAAACCAGACTATACTACATCCACCTCCTGACATCACCAGGAATTTCTAACAAGAAAACTGCAAAATAACCCACACACAATCACAACTACTGTACTATTCAGATAATTTGAAATAAATAACTAATCCACTATTAATGGACCACAATCTTGCCACCACAGATGGGTTTACAAAAAAGAAAACTCCCTTTTTCTAACTCTTGTAGATTTCACCAACTAGCAACTTTCTTGGAGGATGGACAAAAAAGGCTTTGTACTGATCGACGATCCTTGAAAAATGAAACTTCAACTCTTGCAATATCTCTGTTTTCCCCTGTAAGTTGCCACTATCATCAAAAGAGGTGAGGCAGCAAAGGAAGCTTGTTGGGGGAGAGAGACAAAGGATGAGTGAAGATGGATTGGTTAAGGTAGTGGGGTTGCAAGAAAACTGAGGGCAAATTGCAGCCACAACTTTAATTTTTCAAGATTTTGATTTTTCATCATTCTTTTTTTTCTTATCCTACGCAAGAAAACAAGATATATACCACCCAATCCTGTAGTGCCCACAAAGGGTGGAAAAATGGGGGTAAAAATTCAAGCTATAATTGAGTTCAATGCACAATGAAATAGTCAAATTAAATTTTTAAAAAAAATGAAAATGTTGAAAGTGATATGCGAGGTGAGGGCATGTGGACAGCTTAAAAATGAAATATCAACACGACGTCCATTATCAAGAGGTTGTCAGTTTCCCCTTTGTAAAAAGAGGGAGCAACTGGAGATATGCATGATGCCCAGTATTTCTTTTGTTTGAATCTGATTCTTGGGCTACATACAATCTTGATAGATAATCTCATCAAACTCTTTATTATGCAAGTTGGGTTGTTGGGAGGCCTAGAAGGTTTTGCTGTACAAGCTGGTTGTGGTGGAAGCATGTGAGATCTCTTAATCTAATACTCCATGTGTGTGTGTGTGCGCGCTTTTATAATAATAGTATGAGTGATTTTATCCTTTTGTTTTCTAAGTTATCCTTTTCACACTAGTGTGTAACACTTGGGAAAGAGATTACATTTTGTGAAGAATAAGTTTTATTAAAATAATAATAATAATCTTTTGATATTTATGTGAATTTTCAAACTTAAATTTAAAGATTATTAACTTAGAAAATTATGATTATTTTTTTTTAGGTATTGATAAGATAGACTTTTTAAAATTACATGTAAATTAATTAATACTAAAGAGGTGTGTAGTATTATCGTAGAAGATAATTAATTTATGTACACAGTTCACAGCAAATTTAATTTCAATATTGTGAAGTTGTTGGTTTGTGTATTAATAATAGAGTGAGGCTCCGTGCACATGGACGCACGGAGTACATTCCGTGCGCCTTTGCAATTTTTGTGCTCCTTTGCAATTTAAACTCCTAGCAATACATAGGAGCTTTTGCTATAAAAATATCAAACTATTTATAAAAACAAGTTTAAAAGACAAATTTTCTAAAATGTACTCATTTTATCCCGCGTTAACGTTTATATTTGTTTTTGCACGTAGATTAAGAGATGTATAATATTTTAATATGTAGTGAAGTAAGATAAATAATATTTATTTAATGTGAAATATGTAGTTGTATTAGTGTTGTTTGTAGACCCTACATTAAATAATTAATTGTTTTGTGTAGAACTTAATAAAAAAGGAACGTAAACCTTAATATTAGATGGAGTGAATATGAAATATTAATTGTGAATTTTATTATGGGATGATAAAGTATTAATTTAATACTAATGTATGTGAAAGATTAGTAAATCTTACTGTGATATTTTAAAATCATGCATTTATTTATTATTCATCAGTGTAACAAAATAAAATTGTAACTACATAATAATCATATTTCAATTATATAATAATAATACTTATTTAATAGCAAGCAATTCTCATAAAAAAAAAACTTTGTCATCCAGAAAATATGTACTGATTTTTGTCTTAAAAATCTTCTTGTATAATTAGTTGAAGCCCTAGGAAAGTTGGTATGAGAGTAAATTAAATTAAATTTGTGGAGCATAAAACTTAATTGTGTAGTGCATACTAAAATTTTGATCAATTTAATATTCTGTGTATATTATATAAGTACATACGTAATTACATAACAGGTGAATGATACTTCCATCATCTCACATATTTTTCACACTTTTTATTTTATTTTTTTGTTAAAGTATAAAAAGATGTGTGATAATATGCTCAGGACAGAGAAAATACTGAATATGAAAATTTATATTTACTATTATAGACTTTCCTATTTATCTGTATTTCAAATATGAGAAAGTTGTATGTCATCTTTTTTCTTAGATTTATACTCCTCATTTAAAGATAAAGTAATTATTTTTAAATTATTGACTAAAACACGATAATGAAATAAAAAATTAAAACTGTCGGATATAAATGGTCGGATTTAAAGATGAATAGCATAGTACAAAATTTATAGTTGACCTTAAAATTTCGGGTTATTCTACGGTGCACCTAATGGATTATAGGGTAAAAGTTATTGGGTAGTGGGTAGTTATTGTATTTTTTTATTATTTTATTTTATTTAATGATTAGGATTAAATAAATATTTGATCTAACGGTTCAAATTATCCAGGTACACCAGTGCACCGGGTGCACGGCAGTGTAACTCATTTATCTAAAAAATTTCTCTAAAATTTAAAATGAGGATATAAATAGTTATATTCTTGCAAGGACGATTTACTTAAAATTTGTTCAATTTATCTTCCTGTTAAAGTCTATTAATGATATAGCATAACCTTTGAAACATTTTTGAGCCCTATCTATGTTCTCCAAAATTCTAGATATTAGATCCCATTTATATTAGAAAAAATATGTTTAAAGGATTTTCAACCTATGTCCTTACAAGTCGAAATTTAAAAATAAAAATTTATTTTATAGACCTTTTTAATCGATTCTCTTCCTACAAATATACTTTCTCCGTCTAAATATAATATTTACCATTTTCATTTTTTATAGTAGATGAGACACGCACAAAACTATCTTTATAGAGCTCACTCACAACTTCGGGACATTATTCTCTTATGCACAGCTTTTTTTTTTTCGGAATTTTTAAAAAAATGCACTAGTTCAATGCATTGATTTTTAAAGGGTAATTAAGTAATTTGAGATAATAATAAAATATAAAATATATGTGTGCTAGAATTTGATGAAAATTTTTGAAAATATTATTGTAGTTGAGGTTAAATCATGTTTAGAACTTTTTTCACCAAATTTAAATTATGCTTATTGTATTAAGATGGACAAAAACTAGACTCTTGAATTAAATATTTATACTAATATTAGTCCACATCACCAATGAAGATAATGGAGGTTGCGTTTCTAAATTGAAATGACAGAGATGTTATATGGCGATTTGGTTGAAATTTCTACAATACTACATCTATACTTCAGTTTTTTTAAAACAAGCATATACCATAATTAAGAGAAATTAAACCAACTAATAAATATGTTTTCTTGTATACTACAGAATAAGATTTTCTTGTATACATTCGAGCTAATATAAATGCTCTATCTAAGTTGTTAATCAAATATTTCAGTGATCATCTCATGATAAAAAAATAAAAAATGCAAATACCTATTCATGAATACAAATAAATAAATGAGAAATGTATTAATGGTCCTCTCATCTTTATAAATTTTGTTATATCGCGAATTTTATTAATTATTTCGAAATAATACTCTTCCATTTCAGTTATCATTTTATTTTTATTATAAATATGGAGTTTAATTTTTTTTATTAATTTTATTAACTTTTAAAGGAAATATAATTTTTTATGTAATAAATAAAATGATAAAATAAATTATGTGAATAAGGTGGGAGTAATATTTTGAAAATATAATGTATTAAGAGGTTAATTATTTTTAGTCTTTTATTTCCTCCGTCCATTTTAAAGAATTATTTTTTTTTCCTGTTTTGGCTTTCGACTCAAAGGGTCACATTTATTTTTTTACACACAAGAGACTCATATACATAAATCCATTAATATAATTAAAATATAGAGTTCATACACCTATTAATACAGTTACCTACTACACATTAAATAATAATGTTCCTTCACTTACATGAAAAAAAATAAGACTCTTAAAACCTCAAGGAGAACTTATTATTTTCAAATGGTGAAAAAGTGTATTGAAATAAACTAATGTGAGCTGAAAAGTTTGTTGGGATGAGAAATAAGTTAACCTTTTGATCAAGTGTATATTTTACTAGTGAATGGTTAGGAAAACTCATTTAATTCAAATAAAAAAGATGCGTGAGTAACGTAGATTACTAATCTTATAGATTACTTTTAATTAAGTAAAAAAAAAAGTTACTCTCCTTTTTAAGTTGGGTGGCATAGATTATATGCACGTACCATCAAATTGACTTATTTAATTTGAAAAAATAAAAGTTGCTCTCCTTTATGCATAGATTATATGCCCATACAATCACATTGACTTATTTAATTTGAATAAATTGATGATAAAATATACAAATAAAATTTAACAAATTCTCAAAATAAATGTTAATATTTTAAAATACAAGAATGAAATGTCCAAATTAATTTAATTTAATTAAATAATTTAATAATAATAATTCTAAAGGTTAAATCCTATGATCATAAATGAGATATGTATTAAACATCACGAGGATAAAAAAATAAAATAAACAAAGTATATAATGTAATGTATGTTAAAATAAGAAGTTTATTTTAGGTTATGTTTAAGAGCATATTAAGTTTTTTTTAATTATTATTTTTATTATTTAATAGGATATGGGAATATAAGTGAAGATAGTAGTAGGTGGGGCCTTATCTTCTTTGGTAGGCTTGTTGACAGAAGCAACTGAGATTCCATTTTCTAGACTGTTCACTGTGATGTGTGGCCACCCAACAATGCTAAATATTACCCCTCCATAATTTACTACTCCCTCCGTCCCAAGAATACATTCGCCCTTTCCATTTTGGTCCGTCCCAAGAATACATTCGCCCCCTAAAAATGGAAACAATACACAATATCAATAACCTTACAATACTACAATATTACAAAAATGCCACCTTCTTTTTACACACAATTTAGTCAAAATCAACTATATCATACACTTTATTCTACTCAATTACCCAAAATACCCCTTCTCTTTCTTACATCACACCACCAAAAAGTTACTTTTCTTAAACTCCGTGCCCAAGAATACGCGAATGTATTCTTGGGACGGAGGGAGTATTATTTAAAAAGAATACTCCTACCTTTTACTTTACTTATGATTTGATAATCCCTTCATCTCAAATTCATCTTCACGTTTACGGTAGATACGAAATTCAAGAAAAATCACTTTTTGACTTGGTTTAGAAGTTCAAGAAAAGTCACTTTTTTTATTTGTAATTTTGGTCATCTAGTATTTGATTTTAGTCATTTTTGTCTAAATTTGGTAATTTTATCAAATTTAGTTCAAATTTTTTTGTCCAAATTTTGTCCTTTATGTCGAAATTTGTCCAGATTTAGTTCGTTATGTTAGAATTTGTCCAATTTTAATCTAAAATTATAAGACTAGTTTTGATAAATGGACTAAAATTTGGCAAAAGGAGCCCAAATCGGACACTAAAGAATCAAAATTGCGAACTTAGAAAACTTGAGAACTGAATTTGGATTACGTCAAATATAAATGACCAATTTTGATATTTTCCCTCAAAGTAACAATATATAAGGACACAAGATTGAGACAATCTTACGGTGAGATAATTTCACTCTTTCATAATAAGTTTTTACTTTTCATTATCTTAACTAATTGTTCATGAAATAATATTTAAATCCATAAATATAATTTTTTTAAAGAAAGGAATCGTATTTTATTATGGGGCACGAGCCTTGCCCTTTTCAACAGTACAATAAGACTTACAGAGCAACAACCATACAGTACAATAATACTTACAAATGCAACAACCACAATGTGAAAGATCCAAACTTATAACATACGAGTTACAACAAATTAAAATTTTTCTAAATAGTTACAAGGATCTATTACCAAATCTTTATAATCAATGTGTCTTTTCAGCTCATTCTTTCTCTAAACTCATCAATACCAAACATGAGATTTGATCTCCTCCATCATTTTCTTTTCACTCAATTTCCTTTTCTCAAAGATCACATTGTTTCTATTTTTCCATAAAGACCAAATGGTACATAACCAAATGTCTATAACAAGCTTCCATCTCTCCTTAGATTGGAATAAGTTCTCGAATAAAAGTAGCGCACCTGAAGGGTTGTTTGAGATTGAAGACTTTATTTCAATCCAGTTTAAGCATTCTCCCCATATTCTTTCTGACATTGGGCGTTTGTAGAATTTATGTTCCAGTGTTTCTTCATTTCCTATACATATGGAACGTGTAGTTGTGCTTGAAGGTGGTAGGCTTTCTTCTCTTTTTTTTCAACTCCACGGCTGTCGATATTTTTTCTTGAACAATTCTCCATGCTAGCACTTTTATTTTTGCATCTACTTTGCTCTTCCAAATTCTCTTTTATGAGTTCTGTTGATGCTCCTCAATTACTGCTTTTTTTTCTTCCAAGCATGCATAAGCACTTTTCACGTAGTATGTTCCTTTCTTGCTTGCTTCCCATCTCCAGATATGATTGATTCACATTATATTAAAACAAACATTCCCCATCCAGGCATGGCAGCCCTAGCTAACTCGACAATTTCATTTTTACCTCTTAAAAATGCAGTAAGGTATCAATTGGAAAAAAATAATTTATTGTAGTCTTTTTTTATAATACCATGAATTGAGGGGAGTTAAATGTAATGACAGAAATAACCAGGGGCATTGTTTATAAATAATGTATCCTCATGAGGTCTAACTGAAATTTATCCTAAAATTTGTACCATAAATATAAATAAATCAGTGCAATAAAAATTCTGGATTCTCCTGGAAATCAACCGTGAGCTGCTTTCGCGACTCCGTCTCCGGCGTCTCTTCGCCGTCACCATTCTGAGCAGCCACCATCACTTACGGTATCGATTTTTTTTTCTTATTTATGCATTCGATCGGTGGTTGAAATTTTTTTCCGATTCTCTGTGCATTGCCAGTTTTTTCAAAAATTATTTTCGCTATATAGTTATCGTGAATTTTTCATTGTGAATTAATCAAATTTCAGAATACTTTTGGTGGAACTGAAGAATAAAATGAAATTTAAAAAGTAAAAATGAATTGACCTTTTTCTGTAAGGAATTGGCTTTCAGGGATGCAAATAGTTCTATCTGAGAGAAATTTTTGTATGAAGAACAGAAATCGTTTTTATTATTGCTTATGTCTATATTGGTTCTTGCTATTGTGTGGGGTTTTCATTAGGGTTTCTGACTACTTCAGGTGAAAATATTACGAATTACCAGGTTATCTAACTTAAAATTGGAGCTAAACTGTGCATATAGCCGAGAGAGATAAGAAGAGAAGGAAAAGAGGATTTTGACTCGGAAATCAGTATCAATGGCTGAGAAACTGGCTCCTGAGAAACGTCATAGCTACATTCACAATGGTATTAGTTTAGAGTGCAGTGGCTTGTTTGTGTAAATTGAAAGATAAGCTCATCAAAATGTTGCTCGTTTAGGCCAGAAGGTGTTTGATTGGGATCAAACTCTAGAGGAGGTGAACATGTACATAAGCCTTCCACCAAATGTTCCAAAAAAGTTATTTTATTGCAAGATTGATTCCAAGCATGTTGAAGTTGGGATCAAAGGGAACCCGCCCTACCTGAATGTCAGTTTTTATCTTCTACTTTGGTTTCTAATTCATGCTAGGATGCATTGGCTAAGTTGTCAAAAACTGATTTGTACTCCATCTTCTTCTTCCTTAATGAATTACAGCATGACCTTACGCACCGGTGAAGACAGATTGTTCGTTTTGGACTCTTGGTATGTTCTTGTGACTAATTATTTTCTCTGAGGGCAATAAATCTCCTTACCTTTTTACAAAATAGAAAATTCAGGGGACCACTCAAATGTATGAAATTATGGCTTGGACTTGCCACTGTCCCTTAAAGAAATCATTGACATTTTGAGGAGCATAATAATTTCATTACCTCTTCATTTCTGATCTGTGAAACTATCTGCCTGAACTAAGGTCATTGTGTTTGGTTATAAGTCCATTAACATTGTGGAGATTGCTGCTGAAAAGTGTATTTTGATGGTGCTTTTGGGTTTGAAAATTTTTGTTGTGAATGAAATGTGTTTTATTGTTTTGTTCTAAGGTAATATATTCTTGTGGAAACAGTGTTTAATATGGATATCTCTTCTGTACTACTAATAAAAATCTTTAGATTTATGGTCAATGCTGTTTTGTTGTTGTTGGTGGGGCTCAAAATATTTGATATTTAGATTACACTTGAAAATATACATGCCTTGTGAGGCATAATAATCAGTTCTAGACTAAATATTTATGCTGACAAGTGACAAATACACAACATTTCTCTCTGAACCTATGTATTGTTAATTTGTTTTGACCTACTCTGTTTAAAGCACGACATACTTAATTATCTGAAATTAGATGATTTTATTTTAGGCAGCCCTCTGGCCTTCTACCTGCTATGTGAGAGTGCACATAGTATGATCAGCTGGGATTGGTTATTGGTCTTTCGTATAAAACATAATAAGCTTCACATGATCTGCATACAATCACATGATAATTCCCGACTTGAACGTAATGTTGATTTTTTGTATTTTGCAGAAGATGATTTAATTCACATAACCTTGCAGAAGAGGGAAAAAGGTCAGATATGGCCATCACCAATATCAGGTCAGGTTCAGTTGGATCCATACATTGTTGATCTTGAACAGAAGCGCCTAATGCTTCAAAGGTTTCAAGAGGTATACTTAATCTTAAATTTTTGGAGAATAATAATAATGCTTCAATGCTTGCTTTCTATGATATTTTGCTTCTGTAATGCAGCATGATTATTTGCTTTGACTAGACAAGCTTCAGAATAAATTCTTTTTTTATTTTACCATTTAAGGTCTAGTTATTTTTGTCTTCTTCTAAAATTATTACATAAAAGAATTGAGAAATCTTTTGTTAATATTTCTAGTGAATATCATAAATTCCTTTTTGTGAATTCTACCATGAAGAATACTCAGGGGCGCATGCAGTATAGGTACAAGGGTACAGTTGTACCCCCAAAATAAAAAATAATATCTATATATATAGTATGTAGGTACAATTGTACTCCAATAGCTAAGTGGTTAGAGCTCTCCTAGCTTAACCCCATGTTAAGGGTTCGATTCCCACAGCTTCTTTCCTCTTCTTTTTTATGTTAATGTATTATTATTGTATCAATAATTTATTTTATATTTTTCATTTCTATATATGCCCACTTTTAGAAACTGTCTCACCATTACACTTTGTCAATCTCGTTATCCATTTTTCTTCTAAATATTCATATTATTTATTTATTTATATTTTTTTATTTATTTCATATTAATTATTTATCAAACATATGTACTTTTAATGTTATATACTCCACCTTCTTTCTTTTTTTTTTCTTTTTTTTTTTTCATTTTAAATCTTGTGTTTTTTTTTATCTTTCATTTTATCTAGTACTTAAATTATTAATTAATTTCAACATAAATTTATATTCAATTCATTATTATTGTTCTAAATATGTGTTATAAATTTATGATAATAATATTTTAAATTGCTTTTTTTTAAAAAAATTAGACAGTGTCAATAGTAATTATAATTTTTCTAATTATATGTATTTATTATAGGATTTTCAATATTAAAAATAAAATTTATAATTATATGTAAGTGAGGCTCTTGTGCTCCGGGGACATTGTGCCCCTCTACATTTTCCGTGCCCCTTTGCATTTTAAACCCCTAGCAATATATATGGTTAAATAAAATATGAAGGGGGAGGGTTGTGTTCCCATGGGGGTACGGTGTGTCCTCGAGGACACACAAGTTTTTGCCATTATATGTCGTACCCCCAAATCTTATTTCCTGGATCCGCCCCTGAGAATACTAAGAACCTACAGTTTCAGTTCCATGCTTCTTAACACATGATGTAGTTTAATTATCATTATCACAACATATTGATGATTTTGCTTGTGAATTGTGACTATTGTCTAAGCCATATCCTGTTTTTCTCCATTACTTGTGTTGCGCTGCATTGTACGTGCCATTTTACAAACTTGCACAAGTTTGTCACCACCTCCCTGATTCAACTCATTCCTTCATTTGCTTCTTCAATGTAATATCTGCAGAACCCTGGGTTCGACTTCTCTCAAGCTCAGTTCAGCGGGAATTGCCCTGACCTGAGGACCTTCATGGGTGGGATCAGTTTAGGTTGATGGATGGTCTGTAATCTTGACATAATGTACATATAGCTATTTGGATGTGATCTTTATCTTCTTGCATCCGTTCGTGGACAGCATACTGATATAACTTTTCAGTTATATGGATTCGCCAGTTGTAGTATTATGTAGAGATAAAGGGCGACAGAGAGCCCCTTTTATTTTTTTATTTTTTTAATTTTTACCCTATTTCTAAAGATGTGTTACGATGCGTCGATGCCTAATTTTACAAAAATAATCTCCACTCTATTGTTAGACTCATGATTGACAAAAAAAAGTACATATTTATAATTCGGTTAAAGTTTTTAGAGTTGATAGTAGGTGCATCTGAGTACAAGAGTGTGCACATATGTGTATAATTTTTTATTCTATTTTGTATATATATTATTTTATTTTATATACGTGTTTCTAAATAATTGTATACTTTTTTCACACTAATTTTTTTATTAAAAAAACTAGTATCAGTATGTGTATAACTTTTTATTCAATAGTGTATATATATTTTTAATAATTGTATATTTTTTATACTCAATTTTTTATTAAAAAACTAACAATTAAATTGGAGTATACATTTTTATTTATAATTGTATATGTTTTGTTTATATTTGTATACGTTTTTGGAGGTAGGACTTTATAATTAGCCAAGTTTTTAAGATGTTACGAATTTGTGATCCTTATGTATAGAATGAATATCGACTTAAAAAATAAATAGTGAATTTGTTACGGGCATTGAGAATTAGACATGCACGCGTGCACGTAGGGCAGCTTAACCCTAGCCAGAAATGTCAACACACTTGCTTTCAATTAAATTAAATTAAATTAAATACTTTCCTCCGTCCCAGGTTAAGAGAGTCATTTTTTCATTTTGGTCGTCTCACCCAAAGAGTCTCATTTCCTTTTTTACACACATGGACCCACACACCTCCTCTAATACAATTAAATGTTGGGACCCACACTCCTACTAATACAACTACCCACTACACATTAAATAATAATATTTCTTAATTTACGTGTTATAAAGCAAATGACCCTCTTAAGAAGGGACGGAGGGAGTATATAAATAACAAAATTAGATGTATAAAGTATAAATAGGGGTGTTTTTCCTGAATTTTCAGTTTTCACACAAGACAACTAAAACAAACAGCAATAATTAAATTAAACCCGTTAAAAGAAAAATAATAACACAATGGGTGGGTTGCACCAAGGTGTTTTTGTTGTGAAATACTCTCCTCATGTTGAATCCATTAATCTCCCATTCTCAAATTCAATCACTCTCCCAATTCCTTCCCATAATAAATACTCCCTCCGTCCCAGCCCATATTGCTACGTTTACTATAACTTTTGTGAGAGTTTTATTCACTCAAACGATAAAGTTTGATCAGAATAGAGGGAGTACTATACTATCAACTTTAACGGCGTCCTTTGTTGCACGCCACCGGACCCTCGTAGGGATAGCCTTAAATGCTTCTTGCACCGATCTCTCTGGGGCTGTTATAGTCGGGGCCCAAGGCAGTACCAATATCGATGGAGTTTTTAGATTTCGTTTACTTTAAGAGGTAGAGTTAAGGTTTACAAATCTTTAGTAAGGGTTAAGTGAAGGTTGAGTTAATATTGACCACAATGGTTAACCTTGAAGAAGTATAGTGTTTACTTTGTGGGTTTACATTTAATAATTTTACAATAACACCCCTATCTAAATATATTAAAATATATTAGAGATATTTTCCAATTCTACTGTTGCCAATTGCGATCGACGAAGACGTAATTTGAGAAGAACCAGAGTTGAATCGTCGAAATTTTCGCCGGGCCATTTCGCTGGAATCGCACTCCATTGGAAGTCGAGATCTCCGTTTACGTCTGAATGGGTAAGATTCAGTTCATGAAATGAATACGTTTCCCTTTTCTCATACACTGCATCTCAACTCCAATTTTTTTTGTGGTATTCGAATTCGCAGCTGTGATAGTGTCATCGTAACAAAAAATCCTTAATTCAGGTTCGATCTTCATACGTTTTCCTCCTCTAATACATTCCTGTTATTTTTGTTCTTATATTCGCTTCCTCTAAGCACCCAATAGGCGTTCATCTCTTCTCTTGCTTTCTCCTTTTCTGATCAGTAATCATGTCTTTTTGTAGGGATTATCCTGATTCTTGTGCTCATAGTAGGTAAGCTCTTGATTTCATTCCTTACTGTGTTTATTTTCTTGAAAAAATTTGATCCCAGTGTTAACTGAAACGATATGAAAAGATTCCCTCGATTTTTACAGTGAAACGATTCCTTACTGTGTTTATTTTCTTGAAAAAAATATGGGTAGTATTGATTCCCTTGATTTTTACAGTGTTAACTGAAATGATAACTATAGATTCATAGTAATTGTTTGCAAGAAAAATGACAGACTGAAGCCTTCTCTAATCCCATAAGTTTTCCATTACTGGAAGTTATTAAGATAGATTTCTAGATTTTTAAGTTCAATAATGCTAATTTTTTTCAAGAACTCTGCAGTTGTTCCAGGATATTTTGGAGTTAATATAATCATTGGCTTATCTTGGTTCTTTAGTTCAATTGAGGGTGAATACTACTGCACTCTTTTCTCTTCTTTTCTCTTATAAATCCATTTCCAGAGAGGGAGAGAAGATTAGTAAGTGTTGAGATTATTCTCTTATTTTCCCTTGAGGTTTATTGTGAAGTTAACATGATGTGATGTTGGATGATAATGGAAAAAATCACCCTGTCCTTATTCATTAGGTTTTACTAATTTCTGGTTGAAGTTTTGGTGAAGGGATTGCAGCTGCTATAGAGGGTCCAGCTTGTCTCCTTGCTGTGTGCGTAGTAAAATAAATTATTCTATTTTTTCTCTAATTTTTAATATCGAGCTTTCATTCATTTGTTTCTTTGGGCATCTGCAGTAGCAACGAAGAAGTCGTATAGTTACATACTTCAAATAGTCATTTATCTGGGAGCTCTATGCAACAGCTGTGTACTGTGTTACTGCTCTTTTGGATGAAGATGGCTTTGCGGCCAGTCCATTCTAATATTACGCGTATTATGTTTTCGCTAACATGTGGTGGGTTATAATTCCTACCACCATTGTTGTGCATTCCTGGAAGAACATATGTGCTGCATTCCAGGTCCAAGAACAGAGAAAGACGAAAAGTGGTTGAGTTGTATTGTTGCCTATCTCCTTTAGTTATCTTCTTTGGATTAAAACTTGTCATCTAAATGAGACAATTTCAATGCAACAATCCACAGTTGCGATTCTTGATGTTCTGTTGCGTTCCAATTTTATATTTCACATGGATGAAATGGAAGATAGAAACATCATGTAGAATTATTGGTCTTATATCCAGGCTGTGTACATTGTGTTCTTTAGTCCATTCATATGATTTGATATTTACTTGAATACTTTTTGGATGATATGTTTTGTTCTCTATTAGATTTTTTTAAAAACATTTACACTAGTGAATTGGAGTGTAATTTTATCATCTTTAAATAGCCAACAATTTAAATTTAAATCTTATACTCCTACATCCCAATATAAGATAAATGGAAAAATATTTTTGTGATGGAAGGAGTAATAATTTTTTTTTTTTAAAGTAGAAACATCTTTAAATAAAGACAGAATGTTACCCCATTACACAATGAACATGCGTTCGAGTATTGCATTTCAATACATTGAAGAACATTACACCTCCCATGAAAAAAAAAAAACCACTTCCCTGCCTTACCCTTAGAAGTGTTTTACAACAAATCAATAACACGATGACATCACCATACATATTTTCCTTGTGTTTGAGCTTTGGTTAGGAAACCTCTCCAGTGTCTCTCGACAAGCTCTGATTCTTTCCGTCTCATCTCGAAATAAAGAGAGCCAATTTGCAATCTGAGTGCAAGTGGTCCTCTGAGTACTAATCATGCACAAAGCTTTAAAGAAGCTACAAAGGTCCATCCTCTATATTTTAAAAGGTACAAAAATATACTGCATCCATAATTAATCCACCCTAGCTATCCCTTAAACTAATTAATTAAATTAAATTATAAGCTTAATACTGCCACTGAGCAACAACATTCCAACAGCCTTATACCTCATTTCATTTTAAGATTATTCACTGGATTTTCCACATAGCATATACTATTAAATCTAGTTTCTCACTAGTGACTATGCATCATACATCAAACAAACAAATTTGAATCACATAATCTACATGCAAATACTTTCTCTTACCCGTTACGATCAAGCGGCTGTCCAGCACCGCTTTGTAGGCGTCGTCGGAGGTGCTGCTGACGTTGTGGGAGGACTCTCTGAAGCAGTCGATGAACTACTCAGAGGGACCTTGGATTTAGGAGTAACTGGTTGGGTGGGGATTATTGTCTAATTGTTATTAATATTACTCTTAACTATATAAAAAATAATTATTCTATATAATATTCACTCTTACTCAAATTATGATATGTTTTATATTCGATAAAATATATTTCTCATACAAAAAAATAATAGTACATCACTTTAAAAAGTAATTTCCGCAGGTGAAAAGTAATTTTAATTTCAAATTTATAAGAATATCATATTTATAATTTATTTACTACATAAAAAGACTACATTACTATATAAAAGTCAATAAAGTTAGTGAAAAAAATAACTCAGTCTCAACTTATATTTCACCGTTATTGTAGATTTGGAGTTTTAAAAAAAAATTTTTTATCAATTTTATTGACTTTTGAAGAATAATGTAGTATTTTAAGGTAAATAAATTATAAAAAATATTCTGTGTGTTATGTGAGAGGTAAATTAAAATTGGAGTTGGCGCAATTTCATTTATTACTGTAGAGTATTATGTCAATAAATAAATTATAAAGTATATTATATGTATGGAAAAAAGGGATGTAAATTAATTACAAGTGTCATTTTCTTCTAAAAGGTGTAAATCAATTTAAATTCAAAAGATGGTTAAAATTTGTGTGTTTCTGGGACACCGTGCATCAAAATATCCATTAGTTAGTACTCCCTCCAACCCGGTCAAACTGTATCATTTGACTGCATAAATCTCTCACAAAAACTATAGTAAACATAGCTCTTTGCCCGGGACGGAGGGAATATTAATTTGTATACTAGTATAATAATGTATACCCTATATTTCCTTAATTTTTTATTTTAATAAAATTATATACACTTTAGAATAAAATATTATATCTATATTAAAAGCTCTTTACAATAAAATAATTAAGTGCATATGTGAAATCATTTCACCATTTTCATGATTAATTATAATGTATTTTTCATTAGAAATATTATCATTTTTAATTTATTTTACAAATTATGCATAAAATAGTTTGTCACATCCATAAAATTAATCCTTACACACTTTTTGCACCAACTCATTCTTAAAATAGAAATTGTTCTATAGATATAGAAGAAAGCAACGGATTATATAAGAACATCTCCGATTTTGGGCCACTAAAGAACTGATTTCAGACAACTCCACTCGAAGATTTCGAAAAAACTAAGTGAGGACTCAATCAATTAAGATCAAACTGCAGATTTTGATATTTTCTTTCCAAGCAATACTTGGTCTAATTTATTTCCCATATATATTTCCAACCCACACGTAGAGAGAATCGTATCTGTCAACGATTTTGTTGAAATCGTTTGTTCAATTCCAGCTTTCCGATGTTCCTTGTACACAACAAATTAAGTTACAAATGTATCCATCCCATTTAATATTCCAACGTTACACGCACGAATGAATTAAAAAGTGGATTTGTGTGATAGGCGTGGAGATTCAGACGTGCGTACACGTGGGACACCTAAATTCCTAATGTATACTCCATCCTCCGTCCTCCACTAACCGTCTCTTTTTTTCATTTTAGTCGTCTCACTCAAAGGTCCATTTCTTTTTTTATACACATGAGTCCCACACTCACCTGTTAATACAATTAAAATATGGGGTCCACACTCCCACTAATATAACTACTCACTACACATTAAATAATAATACTCCTTAATCTAAGTGCAAAAAAGCAAAATGCACTCTTGCTGCTGGATAGAGGGAGTAATTCGAAACTTGCTTTTAATAAAATAAATTGAGTTAGTGTTGTGTGGTGTACACGGTATAAAAGAGTACCCCTCCGTTTTAAATTCATCTTCACATTTTATTGTAGATACGAAGTTTAAGAAAAATAACTTGCAAATTTGAAATTATAGTATGGTAAAAGGATATTAGTTAGTTATCTTTTCAATATTAGGTTGAATTTGGGACGGGGCAAAACAAAAAAGTGTGAAGTTAAAGTTGAGACGGAGGAAGTATAACATTCTGTTCTAAAAAGTACGTATACACTTTAATTAATAGGAACATAATTCTTTTATTGAAAAGGTCAATTGAAATATGAATAATATAAATGTTTGATTAAAAAATTATTATTATTTATTAAAAAATTAATAGTATAAGTTCTAATATTAAAGTTTATATTTCCTCCATCGCAAAGAGAACTTCACGGTTACTGTAAATACGGAGTTTAAGAAAAAGTTAGTATTTTTTTTACTTTACTTAGTTTGATATCTTTAGATAATAAATAAATTATAAAGTAAGTTATTTGAGTTGCAAAGGGGTGATAATTTTGAAATTAAAGTATGTTGTGTGGTTATTGATTTGTGTGTATTTTCTTATTTGGGAGGTGTGAACTTATTTATAGGATTGACAAAAATAGAAAGTATAAATTTATTTATGGGACAAAGTTAATACTAAATATTACACCTTTTAAAAGCGTGGGTTTTGAGAGCATGGTATGCATAAATTCTATAATATTAAAGTGTAAGTATAACATTTAATATTAAATGATAAATTTTCGCGTCGTCCAGGCCATAAGTCCTCATTTTCTTTTTGCACGTGAATTAAAGAGTATTATTATTATTTATTTTATATGTAGTGAGTAGTTGTATTAGTAGTGAGTTGTGGGCCATATGTAAGTCCTTTTACTAAAAAGTAAAAAATGAGGCATTTGAATGAAACGCCAATATATATAATAAAATAAGGATCTTTCGGTGGTACGGAGGAAGTAAGGAAAGATGAAAACTAACTCATGTACTCCCTCTGTTTCACTCAAAGGATCCATTTTTTTCATTTTGGAAGTCCCGCCAGAAGGTTCACTTTCCTTTTTTACACACATGGAACTCACACACATCCACTAATATAATCACTCCCACTAATACAACTACCCACTACATATTAAATAACAATACTAAAGCAGATCCTCATTCATTCCTAAAGGACAAATAAAAAAGAACATAAAAAACACAATACAAGAATTTATGTGGAAACTCCAAAATCAAAGAAAAATCACGGATCGAGAAAATACCACAATGTGAAAATTTTTTACAATCACACAGAATTTCTCTCTCCCGACCCCAATCCCTACACTCTTACAAATCTTTGACTAATTCACCAAACACAAAAATTAAAGTGTATTTGATTGGTACACTTGACATCAAGTCGAAGGGCCTTCTTATCTAACACCAAGAAAAAAAACCCTTGTTTTATTCTTGACAAAGGTAGAGATTGAAGGAGTATAAATAGTGGTTGTTATCATTGAATTCTGAGACAGACAATTAAGTATATAACCAGAATTGTGAAAAATGGGTAGCAGGGTGTGTTTGTTGATTACTTGAATCCACTATCCCATCCCATTCTGATCCCTTCATCTCCCCTTATCCACGGCTTTACCACCATACCTCAGTCGTCGCTCCCCATTTCCCTACCTCAGCAGTCTGTCTCCATCATGACCACCGTACCTCAGTCGGTCCCCTTCATTACCACCGTACCTCAGGAGCTTCCTGCAACGATTGCTCCGGGGCTACAATAGTTAGCGCCCAAGCAAAAACCGACGTCCGTGGTAGGTGGAAGCTCGCTTGGAGGGCTCTTAAGCTCATTACTCAACAAGTAGTAATTCTCATTATCAAGTAGTAAATTTATTACTCGAAAATTTTCTGCAGATAATTACCAAGTAGTAATTCTCATTATCACCGCATCTTCCTTTTCATATTTATTTTTTCTCCAAACTCTACTTCCACCACCTTCGTGTTTGAATTTGTGATAAATGAATTTTGAGCAAAAATATTAGTTAAATGTCAAGTTTGCTCCTTTATAATTTAAACCTCTAGTAATACATAGATTTAATTAGAATATAGATAGAAAGTGTTGTGTTCTCATGAAGCATGACATTATGTCTTTGGGCGCATTATTTATACTCTGAAAAGTGATTGAGATTGAGATGGAGCTTTTGCCACCGCCAAGTAACATCACACAAATAGTGTGGAGAGGAAGCTACCAACCACCATATCTTTTGAACATTTTTTTTTTTCAATTGCAGAGCACCACAATTTGGAATGAAAGATCCGGTGGAAAACATTAATCAACCGAGGGAAAAATTATTTAATAGCTTCACGTTGGGTTGCGCAAAATAATGTTAATATGTACAAAAAATATATATATATATACATTTTGTTATTTTTGGCGTTGCATTAAATATATATATTTTCTTTTTTAAACACATGAGACTCACACACATCAATAATACATTTAATTTAATATATGGGTCCATACCTCACTAATTATAGCTATCTACTACACATTAAATAATACTCCTTAACCCACATGCAAAAAACAAATGTATACCTATTGGACGGACGGAGGAAGTAGTATTTGACATGAATTATTCAGCATCTTCAAGTTTTGGGTTGGTCTCTTGTAAACCGGGTTTACATTATAAATAGCTTTATTAAATATTAAACGGTTGATCTCTCTATAAGCTTAAACTTTTAGACAAGGTGGTCATTTATCTTAGTATCAGAGCATGACCAAATGGAGGTCCATATTAATTCAAACCTTAGAATTGAAAAGGAGATCACGGGCTTACACCGTGAATTCGATTTACATAAGTGTTGGTATTTTAATATGACTTAATATACTCAACCTGACTCCAATTTAATACTAATTAATATAACTCTTCTAAAAAAAACTAATATAACTTCCCATTATATATTACAATATTATATAGTGTAGATAAATTATCAGCGGGACAGAGTGAGTATATATTTCGTCCCACATTAAGGTTTACGTTTTTCATTTTGGATTGTTCCATGTAATTAAGGTTGACATTTCATTTTTTGCCAAGTTGGGCCCACACAAAACAATTATTTATTCCATATAGGGTCCACACACAACACTAATACAACTACTTACTTTATAAATATTATTTTTCTCACATCACTACACATCAAAAGCAAACGTGAACTATAACGTGGAGGGAGTATTTAGAAAAATGAAATACTTCCTCCGTCCCACGGCAAGAGTCTCTTTTTTTTTATTTTGGTCGTCCTACCCAAAGGTTTCTCTTTCATTTTTTACACACATAGGATCCACTCATCTCCTCTAATACAATTAAAACATGAGGCCATACTAACACTAATGCAACTACTCACTACACATTAAATAATAATACTCTTTAATTTACGTGCTAAGAAGAAAAAACTACCCTTGTCGTGGGACGGAAGGAGTAGGTAAATGAAAAGGGCGAAAATAATTTAAATATTAAAAACATGAATTCGGATAAATATTTAAAAATCCAACGGTATCACTCACTAAGAATATTTGTCTTTTGACAACAAATGTCCATTTCCACAGAAGAGGAAGGTGCTTCGAGGATCAATCATGGTGGGTGTGAACCTTGATCCCGAGCACCCATTGTTACTCTCAATCTCTGAGGAAACCCTAGAATCATCGGATCTCGCTGCGCCAAGTTATGGTTTGACAGAAGCGTTGGTCGAGTGCAACAAGTTATGGCAAATAGCGGCTCCCTCAATTTTTTGTCGGCTTTCTATGTTTTCTCTGACTATAATCACCCAATCATTTGCTGGCCACCTCGGCCAACACCATCTCGCCGCCATCTCAATCGTCACCACCGTCATAATCGGAATCACCTTCGGCTTCTTGGTAACTCTCTTTCTCACTCTATGACTCGAATTTATTGCATAAGAATAAGATACAGATGATTGTGTTGTAAATAATAATTGGGGATGGAAAATGGTGTGGAATTGGTGAATAGGGGGTGGAAATGGATTGTTTATTTTAATGAATTCTTTTTTGCCTGTTTTCATAGGCATTTTCTGTGGGATCTCAGTTGTAATTAGTGAATATAAGTCTAGGAGTATGTTATAATTATTAGAATTAGAGAGGGTTTGGTTCATTAAAAATATCAAGTGGGTTAATAAGGCTTGAAAATAGTTGGTGTTGTTGGATATTACAATTACAGTAAGCATAACCCTGTTTCTCATGACTATATTTTCCCTATTTGTGTCTGTATATTTTCTACTTTTCTGGGGATATACTTGAATATATATAAATTTTGGGGGCTTGAATCACCTGTTTGCAGCAGATTACTGATTATAGAGTGATACTCATTTTCACAAGACTTTGCCTTTGCCTATTTTGATGTACACTGATAATGATCAGACTCCATTCTCACTATTCCTCAATTGAATGTTTTGAAGTTTAGTTATTTAATCATTTAATAAGCATTGATGATAGGAAATTTAGTCTTTATGAGTATTGTGTCATATCAAAGTTTGAAGCACCAACTCCTTGTCATTAGCTTGGAATGGCTAGTGTGCTTGAAATGCTGTGTGGGCAAGCCTATGGAAGAAAACAATACCACATGTTGGGTATATATCTGCAACGCTCTTGGATCGTGTTGTCTCTGAGCTCTATTCTTCTTCTACCTTTGTTCATTTTTGCTGTGCCAATATTGAAGCTCATGGGGCAGCAGACATTACTAGCAGAGTTGACAGGTCAGGTAGCACTGTGGCTGATTCCTATGCACTTGAGCTTTGTGTTTCAGTTCACATTGATGAGGTTCTTGCAGTGTCAGTTGAAGACCTCGGTAATTGCTTGGGTATCCGGTGCAGTGCTTGTCATTCACGTGTTTATAAGTTGGCTTTTTGTTTACAAATTGAGGGTTGGCATCGTGGGGATAGCCCTCACTCTTGATTTCTCTTGGTGGATGTCTGTTTTGGGAATGCTAATATATATTGTGTGTGGTGGGTATCCTAATTCTTGGACTGGTTTCTCTAGGCAGGCTTTTACTGGCCTTTGGGACTTCTTTAAACTGTCTCTGGCTTCTGGTGTAATGCTTTCGTAAGTTCTCATTCAATCCCTACTCGTTTTAACAGTACAAAACAACCTTAAATCTTTTAGGCCTTTTGAATTTTCAGATTGGAGAACTTTTACTATAGAATGCTGGTCATTGTCTCGGGCATTAAAGGTGCAGAGGTTGCTGTTGATGCACTGTCCATATGGTTGGTGATCGATCTGATTCTTCTTTTGTTTTTATAGGTTCAAGATTCTGGAGTCTGCTGTCTCCCATGCTTAAATTTATTTCTTCTTCATGCCTGACAGCATTAGTTTCTTCGGATGGGAGTCCATGATTCCCCTGGGACTATTTGCAGCAACAGGGTATGTTTTTTATGTGACTCTGTTCCCCGTGATATCTTGTTATACAATGCCCAAACAAAGTGGGTACACTTTGAGGCATGCTTTTAGTTAAAATAGTAACCAGCAATACGTTGTTCTCTATATTGTTCTAAAGTTTTCGTTATGTGCCTGTCCTTTTGCATTTCATTGATTGTCCTTGATGAACTCAGGATTCGTGTAGCATATGAAATTGGAGCAGGAAATGAAAGTTCTGCCAAGTTTGCTGCTAAAGTTTCTGTCCTCAACTCTCTAGTGATTGGTTTTGTATTCTTCTTAATAATCATTGCGTTCCCAGATAAGATTGCTATGATCTTCACATCAAACTCGTCTGTGGTCTCAATGGTTGATGGACTAGCCTTGTTGTTGGCAATAACCATTCTCTTTAATTGCATCCAACCAATTCTTTCAGGTAAGACTATCAATATAAGATAGATCTTCCAATTGTCCTTCAATTCCTAAGGAAAGATGACTGAGAAAGTTCATTCTGATCAAGCTGAATATCTTACTTGTTGCTTCAGTTTCTCTGTCCATATACTATTTTTAAGTCATTGTAACAACAAATGCCATGAGCATTGAGCAACCACGACAGAAAGATCTTGCTATATGAAGAACCATATGCTTACATACATCAAATTTGATTTAGTGTTGGTCTCTCTCTATGTATTTACTTGTATTGCAGGAATAACAATGTAGCAGAATTAAAAAAAAAAAATTGTTTTATCTTGGATTTCCAGGGGTAGCTGTTGGATCTGGTTGGCAGGTCTTCGTTGCGTATATAAATATTGGGAGCTATTACGTTGTTGGAGTGCCTCTTGGCATTTTTTTGGGATGGTATTTTCAATTTGGTTTGAAGGTACATTTTACATATAAACGCTTTATTCAGCAACTTTTAAAAGCTTTTAACATCTTATGTATATAGTTCTTCTAGATACCGATTCATTTCATAGAATAACTCATCAAAAATATATTTCAGGGTATATGGTTTGGAATGATCTGTGGGACAGTAACACAGACATTGATATTGGCCATCATCACCGTAAAATGTCCCTGGGAAAAGACAGCAAAAGTTCATCACCATATACGTGTCGACATTGTTCCAACCTAAAGATAAAGAACATTACGTGAAACTGCAAGCAAGACGAAATGGCTTAAGTTTATTCTGCCATTTTTTTACTTTCGTTGTTTGATCACAGTAAACATGTGAGGGTTCTGTGAAATTATTTGATATATAAGAGCATTTAAAGGTAAAACTGAACTTTTTATTCGAAATCTAGTTTGTTATTCGTTGAGCATACAACAAATGCCTCCAGCTCTTACCAACTACTGAAGGATATTTATTAGTTTGAATTTGTGGATGAACTTTTCCTATTGGATTCCTTTTGTCAAAATGTCTTCCACAATAGAAGCTGTGAAATTTTCCCCATAATTTCCTTCTTATTTAGTTATTTATTTTTAATTCGACAGATATAATAATCTCATAAATGTGGTGTTGGGACTCGTGATAAAATTAACTCAAATCATTGGGAAATTATTTCTTGCACCTGAATGTATGTACCCTTAATTTTGCTCTTCTCAACATGATAAATTATTGTTCGAAGTAATGACTATTACCCTTTATTAGAATGAACAAGAGTAATTTTTCATATTTTTACCCATATTTTAAAGAGTAAAATACATATATACCGTACAATGAATTTACTAAATACAAGTTCCCCATCATTTTGACACACTATACATCTAGCTTGAATTTCTGTCTAAATTCATGTAACACTTAGTACAAAAATTTGTCTAACATAAAAAGAAACGATATCAGATTTCATTAAAAAAAAAAAAAAAGAGAAAAGAGTAATCTATCCAAGTTTATGTTGAATCCCAGTAATCAAATAACAGGTCCAGGGTTGCCTACATATTTGCAAACCTATTAAAAAAAATGAGTTCAAATTTTGTAGTATACAACAAGCAAATCTCTTAATGTATTGGGCCAAAGAAAAAATTCACGAAAAATCATTGTTTGAAGAATTATGAGTTTCTCTTTAGGGGGGTCGTCTCGTATGGTGGAAGAGGAACACCAAACACCCAATCAAGAACATTGAGATACTTCGACCTGAACACATCTCTCTCAATTGCATAACAGTGCATGATGATTGCAGTCGATATGCTAAAGACCAGAACATCAGCTCTCTTGAAGTTTGCTGAGTGAGGCAAGTATCCGACATCAGCCATGCATGTGAAGAAGCTCTCGATTGCACGTGCCAGGCAGTACAGGGATATCTCCATTCTTCTGCTCTTCTTCTCCATGGATAGAGCTGCACCTGTTGGAAACTGTTCCGAATACAACACACATCAGTCTGTCTCTCTCTCTTCGACGCCCATACAAAAGTGTTCAAATGTGATTTTCTTCACAAATGAAAGCAAACAAGGAAGGAATTTCTTACCGTTCCCATGGCCACCATGGCAACGTTACATCTCTTAAATATTCTGAACAAGATGCATGTCCACAGCCTAAACGTGGAATAAGTTAAATATACAATCCACAATCATGGCAAGGGATTGACGGCAATAATTATATTAAAAGGAGAAAAATATACAAATATATACCAACATTTCAGGTTTTAAAAATTCTGGTATCTCAAATTATTTTTTGCAAAATAATGAGAAACAACCGGATTTATATCAACATTTCGTGACTTTGAAAACTATGTTTTTTATGGAAATACGAACTAGGGATTAGATTTGATGTCTCAAAAGTGACGTGTAAATTGTCAAATGAACCTCGCAGTTAGAATAAAAACCCTAATAGCCCTTGAGGTTTGTCCATAATACCAAACAAAAATTGTGATTTAAAGTCGCTTTACTTCAAACCATATGATTATTTTGGTAACTTGGACAAACTAAGGGGAGTAATTGTGATTTATCCAAACTACAAGTTTCATTTGTTAATTAACTAGAATCAGAGACGTTGGATTAACAATTCGAATAGGGTGGTAGTAAGCGAAGTTATTATCTAATACTAGCATTTATGATTTTAGGATTGTTTGGATGATTGAACAACCATGCCATAAGCTTGACTCCAAATTAAGGCATTCATCTGAAACATACGCGTATGAGATCATATTATAATCTTTAAATTCATTGCTTACCAGGCGGATGAGCAATATATTGAGAGAAATAAGCTTGACCTTGCAGTGCCGAAAAGACCTTTCCATAGAATTGTGTAAGGTCTGAACAAATTGAAAGAGTAGTTAAGGTCTAGTTCAACAAACTACCAATGCATAGAAAGAAGAAAGTATATAAGGTTGCAAGATCAAATAGTCAACTGATAGAAAAATATGAAATAACAGTAAAGAACCAAGTCGTGAACTTCATTAGCACCAATCCACATCATGTCAGCCATGAGGAGAAGATAATAACACTTCATAATACAAAAGGTAGAACAAGCACATCGAAGAAGAAGACATTGGATGGTTCTCTATCTGCAGGTACAATACTGCAAGTATGATCGTTTCCAGCTAAATTGTTTATATAAAATTTTGGTGCCATGTAAACACATTATATTTACTGGAGAAGTTTAAAGCCTCATTTCAAATATTTTTGTACGTTTAGACCTATCAATCAACTAATAAAGCAGGCGGTTACTTGAAATCCATGGAATACATAAGAGAAACATGGACTTGAACTGACATGGACCTACAATAGTTTAATCTTATATAGCTATATACTAGTAACACCACAACTTAAATGTCAAGACATATCATGAGCTATTATCGATATGCTTACCTTTTCAATAGACCTTGACGATGTACAATTAGAGCAGGTATCAAATAGACTGGAAGATAAACTGGCAATGCTCTCTTATAAGCTTGAAGAAGGAAGGAGAAGAAATGAGGCAGACATCCTTGATTACCATGAATAATCTGCACAAAATAAAAAAAACTTTTCACTAAAAAAGAAAAAAATTTCACCAAGTTGTCTCGCTAGTTTCCACATTCGACAGAAGGAGTGGGGGTTCAAGTGTGAAACATACGCGCATATCCATAATAATATACAAAAAGGAAAAAGGAAAGAACAGGTTGAAGACAACCATAAGCAGGGATTGATATAGTTAAAACTGAGATAAAGAAACCAGGAGATTACTCTATAATAAAAAATTGGACATACATCAGCTTTGAGGTTAGCACAGTTACAATTCCTTTTAAGTTTTGTAAGTCATAATGGAGAATGTAATCTTTCAAAAAATAAATGGCTTGAGTTACAATTTTTGCTTGACAGTAAATAAGTTAGCACGTATTAGGGTTGATTACATGCGAACATAGTTATTAAAGGCGCGCTTCCCCTAAGGCTATACCCTTGGCGCCTCGATATAGGTTTTCAAGGCATGAAGTTTCAAGGCGCGCGCCTTTGTGCGCCTCAACGTGTTCGCCTTGGGCGCGCCTTTGTGCGCCTTTTTGCGCCTCAACGTGTGCGCCTTGGGCGCGCCTTGAGAATTACCATGTTTTTGTGTTGATTTTCATTTTTGATAATTGAAGTAACACTAAATAGCACTTTTAATTAGGGTTTACCAGTTCATCCTCCTAAGTACAATCAAGATGCCCTTGGTACAATATCCCAAATATTAAATTCGGGATTTGAGAGTTAGAAGTTAGGGTTCACTCTTCACTCCACCTACGCGACATACACATACCAACTGCTCCAGCCTCCAAGCCTTCAACTGCCGCCCCGTCCGCCGCGCCTCCGACCACTGCCGGTCTGTCTGGTTTCCATCATCAGCTTACCGGAGCAAACTAGTATTAACCTTAAAATTAGAGAGAAATCATCGGGGGAAACTGCCACTCGTTCCAAAAGGAAAGGGAAAGGAGTAATGAAGGAAAAGGGAACTACTTTAAGATTATTAGATGAAGAGGATGATGAAGAAGAAGATAATGTTGGATTTGAAGAGAAAAAGATTTTAATGAGGAAGAACAAATTGATGATGAGGACTTGGAGTTTTATGATGAAGAGATGATAATTAAAATATATTTGCTGCTAGATTTTTGTGTGATGCTTTGATTGACTTATTTTATTTCAAATATTATGAATTTTCTTATGTGCATGTTTAATTTTGGCTTAAATGGCTTAGTTCATATGTCATACTCATATAAATTGTTATATTATATGCCTTTTAAACTTATTTTATTAGGTAAATATGTTGTATATGGGTTATATGTAGTGTAGAATTAATAATGGTGTTATATTATACATTAATTCCGAGGCGCGCCTCAGGCGTGCGCCTTGCGCCTCATGCACATATATGCCTCGGTGCGCCTTGGTGCACCTTGCGCCCTTAATAACTATGCATGCGGAGAAAACGGACAACAAAACAAGCTTGAGATAAGAGGTATGAATCTAACTACAGTAATTCAAAATTATTTGTAGAAACTATAAATTAAGTATTCTGATTTTAATAAAATGTTAATATTCATAGAGATGGATTCGTATATGGCAGTAATACATTAGTTAAAGCAAGACTCAGTTGAATAACAGAGGAAATTTTCAAGCCCAAGAACCAAGTGTTTTCAGTAATGTGTCAACATGATATAAAAAACCAATCAGAAATCAAAGGGGGGTAAGCATTAAGCAAAATAGAACATTTATAAATTTGAACTCTCATTGTGAAACCTACTTACCGAGCAAGGTACTTTCATTTGTGGGTCTAGTTTAATGTCAACATTATTAGACTTGTAGAATTTCTCTACAGCTTCCAAATTGGTGAAAGGCAGACCACATGCAATCTCTTTAACAGACTCCAAGATAACAGGATCCTTTCCACCATGCTTACTAAGAAAGGACTTATAAGATGACGGCAAACTATCTTTCTTCACTAGAAAAGCTGTCCTGGAGTAGAATACTGCATATAAGACTTCAAGAAGTATACTCATATGAAAATGAACTAGCATGCGCACTTCAATGCATACTTTGCACTCAAACCATTTGGTTCCTTTTAGTAGGACGACTATAAAAATTTAAGTAAAATCAGATAGTCACGATTAAGCTCAACTTTTCCTGGAAAAGGCACGACTCATGATTAGTAATCATATAATTTACAAGCCTCGGAACACAAGGTAAATTGCCTTGATGTTTGTTGAGCTCTCCAGCATTACCACAATTTATTTTTGTGATATTTCCTTACTCATTCAATTTCAAGAGAGGAAATGCAGCACTTATCAGTACCAACCTAAAAGAATAAAAGAAACACATGCACAAAAAAATTTTCATGTTTACTTTTGTTTTCAACTGAATATTATCACTCTGCCAAAAAAAAAAAAAAAAAAAAAAAAGAATATTATCACGCCGCACATCTTTAGCACAAAACATCCCATGAAATGAACAACTAGTCACAACAAGAAAATCAACCAATATTCATCAATAATAGTTTAGTTAGAAGTTTAACTTAAATCAATATAATTTCCCATGATACAAATCATAATAGGATATTATGATAAGTAATTAACCAACAATGTTGAAAAGTTCCAATACATTATATTAGAGAACAATCAAAGATTAAGATTGATCTGATGATAGGTGATTAAGGAAAATTATGATCCATTTTGAATAGGAATAAATACAAAATCTTTAAAAGAACACATGACTTCACTTCATCGTTTATAAGAGTTTGAAATCAGATTGCTCTTTTCAAAGAGTTTTGCCATGAGCCAGTGAACAGTCTTGGAAGTTGGAAGAGTAACTGGTTTCTGATCATTTTACTTGAAAAGGCATATACTAAGAGTAAACTAGCAGCTAAACTTGTGCAAGTAAACCATCTTCATGAAAGCACGTTTAAACACTAAATAGAGAGAGTACACATTAGTTTACTAAACAATTTTGCAAGTAAGTAATCCAGAATAAGATTGCAAAACGGGCATTATAATTGTTGACACCCAAAACCTTGAACAGAAGATTAGATCTATCAAAAAGCATTATCACTGAAATATGCCAATCACAAATTTCCATAGCGCTTATTGCTATGAAATCTGCTAAAAACACAATATTGGGTAAACAAAGTGAGCCCTTACAGAATCTGGGAAGATGAGAGACACATAAGGAATATATCTCCATGCTTCCATGTCAGAGGCTTGCATATACGACCAAATCTCTTGCTTTTGATACCACATCGTGAAGCCAATACAGTGGCACGCATGAGGATGTAAATGGCCAAGCTTGTGTGCTGAGTGTTCAATCCTGTAAGCAGCATTGATGGCCCTGCTATTGCACCAGCCACCAAAGCCCTCCATTTTGCTGTCCTAAAAATTTTAAAAATAACAGAAGCTAAATATTGGCATCAAACTCAGATAACAAATAAAAGCACTCTGAATTAGTGTTAAAAGTAAAAGTCAAATGAGAAGTTGATGTAAGGGAGAAATATGCCTCCGGTGACCACCCAAAGCAGCAATAATTTCATCCACAGACACAAATGTTCCTGCAAATGTACCGAGAAACAGTCCATATCTCAAAGTCTCTTTCAAGGCCAAGATCACATCTGTGCTAGTTGAAGTCATCTCTGCTTTCCTGAAAAGAAAAACATGTTCATAGCATGGTGAATAAACAAGCTCCTCAGTTCTCTCACATGTTGACATGCTGGGCAAATTTTTTTCTTGATTCATGTATTATCTCACTTGAATGTCCTGTCTCGGCCTTAAGTGTGAGGTTTTTTTAATCATTTCAATCAACCAATCCAATCAAATTCACTCCCACATAAATGGTAAAACATCAATAAATTATACCAACATAACTTAAGAATCTAAACAATAATAACTAAAGGGATCTTGACATTTTTCACCCTCCAATTACAACTTCATTCGCACCTTGCACCCTAAGACTAAAACTTCAGCAATTAGTTTCCCATCTCATCAATATACATATGATTCACTAAATTTATCAAATTGCTATTTGTTCCATGAATATAATCTCTACTACATAGCAACTTAAATTCTGAAGAATCCCTCAAATCTATGATAGCATGAAATAGATATAGAAATTTAGTAGTGGCTCCATCTGTTCTGCAGTTCTGGTAAGTTTCAGTATTATTGGCTCTAGAACCATCCTACAGTAATTCTGAATCACTGATTTGATGCCCATCTGGCGTGCCTACAGTTGTGACAGGTTCACAAAGAAAACCCTTTTATAAGCTAATGGTGAGGCTGATTTGCTCTAGCTACTTACTTGGTCTATAGAATGAAGCTGATTGCAACTCCCCACTACTCCGGAACAGTACTATTTTCGCCACTCTGACATTTTCCTCATTGGAAACAACTTAAACTATTTAGAATTAACATATGCTCCATCTGTTGCAGTAAGCTTCAGTTTTCTTGGCTCTAGGGACATCCCACTGTAATTCTGAATCAGTGATTCGATGCCCATCCGGAGTACTCACCGGCAGGTTCACAAAGTACAATATTTATCAAGCGAATGGTGCGGCTGATTTTGTTTTTGATACTTATTTGGTCTATAAAATTAAGCTGCTTGCAACATCTCACTACTCCTGCACAGTAATATTTTCACCACTCGATATTTCCTAAAAACACACATGCTATCACTTTTCACAAACTCACACAGATTAAAAGGAATTTGAACACAATAACCAAGGCACCAAGCTATAATCTCGCTTTAATTGAAGGGCAGAGGGTTTCACTGTTGTATTAGAAGGAACTAGTTGTCAGATAATTATACCTATTAATTTAGATAAGTAAGAGTTCTTCCAATATAAATTCTACCAGAGTTCTTCCAAAATCTCAGTTGTAGTGTAGAAGAACCAGATGCATATTTAGAGGGTGAAAATACCAATCAGGCAAATAAAACTTAGAGGCCACAGTAACCAGAGGCATACCGATAAATGCTAATTAAAAATTTAATAAATCGAGTTAAAAATTACTTGAATGAGGAGAGCAATTGCCGACGGCGGAGGCGAGTGAGAAGAGCGAAAACGGCGAGTCCACCTTTGATTCCAGCGCCGATGGCGAAGCCTTTAACGGAGGCCGTGAATACTCGCCAAGTCTTATCGTAATCCTGAACTGGATATGAGTCGAAACTGAGCAGAGAGCAGGAAGAGGAAGATGATGGCAGGCTCGAACTCGATGATCGCCTCCGACGACACTCCGCGCAGTTGTTCAAGTCGCATCTGCAAGTCACGGTCGAGTCGGCGGGATCGGGTACTGTTCCTCCGACGCCCGGCGCCGCCATCTCCGGCGGCCTTTCTCTGTTTGATTGAGAGAGGGAGAGAGAGAATAGAAATTAGGAGTTATCGAGCGGCGAGTGAGGGGGTCACACGTAGACACAGAGCAGTTTATCGTTATTTGGAATTTGGGTCGCACAACTGGGCTTGTAAACAAAGAAAAAATTACAAGTTATTAAATTATATTTTTATTTTAATTCAATCCTACCAATTAAATAAAATAAAATAAATAAAATATTCTTCTTGTTCCAATTTAATTGCAGATATTGTAAACATAGAGTTTTAAAAAAAAATTGTTTTTTATCGATTATATTAATTTTTGGAGGATAATGTAATATTTTTATGTAATAAATAAATTATAAAATATATTATGTGTGTTAGGTGATATTGATAAATTTGTAATTAAGATGTATTTTTAAAAATGAAGATTGTTGTGCTTTTTTTTTGTGGAGAAGATTAATGTAAGACGGACAAAAATAATATAAAATTTAACTTTAATTAGAATGAATAATTAAAAAAAAAAAAATTGATAACTGCCCACATGCCACGAACACACTATACTTACCCTAATAAACTCTCGGTTGCACGGGTACATCAAATCAAATCACCCAGAACGAACCAACTAAGAGAATTTTAAGATAATTATTTACTAATTCAGTTGCATATAATACAATATAGTATAAGGTTGTTGAGGAATTTAAGAGTAAACTTGTTATTTGAGTTTTGAAAACTAATCTAATTCTATGATACATGTATATTGTGTTTGGAGCTTTAATGGGCCAGCTGCCTAACAACAACCACCCACTATTACAAATTCTACAAGTTGAGCCACGTAATTATAATTTAGCATATTATACAATTGTGACAACAAATAAAAATTAGTATTTCTTACATCTCTATATCCCATATTCACTAACTAATTTATTTTCTTAAATTGAGGACTTATATAACACCGTCAAGTGTAGGGTTAGTGATTTTCATGCCTAGTATTTTGTATATTATTTTCTTGTGTCATGAGACCATCTAATTTTTATTTTAAATTTATGAGTGAATGTATATTGTTTTGAATTGGTTGTAAGGACACTTTTTAGAAAGTAAGTATTTAGAAAAATGAAGTACTATTTTAAGAATAATAGTTTATTTTTTATTTTTAAGAGTAACAACCTACTGTGCAAATAATCAGAGAACTAGTCACTTATGGGCCATGATCAAGCGGGCACTAGCCCAGAGCAGAGGCATTTTTATGTGTTGAAGTTGGGGGTTCAAACTTGTATGACTAAAAATTTCACAATAATTTTTTTATTTTTTTCTTATAATTATAATTTTTTACACTCCATAATATTCCTAAACGTCTTAAAATAAACTTTACACATATATAGTATATAAACTTTACATATATAATATTCTCTCCGTCCCAAAAATGCGAACAATGCTGTATAAAAACATTAGGCAAAATATTCGTATTAATATTAACTTGTATAACCCTAAACTAATCTTTTTTTCTTTTTTGACAAAAAATAATTAAACTAATCCTTTTAAATAACCCTAAAAAAATGGCAAAAACTCCTGTGCACCCGGGCGCACGGACCACATTCCGTGCGCCTTTAGAAATTTGTATTAAATGGTATACCCTTTAGTATACAGATGTGTGCCCTTTATTTTCTAAAGAAAATTATTGTGTGTATCTAGGCGCATGGACAACACTCCGTGCGCCTTTAGAATTTTGTGTTAAATTATATACCCTTTAGTATAAAAATGTGTACCCTTTATTTTCTAAAGAAAAAAAAATATTAATGAAAAGTGTATACCCTTTAGAACAAAATGGTGTACCTTTTATTAATTAAAGTGTATACCCTTTAGACCAAAGCAATGCACCCTTACCCATAATACTAATTTTCTAAAGACGCACGGAATGTGTTCCCGTGCGCCCGGGCGCACGCAAGCCTCACTCTAAAAAAATAACTTGTATATTTCGAGTTATTTATAAGACTGTTACTTTATAAATTAAAGAATAATAATGGTCCTTTTATTTTGTCAATCCATCTCACGTGTGCATTTTTTTTAAATGAGATGCATACAAATCAATTACTAATAAATATATATGGGCTATACACAATATTAATACAATTAGGGCAAGTCTTGTATGAAATCGTAGCACATAAAGCTTTTACGTGAGAGGGATAAATAAAAAGTTATACTGGTGCAGTAAACTACTTCATGAACAATCTATATAATATAAATAAAAAAATGATAACATTTTATAACGAAAGTGATAATAATGTTATCATTTTTTATTCCTCTCACGTAATTAATGACTTACTTAAGACGATATCATACGCACAAGTCTTTGACATATAATTATTCATAATGTACTAAAATTTTATATTCTCAATTTATTATACATTAAAATATTATAATAATATTATAGTATTCTTTAATTAATCGACGAGCGAAAAGAAATACATATTATAGACAGACGGAGACTTAGACTAATTATAATAACTCTTTCTATAACAATCGATTATAAGGGGAAAAATTCAAAAGAGAATAGTTCCGTCACTTAAATAATAATATGAGTAAATAATCGATTTAAGTCATTTCATATCTACATTTACCAATTATTTAATGAGACCCACTCTCTTGTGAGACTAATTGTTATGAGGCGGGTTGTAAGACGAGTCGACTCATTACTAGAGTATGATTATTATATATGTAAAGTATGTCTATTTGTAGTTAAAATATGTCAATAAAAAATCATATTATAATATTATAAAAATTACATATTTTAATTTATTATTTATAATACTAAAAAAATATATTTTAACTATAAATTGACATACTTTACTTTTATAACAAATATACTTTAAGAACGTGTCGACCTATCTCACAAGAGCTTTGTCTTTAATGAATTCATTCATGCATAATGACTCTTTATGAGATCAAAGAAAAACAAACTATAGTGGAGAATAATGGGAATTAAGGAGTATTCATATTATTGATTGATGACGCTTGGTTAATAAAAATTGATTCTACTTCCTTATTTTTAATAATTACTCTTATGTAGATGTTCATCAATCAAACTCATTAATCATTCAATAATTAAAGTAGATTTTTAAAAATCACGCTTTATATCATATTAAAACATAAACAAATAATGTTAATTATGATATTTATTATTGTGATGGTTAGATAAATTATCTACTGTGATGTTTTTTTTATGTGTAATTATAATATATTATGAGAAAAGTTTAATTTGCCATCATTAATATCAAAATAATTATAATACCTGTTAACCAAAATATTCTAGACAAAATGTGAAACGACGTGAATTGTAATTTTTTATTTTTTAAAAACAATTAATATGCATTTTGAACAAATTTTATATTTATTTTTTTTAGTATTTCTTACACAATTATTCAACCAAAGGCTAGAATAAAAAGAAAGAATATATCCAAATCAATCTGAACAAAATCAAATCAATTTTTATTAATGGTTCCGATTAATATTTTTAATTGACAATTTAGATCAACTAGATTCATAATCAATCAAATTAGAGTTGATCTATTTTGAATTTTATGGTGATTTTATTTAATAATATATATGAATGAATGTTATTTCGTAATTTAATTAGCAACTTAATTAATATAAATAATAAAGCATTAGATGAGTGAGTTGCTCGATATAAAATTTTCAACCTTAATATTATTATTCATTTAAATATAAATTTTATTTTTCAATTACATGTTCATAAAAATAAAAATGTAATATCAAAATAATTTAAGATATAGAAAAGGAAATAGTAGTGTATAAGAGAAAGGTGGCCACATAATGCTTGTCTTTGTAATAATGTTGACATGTCGACCATACTTGAAAAGGTTGACTGCCCAAGTGGCTCTCATATATGGGAGTGGGGCCTCATGTTCATTAATTAAAATTTTAAAGACAATTATTAAACGCTAAACCTACTACTGAAATTAAATATACTTTATAGATTTAATAATTAAAATACACTCCTAATTTTTAAATTTTGGAAAATACATTTTGGAACGATGCATAAAACATTTCTCTCTCTTATACGTTAGTAAAATTTACCTAATATTATTAAATAAAATAAGTTTAGTAGAATAAATAAATTTTTAATATAAAGTAATACGTATTGTATAAATAATTTGTGTACAAATCTAAAAACAAATTAACAAGGAGTACATTTTTAACAAAATATTTAATTTAAAAAAAATGTGCTCATTTCTTGAACTTTTTTTGTTTTACACCATTTCTGTCACTATGAAATATACCAGTGGGGTGAGATGTTTAAGGCGATTATATATAAATTTAAAAAAATTACATAATAATATCAAGAAGTTTAAAATAACTATATGAGTTACTGAGAAGTACTCCCTATAAAATAATGATTGATTAATTAACTAATTCTTGTAAATAATTACTACCATTTTTTAAAAACTGAACGCATGGATGGAGTCAGCATTATCATTATGACTTGTGGGTACATTTCATGAATTTAAATTAGTAATTATTTTGGTCTTAAAAAATTTGTAGTACATTCATGAATTTAAATTAGTAATTATCTTGGCCTTAAAAAATTTGTAGTTAAATAACTTTGTCTGTATTATATACTCCCTCCGTTCCGTCACAAGAGTTACATTTTACTCCATCCGTTTCGCCACAAGAGTTTCATTTTGGGCGTCCGCCCCCAAGGATCTCATTTCCTTTTTATTCATACGCACCCACTAATACAACAAAAAAATAGGGTACACACCTCCACTAATACAACTACCCACTACACATTAAATAACAATACTCGTTAATCTCCGTGCCCAAAAGAAAATAGTACCCTTAAATTCGGACTGAGGGAGTACTAATTAGGACGTCTCACTACAAGAGTTACATTTTCTTTTTTACTAACCCTTCGTTTGGTTGGGTGTAATAAGGGGTGGGGTTTCCATACTAAGGCCTTATATGTCGTTTGGTAGGTAATACTATGTTGTGAAGGGGCCCGGTACTATTATCTTGTTCGGTGGATTAGCACTATAGCCTTTTACATTGTTAATACTACACCAGCTGCAGTATTATTATTGTGGATTGTACAGTAAATCCATACAACTAATTAAAATTACAAGAATAGGGCTGGCTCATCATATTTTAAACCCAATTTCTTGAAGGCCTCCGGCGGTCTACTCTGTTTCCTCTGTCTCGACGGCAGCTTCACTATTACCAACCCCGTCACCATCGAGTTGCGCCGACTCAACTCACCATAGTTGAGTCGCGGCAGCCGATTCCGACCATCGCCATGGCGTCCAAAGGTTAACTTCAAGCTCGTTTTAAATTCCGACGAGCTCCCAAACCTGAAAGGCCGAAACGATATTTTATCCTCTGTCGGACCTTCAAACCAGATGACCTGTCGATTAGGATTTAATCACCAGTAGTCATATTTGGTGGATATTGGCGAATTGATCCAAACGACACCCTTTAGAATTTTGCTGACTGTGATATTTGCGAACCCAAATTGAAGCAGGAGATTGAGGATTTGTTGGAGGGAAATTTTAGGGGGCGTTGTCGTTACAGATTGTTTTCTCTTCGAGGAAGTATCATATTGATATGATGTTGATGTCGGCTCGGGGGATGCCATTGCAGCTGGGTTTGCTCGAATTTTCTCACCACTAATTGAGTTTCTGATTGATTGGTGGAGGAAGTGCAGGTATAATTCGAATGCCATGGCTGATTTGGCGAATGAGATTAGGATTTCCATTGATGAGTACAATGGGATTTGGGGTCTAAGTTTAGACATAGATACAAGAGATGAAGAGGTGTGCTGTACTGCGGTGGTGGGCAACAGTGGGTATATGGCATCCTATATAAAAATAATTTCACATTTTGTATTTAATGATAATATTACATATCAAACACTTTAATCATATTATTCTCATTCCTTATATATTGTGTCAAACAAACTCATATATAAATATTACCTACTTATTACAACATACATAATAATTACCCCTATAATACTTCTTTATCTCATCGACCCTACCTTAATTACCCCTATAATACTTCTTTATCTCATCGACCCTACCAAATGAAGGGTATATGAGACCCACATAAATCAATCACTTTATTTTTAGTGGCTCACACACAACCACTATCTACTATACATTAAATTATTATATTTCTTAACTCACTGCATATTAAAATACTATATTATTTCTTAATCTCAGTGCAAACAGTAAACGTAACCCTTTTATGTGACCGGTGTAGTATTGTGTTTCTAAAAATTTACTTAAATAACTTTTTACTTAAATAACTTTGTTATTATTATTACTATTAAAATCGAAATCAGAATTTAGCATTTTTCTGCTATAAAAAGACATTAAATCTGTTCAATCGAAGCGTCTCAGCTTCTTCACACCGAAACAAGCGAAACAATGTCGACTCTCTGTGTTCCAGCTCAAATTCTGTTAAACGACCACCTCATCTAAAAGCTTAAGCTGATAGAGAGTTGAACCATTTAATACTTAATCAGGTTGCACTCTAACACGCCCCCTCACATGCAGGCGGGTATTTTTGCCTCAAGCCTAGCATGTGGAATTTTTTCATAAATGGGCGGCGGTGAGGTTCGAACCCTGGACCTTTGTTAACCATGAACTCTGATACCAAGTTAAACGACCACCTCATCTAAAAGCTTAAGCTTATAGAGAGTTGAACCATTTAATACTTAATCAGGTTACACTCTAATAAATTCCCTCCGTCGCCGAAGACTGTGAGCAGCTCCGGAAAGCATTTTCAGGTTCGGATCGATTACGATCTCTGTTCACTTCATGTGTTTCTTTGTTTGAATTGCAATACCGTTTAATCGCCCATTCGATCATCATTCTTCTGTTTTACTTATTTTGGTTTCGAACTTTGTGTCTAATGTAAGGATCCTTTGATTGTTGCTTTGATCTATTACGAAGCGGATGATCGGGAAGAAAAAAATGTTGCCGACAGAAGTTGATGATGCTTATGTGTTTTTTTAATTGTTTAAATCATGCGTATAATCTGTTTGAGCATTTGTATGTTATAATCATTTTGCGGTAATACTTGATCAGTTAAGAAGGTCGATGTTATATAAGATGGATTTGAATAAAGCTTAAGAATGTATGTATTATGTTTCTATCTGATCGAACCTTTGGTTAGATTGATCATGAGAATAGATTTGATGTTATGGGCGATTAGGGTTTTGGAAAAACCAATTTTAACTTTAGAATGTGTTGGATCAAACTTTTACTTTGTAATTGTAGGTTGATTTAAACATTCAAGTTTGGATGTTTGATCTTTATCTCTCCTTTGACTTATTGTGTTCTTTGCGATCATGCTAATTGTCGATGTTGATTTCACTTTTGTAATGTGTTCGTAGGATGGGGAACCAACGAGGACTTGATCATCTCCATTTTGGGCCACAGGAATGCTAGCCAGAGGAAGTTGATTAGGCGAATTTATGCAGAGACTTATGGTGAAGATCTTCTCAAAGCTTTAGACAAGGAACTAACAAAAGACTTTGAGGTTTCATTCAAGCATTTTCACTCTTTTTAATGTTGTTTGATTAATAAACAGGACCTTGTTTGTCATCTGATTGAAAAATAGGCATTTTGTTATCACTCAGAGTAATCTGATGTTCTTACATGTTTTATGTCACGTCAGAGAGTTGTTATGCTCTGGACACTCGATCCTACAGAACGGGATGCTTATTTAGCTAATGAAGGTACGAAGAGGTGGACATCAAGTAATCAGGTCTTGGTGGAGATAGCTTGTACCAGGTCTCCTAAAGAACTGCTTCTTGCTAGGGAGGCTTATCATGCTCGTTTTAAGAAATCACTTGAAGAGGATGTTGCTTATCACACTTCTGGAGACTTTCGCAAGGTAAACTACGCATCAACCAAACATTTGTCATGATTATATCATACTTTAAAATGTATCCTTTAAATGTATAATCACACGGTTATTCAATGCTTCGCATTTGTTCAAATTTCAGCTGTTGGTGCCCCTAGTGAGCTCATATCGTTACGGGGGAGATGATGTGAACCTAACCCTGGCTAAGTCGGAAGCAAAGATTCTACATCAGAAAATCAGCGAGAAGGAATACTCATGTGATGATGTTATTAGAATTCTGACCACAAGAAGTAAAGCACAAATCAATGCTACACTGAACCAATACAAGAATGAGTTTGGAAATGATATAAATAAGGTTAATGTTGTGCTTTATCTTAGAACATCATCTTTCATCTTATTTCTGTACTTCATTACAATATGCACTGCTTTATAATTAGTGATGATAAAATTGTACACATTGCTCTCACGCTTGTGGAATCGAAGCACAAGAGATAAACACAGTTTCACATGAAATCACTCTCTTAAAACAATCATATATTCTCTGCTGTCTTCATTTGTATATTTGGGGTTATCCTTTTTGCAGGACTTGAAAGCTGACCCTAAAGATGAGTTCCTTTCTCTACTCAGAGCTACCGTGAAGTGTTTGCTCTTTCCAGAGAGGTACTTCGAAAAGGTTCTTCGTCTGGCAATCAACAAACTAGGGACGGACGAGGGAGCCCTCACCAGAGTCGTCGTCACAAGGGCTGAAGTCGACATGAAGATTATTAGTGAAGCGTATGAGAAGAGGAACAGTGTGCCACTCCACAAAGCCATTGCTAAGGATACCCATGGTGACTACGAGAAAATGCTCTTGACCCTTATCGGACATGGTGAAGAATGAAGTCGAAAATTAACTATCCCGAGTTGTGTTGAAAGCTTTTGCTAGTAAATAAACTCTGCCTGAGTTGTTGTGAACACTCTTGTAAGTGATGTTTAATTATTTTGAGCTAAATAAAGTGCATCTTTGGGTGCATTGTCACGTTGCTTTGAAATTCTGTGAGGTTTATGGAGCTTACTTGCGTTGGAGTATGTCTTATTTTCAATTTTCATATAAGAAATTTGCATTTCAGTCCTTCAATATTAGCCAAATTCGGTTAAATGATCTAAGGTTATGAATGTTTGGTAATTTAAAAGCAAATAAGACTGGTTAAGTACTTCAACCAAACCAATCACTCATTACTAATCTCTGATCAACGCTAATTATTCATTTCTTATTAACTTCTGCAATTATTTTCTAAGCTTTAATGATTAAACTAAAAAAATTGTTTGGTCAAGTCAATGTCATCTAAATTGAATTGGATCAAGATCACAGATTGGTTGGAGTAAAATGGGCAATAATCATTGCCTTTAAAGTTAGCATAATTTAATTTCAAATCATTTTATAAATTCAACCTAACAAACCTCAAAATTACTGGTAATTACTATACGGCGTCGTGAAAAGGTGTGAGCTAATTACTTGTAGATTGAAAAATTAATTGTAATTAATTTTCATAGGGAAAATGAAATTCGCCCTTTTTTTTAACTTGTAGATGAAATTATTGTTAAAATAGTGTTATTATAATTATCATAAAGAAATTGTTCACACATATGCTAAAATTGAAAACAAATTCGCCGTGTTCTAATTGCTTGTAGATTGGATTATTACTAACAATAATAATGTTATGATTGTGACATTGTCATAAAAATTTATTCACAGATAACAAAAAAAATGTCATAATCAGTTTAAGATGTTTCAGTACAAACTTATGAAAAACAGATTAATAAAGAGGAAAAAAGAAAGTGATTGTGCAGTTGGTGAAGTTGCCGACACCCCTTGAGTAAGCAAACCACAAAGTGTGTATTTGTTAAACTTCAACAAATCTCAAAGAAAAGAAAAAGATTGCAATTTACTCGATTTGAACTAATTTCACCAACTCCACCATATCTTAATAAAACTCACACCTTATCAGTGTGAAAGCAAGAAAGAAAAATTGAGCACAAATTATTAAGATTCCAGGGTTCAATAATTGTGCTGGCTGGAAGGACCACCATCACAACCCCATCAAAAATATCTGAAAAGCTCCATCATTATAACATTCACACACAAGAAACACAATAGTATGTGACTCATATTGGCAATTATAGTTTCTTTCTCCTAGTCGAACAAAGTTTAATAAATAAGAATTCATAATAACAACTCCAACAAGCTTTACAGAGCATACATGCAAATGTATGTTTAGGCAGTGAAAGAAACATATTGGCCATCCATGTCAACAGCTAGACAAAAGTCAGTGTCCATCCCCGTCTGAGGGCGACACGGACGACAGGAGCTATTATTATGATAAAAACCATAGTAGTCGTCGAGCACTTCATAAACATGAAAACTACTGGTACAAATACTATGAACATGCAGAACTCAATTAGCCAACTGTTTTGTAACTTTTTTTAAAGACATGTTAATCAAACCTAGGACAGACCCAAAACCCACAACACAGGTCAAATCATGATACGAGCAACAATCCCCACTAAATAAGATAATGACGACGCAAATTAACAAGTGAAGAAACAATGGAGTTAGACACCTAACAAGTTACACCAGGGCGATGCTGCTTTCTCCACCCGGGGGCTTGCGTACGCCTCCAAAATAGTCGCGGGACTCCACCTTTCCGTCTGCGAATATGTTACTGCCACTCATCTCCCGCAATTTCGCAGAACTCAGTGGCTTCTCAGCTGATGCAGATGGTGCATCTCCTTTGAAAATATCGTTCCCTGAGAGCTCTGAAAATTTCTGGTTGGGAATCTTTTTTGCAGTTTTACCCACAGTTTCTTCAATAGGAGCACCACTGCTCTGGCCTCCAGCACCCTTTTGAACATGAAATATCCACAATCAGTAAGAAGCTTATCAATATACTTGAGAGATCTCAGATTTGAAGGACCATAGTCCTTGAAACATTATTCCAGATATGATAGTTCAATGATCGTGTAATACAATGAAATGATAGAAAATGTTTTCATACTTACATTGTTTGATGTGGGTTCTCCAATTGTTATACTTTCTCTTAATGCCAAAGCACGAGCAGCCAATGGGCGGGGTTGAATTTCAGGTGGAGGAGCAAATATATTATGCCCACTGAGCTCCCTGTTTTTGGCATCAGAAAGTTGTTTCTTCAACTTTGCCTCGGACTCCGTTTCCAGATTTCCGCTCAACTCCCGTTGTTTAGCAACTTCATGCAGAGAGGTGGGTTTCTTGGGGGAAACGGTCTCTTCTTCACCAAAAGAAATGTGACTGACTCCAGACAATGCTTGCTGTGACAAATAAAACCCTCAAATGCATCAAGAAAATTTTCATTGAAATTCTATACAAAATTCACAATTGAAAATACTGAAACAAATAAATACCTGGTACATACGCAGTCCAGTTTTGTTGACTTGGGTCAGATCGGCATCCTCAGATTCTGATGTTCCATTCTCTCCTTTGCCTTTAAAGATACCACTTCCAGTCATTTCCTTCATTTTATAGCCAGAGCACGGCTTCCTGGAATACATCATAACAGCATAAGGTGAAGGTTTCCACCAAATGACAAAAAAAAAAAAACAACAACAATGGTCCCAATTCCTACTCATGTTTTAAAGAGCTTTGATCAACTAAAATACAGAAGTTGCTGAGATTTAATGCACATCTTAAATTTTCAGGCAAATCATCCACTAATTTTTGGTAATTCATTCGCACATTACTTAATGACCCAAACATAACCTGGTTAGAAATTTGATCGGTATAATTAGATGTTAATCCAAGACATTAGACTTGATCACAGATAGAGATGTCCCAAACCAAGTAAAATAAAAAATCAGGGTTTCAAACTTGTCTTTCATATCATGCTAAAAATAGGATGCAGCCAACATCTAATCACCCTGTTTCACCTCACAAGATTGCCACAAAGTATCACGATGGATTGAACTATTGCTATATACTTCAAAGATCTAAAGGGATAACATATTACACGGAAATGCAAATTATATACTTTTATAGTCCAAAATCAATCGATCTCACCGATCACATCTTCAAACCAACAAAATAGTAAAGAGATCTGAAAATTTGATAATTCAGTAGACTTGGCAATAGCACCAGCTGTACAAGATTAAATCAAGCTTCAAATTTTCTTAAAATAAATAACAAAAAAAGATCCAATTAAAGCAAATTCCTTAAATACAACCAAAAACGCAACTTTCTTTTACATAACTCACAGCATACAAGAAATCTAAACACATTAAAAAGGGTAAACAATAATTTCGAATTTAAAAATAAAAGTTAGATCTCCAACCTTTTATTCAAGCTCTCCACTTCTTCATCAGTAACCTGTCCCCCAAACACCACCTTGCTGATCCCATCCGACGGCTGTCATTTAATCCAAACTAGTCAAAAAAATCTGAACTCAAACACACAGAAAGGCCAGCTTCCGCCAGAAATGGAGATTATACCTGGTGAGAGCGAGCAGAGGAAGCAGGTGCAGGCGAAATCTCCGGCGGATTCTCCGACCATGTGAGCAGATCTGCCGTCGAAGTGTGAGGCTTCCTCACCGGCGTGTTCTTCTCCATTACTAATCAACAAACCTTCAATAAATTACTCCACCGAGACGAAAATCAAAACAGAAGAAGCGATAATCCTTCTTCTCCCTCAACAACAAATCGACGGAAGTGAAGAATGAGATATGAAAGTGAGATTGAAGGCGAACAACGTTGCGTTTGAGATTTCACCGTTGGTTTGTTTGTTGTGAGCTGTTCTAGAGAAAGTGCCTCTACTGTTATTTATATTACTACGGTTGTACTATTTCTTCTGTTCTCCGTTTAAATATAACTTTACTTAGTCGAAAAATACGGAACCGCAGAGAGAAAACCGGAGGGGCGTTTGGACTGAATTTCTTTTGAATATTTTAATCCACCCTATCTCTCTCTCTCGGATTTATAGGGGTCGGCATGTGCTTTATTAAGTTGGATGGCACGTGACAGTGACAGTGATAGTTAAGTCTTTTTACGAAAATACCCTTTTCATTTTTGTGACCCTTTAATGCTAATTAGTGCTCCATTATATTTGATTTGAGGTAGGTGTATTTAGTTGACACTTACTATTTTAATTGCAATTTATTAAGAAATCTACCTCCAATTTATATTAATTTGGTTCGATAAAGTCACATGAATGAAATGTGCATGCATATATATATATATATATTAATAATTTTTTTTAGGATAAAATCACTTTTCAACACAGTATTATACATATCACGCAAGTGCACAAGGCATTATACATGACACAAATGAAACATGGAAGAATTATATTTATAAAAAAAGATAGTGCCAATGGGCAATTATACCCAATTTACATCTATCAAATATCAATACCAACCCTTAAACTATATTCTTTTTACTTTAACCAAAACATCAAAAATTGACTCTTTTACCCTTCACCCACCCACCTATTATTCCACCCCTACCCACCTTCGTGTCCACACCGTCTCGTCTGATACCCCTTCCCCAATGACCACACCCCCTCCCAGCTGGTATTAAACCCCCTCCTCCATGACCACAACCCCCTCCCAGCTATAAGCGAAGTTTCACCACGTGAACACACTCCAACCCACCATCCCGGTGGTTATCGTCGAGGAAAGGTGGTCGACTTGGCCTGATTCTTCTCTCCCGCTGGTTAACGTCGACTCCAAATCACCACTCCCCGCTTTGACCTGATTCTTCTCTTGTATGGGTAATGAAAATTTCAACACCCCCGACCCAAGGTCTCTGTCGTTATCTTTTTCTGCTGGGTGTCGCCGACATCTCAGTCAACGCCCTTGAACTGGGCGATAGTGAACTGCCTTCCATTAGGTCTTTATCTGCGACAATCAAGGTGTAGAGCCCTCAGTCTCTTCACGGCGGCAAGTTCTTCAACGGCTCAAGGTGTATTGAGGAATCCACAATCGTACCTAGTATCAGGGGGCATCGGCTTCTCCAATTTTTGGTAAGGTCCCAATTCTTCAATTTTTTTGCCTACTGGCACTACTAGGTTGATTTGACTGAATGTACTTCGTTGTTGAACTAATGCCGCTCGTGTCAATGTATTGTGCTTATAATTGAGATGTTCTTGATATTTAATATGATGTACACCCAATTTTTTTGGTTTGTGTTATTGTTCCTGCCCCTAATGCAGAGTATTAGACTTTTTGAATAACATGGAGATTCTGTTTAAGTTGTGTATAGATAATAATTGATGTTTAAGAGGTGTCAAGCTAATTTTAGTTTCACTTCCATAGTTCATTTGGATTAAATTAGTTGTTTAAGTGGACAGCTGATAGTGAACTCTTGATACATGGTTTGAACTCATTCACATAGTCAATAATCGTTGATTATTTTCTTTGTTGTTGGTATCTTCTTACACTGTGTTGTGTTGAAAATTTTAGCTACCTACTATTTATTGAATTAAGTAGGTGAAGGTGATTTTGCTTAATAAAAGATGTTGGTTATTTTCCCCTTGACAGTTGCAGTTGAATATGGTGAATCAGATTGTTGCTGTGCATACCAATGGAGTATGGAATGGTACCGAATATATCAGTGGGAATGTAGGGGCTGTGCGTATGCTTGAAGGCGATCACACCCTAGAACGTATAACACAGCTCCTCTACAAATTCATGAAATCAGATTGCAATAGTGTCATTTATGACATTTTTCAACTATGTACGGTGAATGATAAACAATACAACTCTCAATTCTGAATGATGATGACGTAAGTTTCATATTAAATAGTGAGGTGGTCCCCAAGATATATATGGATCAAAGGAAATTGACGCCATCTCTTAACTGTACAGAGGCATGTGGTTCAAGATCTTTTAAGGAACGAGATGATGGTTTGGTCAATTGGTTTAATGAAAAGGGATCCGACAATCCTGCAAGAAGTATTGGTGAATTCAATTGTACGTGGGATGGATCATCATTTTCAAAAGAATCACAGTTTGATGACGTTGATTCAGGATTCTGTTCTGATGATGATTCTAGTCTAGAAGGATGTCATATTTCTGAGGATGATTTTGATAAAGAAATTGGGTGTACAGATTATCAACCAACTGTTGATATTGGTAATGATAACATGGACACCAATTTTAATGATGCAGACAATGACTCTCGCCCTTCGGTTTGGGGAATACCCTGCAAGGCTCCTATTTTGGAACCATTAAATACAACTCTCGAATCCTATGATCTCGTTTCTGATAAATTGTCGAGAAAGAAGATATACATAACCAGAGAAGAAATAGTAGAAGATGTAAGTATGTATCACTTACTATGGGGTGCTGGGTTTCGGGTTTTTCGTTCTAACCATAGTAGGTGGGAGGTGAAATGCAAGGGCATAAAATTGTGCAACTTCTTCTTTACAGCAAAGGGGAACACGGGATTTGGAGCTGTACAGAGTTCACCTGACATTCATGTTTGCTTAGTGGTGATCGTTCCAAACCAACGTCATGCTATTATAGAGTTATTGCCAAGTTGTATTTTGACAAACAAAGGGATCCATCAACATCCATGACACCCAATGGTATTAAGTACGGCATGAAACAGCATTTTGGGGTTGATATAAACTACTGCCATGCTTACCGGGCATACTAGCAGATGAACCTTTATGTGTATGGCTCACCGGAATAATGCTTTAGTTTGCTTCTGTCTTACCTGCACGTTTTAGAAAAGTGAAATCCTGGGAGCACTACGGAGTTGTTCATACACCCTGATGGAAAGTTCAAGTTTGTATTTACCGCCCTTGGGTCGTGTGTGAATGGATTCAAGAAGTTCGAACGACCGGTGTTAGTTGTAGATGGGGCTCATCTTAAAGGGCACTACAAGGGGGTTATTTTTATCGCGGTGACTCAAGACCCAAACAATCAGATTTTTCCTTTGGAAACTGGCGTTGGCGATCAAGAAAATACGGAGCTATGGTCCCTTTTCTTGTCACGGATACAAAGAGTGATAAGAACCCCATCAGAACTACTAATTATGTCTGGCCAACATCCAGCGATCCTTCGGGCAATGGATCAAGTATTTCCTGGAGTTGATCATGGGCTATACCGCCATCACCTGAGCAAGAAATTTATTCCATTTGGTGCCACAGTTGTTAATATTTTTGAAAGAGCAGCAAATGCTTATAAGGAAGCTGAATACGACAGGTTTACTCATTAATTTTACCCTAACTTATCATTGTACATCATAATATAACTTCCTCAGTTGCTTTGGAATCTTTCACTCATAGTTCTACATTCTTATGTTGATAAACCCTTTTCCAATACTCCTTACTTTCTAATTGTACATTTATATGAAGGCTTGTCGGCGCACTTAATTGATTCGAACAAGAAAATTACATATCCAGCATTTTAGAAAATGTAAGGAAAGATCGTTGGTCCCGATTCAATTGCTCCGTATGTAGGTATGAATTTATGACTTCAAATACCGCAGAGTCATGGAACAATGTCATCCGCTGGCGACGGAGGTTTCCTGTGATATATTTGTTGGAGTCCATCCAGGAAATAATTCAGTATTGGTTTACATCTCGAAGTGGTGAGGCAGAGAAATATAGCGATGATGTTTGCACACTGGTCACAAAATTACTTGGAGGTATTGCTCATAATGCTGACAAACTTGTTGTTCAGCCGGTGTTTGGGGATCGATTTAGGGTTGTTGTTGGAAATTCGTCATACATGACAGATTTGGATCAGAGAACTTGCGACAACGGTTACTTTTAGTCATAACTAATTCCATGCATTCATGCTGTGGCTGCAATAAGGTGAAAAAATGTCACATTTAAGCTTTTACTTGGTATATATATGGTTTGATAATACATTTAATTACTTTCATTCTTACCTAACTAAACCAGGAAAAATAATTATAATATCAATCGATATGTGGGGGATTATTTCAAGAATGAAAACGTGAGATCAATGTGGGGCGGACCTGTCCATCCAGTGCCCGACCCCAAGGATTGGGATGTTCCATCATATGTGAAGGATGTGGTATGCAAGCCACCCGATGCTCCAAAAAAATCCGGTCGGCCTAAATGAAAAAGAGCGCAGAGTACGCTTGAGGTGGCAGTGGTTCGTTGAGCCAACCGATGCTCGCTTTGTGGTGGTTCTAACCATAATAGGGCAACTTGCGCAGGCCATAATATTGGTTTATTTCCTTCTGTTGATGGCCCTCCAGTTAGTTCAAGTACAAGAAAATGCTCTATTTGCAAGAAACCAGGACACACAAAGACATTATGCCCAGATCGACCAAAAGTGAATGACAACATTAATATGTTCCACAATTGAAACTTGCTTTTCTTCTTATTAATATTTGTATATTAGCTGCACTAAATTTTCCTTTTAAATTATGACTTGCTAGTTTGGGTTGTTTGCTGTTGTGTATTTGCTGTGAAACACCAGGGTCGTTTGATTTACGGTTGGTTTGGTAAGAATGAATGGAGACCCACACACCCACACTTTACCTATAATGTCACCCACATATGAACTTCCTCGACACACCATTGACCCACAGGTCAACCCATATAGTCTCTCATATGGTCATGTACACTATCACCCATATTTAAACTTCCCCGACACAACACCCACCCACAGACTCGCCTCATGAACACCTACATTATCACCCATATTTAAACTTCCCTGACACACCATCCACTACAGCCTCTCCCACATGCTCACCTATATATAAACTTACTCGACACACCACCCATTCACCCACAGCCTCTTCCACATTTTCACCTACACCGTCACCCATATGGAAACTTCCTCAACACACCACTCACCCACAGTCTCTCCCACATGCTCACCTATCCTGTCACCCATATGTAATCTTCGTGGACACACCACTCAGTCTCCCATATGTTCACCTATATTGTCACCCACATATAAACTTACTCGATACGCCACCCACTCCCAGCCTCTCCCATATTCTCAACTACACTGTCACCCATATTTAAACTTCATCGACACACTTTTGAAACACATTCCTCATACGCTTCAAGCCCATTATTCAGCAATTTGACACTTTAATATTAAGTATGATTGTATTTAAGGCCCATAATTAAAATTCTGCATGGCCCATTTTGAATTAATAAATCTACTGAGTCCATCTCACATAGCTTGAACGATCCAGGTGCTTACCAAATTCAGACTTAATTAAAATCCCCAAATTGAAACCCTAAGACTGGAAAAACCACCAATATGTTTGATTCATCGGGTGTGCTTCAAGATCACCATCGCCGAATGAAGACTATGAGGTAATTGATGTCGACATAGCATTATCCTACCGATTCAATAGGCAAGCGAAATATCGATATTCTATAATCAAGAAGATGTCCTTTGTTTCGGAGAGGGATATCTCTTTGGCAGAAATGGGTGAGCATACAGATGTATGGAATCTAATCGAGCGTGCCCATTTAACAAATACTCTCAGTAATTCGCGCTCATACTGTAGAAACGTGGTATGTGAATTTTACACCAATCTTTCAAATTGTATGACTGATTTTAAGTCGGGAAGATATGAGAAGGTTTACTGTAGGAATCATATTTTTTATTTCTCTTCGTCTCATATCAATTCCGCCCTAGGACTAACGTCGTTTGATATAAATGATTACCCCATCCATTTGGACATAGTGGCAGAGTGTTTAACCGGTGTTAAAGGGTCGAAGTGGCCCTCTATTGGATTGCAAAAATATAGCTTAAATAGAAAGGCCCAGATATTGGCTGAAATTACTTGCTACAATTGGATACCAAGCGAGGAGTCTTCAACCTTGAGTCCAGAACAAGGGAGGTTCGTTCACGCCGTAATGGTTGGTAAACGTGTTGATTTTGGTATCTTTGTTTATGATCATATTATGGAATTTGCGGGAAAAATCGATATGAGAAAGAGATTGCCATTTCAAAATGTAATTTGGAAACTCCTTACTAGCAGGCATGATGGTGAAATCTTGCCGCACGACTACGTTGAACCTCCGACTCGACGATTAAAGATGAGAAACTTAAGAAATAATAATGAACACATCACACCAGATGAAGAAGATCTGAAGAAGCGTGATCTACTCTCGTTGGTTAGAGTTGCAAGGAATCAACAAGAGAAAATACGGGGCCTTGTTGAAGAACATGCAGCAACTCTTAAAGCTATAGAAGATCAGTTAAGATTATCTTAGCACTTTGTTCATTGTAGATTGATAACACTATTCTATTATCCGTAGTTTTTGTTGAAATAATCACTTTTTTACTCAGCATCACATTCCATGATCAATGACATTATGTTGGATATGAGTATTTAACTCTTCCTATTCTGTGATAAACAAAGCATCTTTACAACTTCAAAGAAAATAAACATTATTCATTGTTGCCACAGCAACAACTAATCCCCCATCATAATCCCACCTCTGAGTGCTCTCAGACGACCTTCATTTGACACGACTCTATCTTTAAAAAGAAAATGCAATCGAGTATACTCTGGATCATCACCACGCATATATGTCCTTGCAAATGAGTCTTCCTGTATGAAAATCCATTTAATATAATAAAGTTTTAATCTTTTTATTGAGTCAGTAATCGATATATTGAGTTTGCTAGTCATACCTCTACTATAGATTTCCAAATCCTTCTGTCCGCGTGTAGATTCATGTCAGCCCTATTGTTAATCCCTCGTGTGCGTATCCTTTGCAGCACAAGAGTGAATGTTTCGTAATGTTTGCGCATGAAGTCCTTTATGTCATAAGCATGGGCCCACGTAAGCCGCTTCATCATCAACCTATTCACCACATCTTTGGCGACTCCTAGTGCCTAGCCACTAGGTCCACCATTATCCCATTCTAGCAAGTTCTTCTGATGGATTAGGGCATTAAGGAAGCATGCATCCATTTCAGCATTCCAGATTTGGTCGTACAACATTACATGAGGAAATGGTATATTTTCCATAGTTTTGATTTTTCTATATGGAAGTGAGTAAGAATGGAATACAAATAATATGCCATAAGAAAGAGCAATATGATATATATATATATATATATATATATATATATATATATATATATATATATATATATATATATATATATATATATATATATGAATCCTATTGAACATCAATCGATGCAACCGATTGTAATGTCTAATATTGGAAGTTGAAAACTTAACCGACGTATTCATATTAGTTTCTTGTCACGTCACTTATTTCAGACAAAAATAAGTGGATAATGTTTTCTCAAAAAATGTTAACCATCACTTCATCCGCAACCAAACTCTAATACATTCGATGACCCACATTTTGTTTACTCTCTAGCAATCTAATTAATCTACGTTAAAAAATTCACATTCAACAATGATGACATGATAAGTTATGAATGGTGAATAAATATAAAGATTAACCATTACGTGAAAATTGATAGAGTATGAAATGTATATGAACAAAAACGACTACAATGGTGAGTGACTTTAAGGAGAGCCACACCTATAACGAAAACAACATGCATTGATTAGGGAATAAAATTTATGATTCAACTACCCAGCACATAAAATGATTAAGGAAGTACATTTCTTTAGAACTTCCCCATTACCAAATACTGATGCAAGAAGTAGAAGTTTGAAATATGATTGAGTTAAGTGCTTCATGCCAGAAAATCATCCTTACCTGATCTTTTGTATTAAATGCCCGATGATACTTTTTTCTAAAAGATTTGATTCACCTAACACTGCATGGATATAGATGTATCATTCATGACAAAAAAAAATATTGGTGTTGGCTTTATATTGCTCACTATGAATTCAGTTCGACACCACAACCTTCGCTAACAACCAAATTCATTAGTGGGTTTATTAGATGGATACTGGTGATAACCATCAAGTGGATCACATGTTTTGGCTCTATACGTGGACTACTATGAATGAAAGAGCTTTAGCTAATATCATGTGCGATGTGTTTCAGGAATGTAGATAGACATCAGAGGAGATGGACGACGGGCTGTTGAATGACATCATCGAGATGCTGATCAACAAAGAAGGGAAGTTTTTCACCTACTCCAACATGCGGCGTAAGATCAAAGAGTTCAAGTCGCGCTTCACCCTTTTCGACGAGCTCAAGGGAATGCCAAGTGTGCAAGTATGTATTGTCACTCAAACGCTACACGCTGAGAAGGAGACATGGGCCAAAAGTATTCAGGTGCATCTTTGTTTACATGTTCAGAGTAAACAACAGGTGGTATAAATATTTTTAATATTTTTATTTTGTAGAATAATCCCGCTGCTGAAAGGTTGAAAAACGAAGGTGATAGTATCTGGAATTGCTTGGATTTCACTTTTGGCCGGTTCAAGAGAAAGCAATCGATCCCTATACCAAGTTCTCTCTACAACAAGAAGCCTGCACTTGACTTCTGTCATCCAGATTGTGCTTGTGGCAGGAATCCGTATGGCTTTTGGGGTCAGAGCGATTAGGGAAATTTCTGGCTATGTGCATAAGAGCAATGGATTTTCAAGTTATGTTTTAACCATTCCTCTTTCATGCCATCATAGTAGTAATTAGACTATTAATAATCCATGAAAATATGGTAGGGTTGTGACTTTCTTTCAATTATTGTGTTGTAACCTATGGTTATTTTTCTCTAATATTGGTCATCTACTAATGATATCCAGTTTCATTTATACTGTTGAGGAGGTTTCAAATAGGGTGACAATGTATGTCATTATTTGGGAGTATTAGTAAGGTGAATGGTGTGGGTGATCAAGTTTCAGTATGTGTAGTACTAGCATTTACTTTGACATATATAGCTCATTCACTCTAAAATGATAAACTACAATTCTTATAAAATGATATCAAAGGACAGTAGTAGGACTATAACTCTTAGTCTAAAAAGTTGTACCTCGTTACAGTAACAGATATCAGTCAATAAAGGCTAGTAAATACGTGTGCCGCATTGGTACTCATACATTACCTAATATCATTGCAAGATTACTAAGATAGACATATCACCTAATTGCTAGCCATTTTGAATACATATAGACAAATTGTCCTTGCATCACTTATTGCTTCAATATCCTATAACCTATCATATCAAAGTAATTGAACAACATAACGACTCATGAATAGAGAGATATCATTCAAGGCAACAACTCCCTAAGATGACTTTAAATTAATCAGCAAGAACTGAGTTCGGTACCACCACATTCAAAAATAAGGGTGAGAACCATCATGTAGATCACATGTTTTGGCTCTATACGTGGACTACTCAGAATGAACGTGCTTTAGCAGACATCATGTACGAATTGTTTCAGCAAGGGAGATGGACATCAGAGGAGATAGACGATGGGCTGCTCAATAACATCACCGAGATGCTGATCAATAAAGAACGGAAGCTTTTTACCCACTCCAAATGTATGGCATAAGATCAAGGAGTTCAAGTCCCGTTTCACCCTTTTCGATGAGCTCCAAGGACTACCGGGTGTGCAAGTGTGTAGCGTCTCCCAAAGGCTCAACTCTGACGAGGCGACTTGGGCCAAGATTATTTAGGTGCATGTCTGTCTAAATTTTCAAAGTAAACAACCTGTTACATTAACATTGTTAATATTACTATTTTGCAGAAGAAGCCGGCTGCTGAAAGGTTGAAAAAAGAGGGTGATAGCATATGGAATTTCTTAGATCTCATATTTGTCCGTTTCAAGCGAAACAAACCACTTCAAGACTCAAACCGATACTACGGGCAGAAGTCTGCTTATAACTTCTACCACCCAGACTATGCATGTCGTAGGAATACATTTGACTAGGGACTAGGGAGACATCCGGAAATATATATAAGAGCGAATGGATTTTCAAGTGTCTATTTAGGGCTCACTTTAATTTCTTGTATTATAACTGCAAAGTAGTTAAAATGCAATAGGATTATGTCTCTCGTATGACTCTTGTTTTTTAACCTAGTGTTCTGGTAATATGCTTCATTATAAAGCGGACGGAATATTGTGTCGAGGAAAAACTACAATTTAGGTGAGAATATGGGTGAGTAGTGTGTCCAAAAAGTTTCGGTGTGGGTGATATTATGGGTGAGAATGTTTGTGAGTGGAGTGTCCAAGAAGTTTTGATGTGGGTGACAGTATGGGCGAGAGTGTGGGTGAGTGGTGTGTCGTGGAAGTTTCAGTGTGGGTGAGAGTGTGGGTGCGAGTGAGGAATAGTGGGTAGGTGAATGGTGTGTCCAGGAAGTTTCGCTTGGGTGATAGTATGTGTGTCGAGAAACTTTCTATATGGGTGAGTGGTGGCTAAGAATGAGGTTGAGTGGGAGGGTGATGTTGTAGGTGAGTGAATTGTCCAAGAAGTTTCGGTGTGGGTGAAAGTATGGGCGAGAGTGTGGGTGAATGGTGTGTCGTGGAAGTTTTAGTGTTGGTGAGAGTGTGGGTGAGTTGGTGGGTGACAGTGAGGGATAGTGGGTGGGTGAGTGGTGTGTCCAGAAAGTTTCGTTGTGGGTGATAGTATATGTGTCGAGAAACTTTCTATGTCGGTGAGTAGTGGGTAAGAGTGAGATTGAGTGGGTAGGTGATATTGTAGGTGAGTAGAGTGTCCAAAAAGTTTCGGTGTGGATGACAGCATAGGCGAGAGAGTGGGTGAGTGGTGTGTCGTGGAAGTTTCTGTGTGGTGAGAGTGTGGGCGAGAGCGTGAGTGAGTGATGGGTCGTGGAAGTTTCAGTGTGGGGTGAGTGGGTGGATGAGACTGTGGGTGAGTGTTGTGTCGAGGAAGTTTCAGTGTGGGTGATAGTGTAGGTGAGCATGAGTTTCACTGTGGGTGATAGTGTGGATTGTTGTGTAGGTGAGCATGAGTTTCACTGATGTGAGTTCCTGTGACATACCGATAGACATAGACTATTACAAACTACTATGACAATCAGGATAGATAATTCAAACAATGACTATTAACAATAATTTCGGCATGGAAGCGCATGCACAATATACACAATTCAAAACTTCAACTTGGAGCCCAACATAACTACCCATTAATCTACGTCAGAGCTTGTCTTAAGAAAGTCACTTTCAAAACTACACAGTTAAAGACAAAAACTATCGGTCACCTCACCATTCAAGGCATGATAAAGTCTTCCCTGCAAAGCTCCACACAAAAACGAACCCGACGTTTTTCACAAGTTGATGGATCGACTTCGTGTACAGATTTATTCCTAATAATTTTGTCAAACAACATCACGGTTAATGGCCCACAATCCCCTCCATTCATCTGCTGCGGAGGGTGTAAAAACTTCTCCATTGTCCAAGGTTTCTCTAAAGTAGCTTCATCGACGACCTTATACTGACGTAAAATGCTTTGTATCATATTGGAGAAGTCCTCAAACTCATCCAAAAATTTTCGCTTCGTGGCCTTAGACCAGGTGTCAGAGATGATGATGCTATGGCCTGAAACACGAACATCATATAAGACCCAGTGATTTCCACCAACAAAGCCGACTCCATAAATTGATTTGACGTTCTTTCAATCCCTCGGTGGGCCCCAATCGGGTAGATCACCACATATGAAGTTCTTCAGACCACGATACTTTTGTTCCCAATCCCATAGCAAGTTCTTCTTCTGTGCTGCCAAGAACTCTTTGCGAAAACCCATACCTATGTTCTACATTTAACAAAAAAAATGCATGTCAATTTTCTAAAATAACGGGGCATGGAAAAAAGTAAGAGGTATGTTGAACATTACCCAGAAATCAATATGTACCACTGCCCAATTATGCACAAACAACTCTGGCCATTTGGCAGATTTATGAACAATAAGATGGATAAAAGCATCCATATTCTGCTATTCAAATTAAATGCATTTAGTATCAACCCAAAAACAATAAATCATGTTTTAACAACTACAATATGTTGCGAAAAGAAGATATAACCTGGTTGGATAACCCTTGCTCCGGTGCATAAATGTTACTTAAAAACTTGGCAGTATAAGGATCACGAGTGGGCTCGATAGACAAATAGAAACTGCTCCTTATTTTTTTAATTTATCATAACATGTTTCGAAGTCATTAATAAATTCAGGTGGATATATCTCACTATCCACATCCGAAGGGCACTCCACCTCAACCTTCGACCTAGCCTTTTCTTTATTCTTTTGTTTATTTTTTGTGCGATTAGGATTTGTCCATGGAGACTTCTTATGTCTTCCTGGCATTCAGCTATGCTTCGATGGATCATCATGAACAATAACCAGTTCTTGGTGGATAAAAATAGAAATTAATTATGAAGAATAATACAGCATATGAACTATATTTCACTAATAAGAGAAAATAACAGTTCATTATTGATCCTCTTATCACACTTCAAATTCTCATTTTGAATCCTTCTTGATTTTGGTCGGGAACTCCGAATTCTCCTTGCACGGAATGCTCAACTTCTTCAGTAGATCCCTTACATTTTTTAGCAGTGGTTCTTCAAGTCCTTCTACATCAAATTGATCTTCATGAAATCCTTGATCAGAATGCTTAACTGTTTCGTATTCAGCTTCATTATCTTCTCTAACCATCAGATTCTCTTTTTCCTCAACTTCATCTTGTTTGTCATTGCTTACATCTTCAATGCCTTCTTCGGATGCTTGCTTATCATTACCTTCTTCTTTGGCAATTTCCTCTAGAGTGTCCTCTTCTTCCACTCTATCTTCGTTCTCAACGTTCTCTTCTTTATCCAAATATTGTTCTTGATCCTCGGTCTATTCTTCAAATTCATTATCAAACTCTTTCACTTGTGGTGAATCAGCTTTAGGCATCGTTCTTGATTTGGATGAAGAAAGAGAACGTATTGAGAATCGGTCATCAAATCGTCGAGTAAGAGCTTCAATCATTTGCATAAGCTGTCTTTGATTACTTTTCACTGACTCTATACTGCTACTAAGCGAATCAATTTTCCTTTCCAATGCTCCGTAGCGAGTCAAAGGTGGAGAAGGTGCGGCTGGAGGGGAATATTCTCGAATGCATCTTGAAGACTGCTGGGGCCTGCGTACACTAGAAGATGACTGTGAATGAGTGACCTCGTTCTCCCAACTCACAGCACTAAGATACGATTCAGATTCAAGCTCCTCTACAGATGGCTCAAGCGCGTCCTTCACTTTCACCTAGTGAATAAAACATCAGGTTATACACGTACTCAATAGATCAAGCCATATGCCTCACTTATGAACAGTAATTAACTTACGTGTTTGACATATTTATCAGACCCATGCAGTTCCTTGAACACCAGATTCCTTAGTTCTGTAAAACTAGGGGTGTAATTCGGTGACCATTTCATCAAACGAGGATATGCTTCCCCCCTCGAACGACCATACACCTTTTCAAGACTGGGAATTGCTTCATATGACCACACCAACAGTGCAAAGCTGAATCCATTGTCATCGTAATATTGTCTTGGTCGTTCATCCTCTCTTGACCGCTTCCTCAATATCTTTAACTTCCTGAACTCAGTCAACAGGTTGAAGAAAACAACACGACCTCATGGATAGGTGTTAAATAGATGTAGATTGTCGACAAGGCGTATGTATTTAAGGTTCACAACACATTGTTTGGAACCATGAGGGATAAGTAAGAAGACAAGGACCATCAACAAAGCAAGTCTAAGAGAATCATCATCGTTGGTAATCTCAAGAAACTTTTCCAGAATTTGGGGCGGTGTAATGTCCAGAATTTGGGGCGGTGTAATGTTCTTCTTATCCCTAAATACACGGACAAGAAAGTCACCCTTGTCTGAAATTTTCGGTAGTGGACCAAACCGCAACCCAGTCACCAAAGCAAATTCACGGGGTCCAAACTTAGCTTCTACTTTATTGATTTTGAATACAAATGAATGTTCAGATAATTCGAGCTCAAATGTGGAGAGGAGATGGAGATACAACTGACCCTGGAACTTAAACTCAGTTAACCCTAAGAAAACTCCGAAACAGGTCGAACGAAACTTATCTAAGTTATTAGGGTTGAGTCTTTTCTTGATATCCCGTAAAACCTTAATTTCAGATCGATTTGATATACTAGCTGGATTGGAGCTTGCTATTTGCTTTGTCCTGTAATGTGACCCATATAGATTAGTCGAGAATAAACACATGGTTTGAACTTATCGCATGCAATATAATAATCATTGATGAACGATAACACATGGATCCCCAAACAACACATTAAGAATACTCATTCACCCACAATCAACAATATGGTTTAGAATGTAAGAACATCAACAGAAATAAGAACAACATTCTAACAAAACGGTATGGAGAGAAGAAATCAATAAAACCAAGTATGAATTCATTTTAAAAACAAGCAACAAAACAAACTAATTTGAAGTGTGAAGTAAGAATCAACCAGTCTTGGCATAGCTTGGCCATCAGTAAAACTTCCAACATACAGGAATTACATAATCACAGTCTTGTTTTTCTCAACCTCCATTTGCACTTTCACAACTAATATTATCTTACAAAATTGAAGACATATAGTCTCTGAGTTTGAAGAACTCACCAATATCTTCAAAATTTCTAAAGTACAACCCACTCTGTGAAACAATTAGACAAAAAGAGGGTGGGGATTGTGGGTGAAGGAGTCGATGAAACGGTGGGTTGTGTTGCTGGAACTGTGCGATGGGGTCGAAAACTCACAATTTCCCTCGCACTCTAACAATCGACGGAATTGTACTGCTCTATTCGGCGGTCCAGCGATGAAAGGAGGCGTTGAATATGGGTGATTACTGGGTCGGTGATGTTTCTGGAATCCAAACGTTGGGCAGAGAAAAAATAAATATTTTTAAATTTTTTGTTTCATTCGAGGTCAAACGTTGGTTGTCACGTGTGAGCGGCGGGGGGTGGGCTGTGGGTGGGATTGGATGATACACAGGTGATTGTGAGAGATGGTTTAGTGGGGTGGTGTGGGATGGTTATGGTGGGTGGGTGGGTGGGTGGGTGGGTGAGTGGATGGGGAGAGGGATAATAGTGTCAAAAAATGAACAAATGTGTAGAAATGATAACAAATATATTGAAGTATTGATAAAAATTTTGTATATTAAATTTAGTGTAATAATTCAATTTTCCCAAAAAGATAACCAATTATTTACGTAATTCATAATTAGTAATTCTATCTTCTACATTATCTTTTCTAAAATTATGCTGAATTCTCTCATTTCAGATAAAATTTACTCCCTCCGTCCCAAAAAAGTTTGCGCCCCTCTTTTCGGCATGGAGATTAAGAAAGTGATGACTTTTAGGGCTATAATGATATTTTATTGTAATAAATAAATGATAAAGTATGTTAGTTAGAGATAGTTTTTTTGTAAATAAAGTGTATGGGGAAGGTAATTGTTTTTTACTTTTTGCTTTTTTTGGAATGTGCAAACTTTTGTGTAACAGCCCAAAATGAAAAGTGTACCATCTGAAAGGAGATGGAGGGAGTACAAAATTACTTGTATTTAGGAACAAAATGAAGAGGGGTTCTTTTATCTTTATATTTAATTAAAAATAGTTTTAAGCTTATTTTTTGTCCTTAACAGAAAGCGCCGCGTACACTCCCAAAGAAGCTTTTCTCGACTTTTTTGCGGAGAAGTGGCACGAGCTGGACACCCACGCCGACTGGATCCCGGCCGAAAGAGATGGCCGGAAAATTCGATTTATCCAACAAGTGGAACAAGATCTCAGAGTCAGCAGTAGAATAGGAAGGCTAGAAGGAAAGTACTACTTTGAATACAAGCGCCGCAATGCCAAGACATAGAACGACGGACTTTCCCTAACTTTAGAAGATAACCATCTTCGATACTAATCGCCATAGTCTGGAGCGTTCGTCCTTTTTTTCTTAAATTATTATTTTATTTTATTTTTAATTTTAAATGAAGAGAGTATGATATTGATTGCTTTAAGATATTGATTGCTTTAAGTTTTTGACCACCCTATCCCTTCCTGGTAATTCAAGTAGAATAATTTAATAAATTTTTTTCCAATTGATGGAGTTTTAAAAAATACTTTTATCATTGATTAATCCATTGAATGTAGTAAGAGAATAATTGGAGTGGACTCATTTGTAGATTATATAATTTGTTCATATATAAATTACAACGAGATTATAATTTTATAATACTATGTATATATTAATCCATATAGAAGAATATAATAATCGTAAGGATTATATTATTTTTAAATCGACAAATTGCCTATGTTATTGTGTAATCAAAATTGTTCAAGTTCGTAAACTTGCAAAAACAATCTCGAAAAGTGGTGCACTAAAATCAAAATAGAGACAACTTACGAAATTAAAATAAATACGATCTTTAATTTAAAATCACAAGCGCTATATGAGTTTTTTTTTAATACACTTGTAAGACGCAGTACATATGAAATGGGTTTTGATATTTGCTAATTATTTTAAAACTATATTCTAATCATACATTACATTTAAAATAATCTTAATTTGATGGTAGATCTATCGTCTCACAACTCATTTTATAGAAAATTTTGTTCTTATCAATTTTATATAAATATATACTCTCTCCGTTATTAAAGATTGTTCATCTTTATAGTTATACATTGTTTAAGAGGAAATTAATTTACTTTTTGTAACTTTATTAACTTTTAATAATAATTTTTTATTTTTAAATAATAAATAAAATATAAAGTATGTTATGGGTGGATGATTTTTAAATTAATATATACTTTTGAAGTTTTGAATTAGAAATGTTTTGGAAAAATTTACTAGGTACACATTTTGTACCTATAATTACTGTGAGATATATTGATTTTAAAAAAATTACTCTCACATAAAAAATATTAAAGTAAAATATCAAATATAACTCTAAACTCATATATACTTTTAAACCACAAATCTTAAACCCTCACCCACCGCCGGACCACCATCGGCTGGACCGCCGTCGACCGGTCGCCGGCCCACCGCTGGATATACACTTTTTTTTGCTGCACACACTTTTTTACTGCACACATTTTTTTTATTACATACACTTTTGCTGCACACGAATTTTCATGATGCACACAACACATTTATGTGCAGCACATTATAAGGGTAATATTGGAATACCACTATATATTTTTATAATTAATAGTAATATTTTTGTATATTTGTATCTTATAGTAATAAAATAGTTTTAATTTACATAGTAATAAGTATCCATTTTATAAGTAAATCATTTTATAAGGCACACGAAAAATAAGAAAGTGGTGAACTACTTTCAATAAGGAAGCATATACCATTTCCTTTTTACAATTTAATGTAATTTTATTGAGTTTCTGCAAAAGAATTTAAAATCTTAGTCATAACTATTTTGTGTGAATTTGATTTACTAATTACTCTTAAGTATATAAAAAAAATTACTTTCAGGTATATGAAGTGGGTATTACTCTTTTAAGTGAAAAATATTATACTCTTCAAATTCTTGCGTCTTGATTTTGCGATTACTCTCTTCGTCCTGTTAAAAAATTTACATTTATTTTTTGTATATAAATTAAAGAATATAGTATTAATTGAATTGAGATGAGAGATATTATATATAAATATATAATGAATAATTGTATTAGTGTAGTATTGTGGACCCCATAGAAATATTTAAATGTTTAATGTGGGTTCCATTTATTATAAAAATAAGTGTAAACTTTTTTTATGAAACGCCCAAAATAAAAATGCGGAAATATTATTATGGGATAGATGGAGTGCTATCTAGTACACGAAAAGACAAAATTGAAGAGTATTTTTTTATTATTATTCAAGAAAATAATAATTCATATTTTAAAAAATAATTTTAAAAAATATGGTTTATGATGAATGGGTTCACGTCAACCTCACCCAACTATTTCAATCAATTTACATTAAATTCATAAATCAATATTGCAAATCGATTTAAAAAAAAAAAATTAGGGTCATTTGACAAGAATTTTGGAGAGAATAAATGAAAAGGAATTAATTAGGAAGAAAATAGGAATTAGGAGGGCAATTACGTCCCTTAAAAGCAGGAAAACCGTTTAAGGTGACGTAGTGATATAGATATCCGTTGGAGAAAGTGCTCACTTCTCCGCTACTATAATCTAAACGGATTTTCAAATTCAAATTTCAAATTACATAAACCTCCTTCCTCTTATCTCTAAAGACAAATATGTGTTCTCACTTGTTTCCTTATACTCTATTTTGGAAGAGTTCCTACTTCCTATGAATGAATTAAAAAAAAAACTAGTATATATTATTTTTACTGGTAGCACTGTGTGATATTGTCTAAGATAATTCTTACGTTTATTTAATAGTTATCACTTTTAATCAAAGATATTATTCCATCCGTTTTGTTGAAAGATCACGGTTTGCTATTAGTATGTAGATTAAGGAGTATTATTATTTTATGTGTAGTATGTAGTATGAGTAATTAGTGGTGTGCCATATGTGGGTTTTTTTTTATTAAAAGTGGAAAATAGAAATCTTTGAATGAGACACTCAATATATAAAATGTAGATATTTCAATGGGATGGAAGGAGTATCACTTTTCATTAAAGATATTATTACAATTTATATTATTTCTTTTGAAATAATTCATTACACTGTCTATAATTTTTCATTAATTTGAATATTAAATTTTTATTATACTATTATCACTTTTTATTCATTACTAAGATGTTTTAATTAGAATGACTCATGCAATTGTTTTCACTAAAACTTTTTCTATATAATCTATAAGTTTGATTATCAAAAAAAAATTAAATTTAAAAGATACTGTTGTATTATAGACATGCATGCATTCATTGTATGTGTGTGTATGATCTTATACAACCAAGACAGGTGAAGGATGGTGATTGGTTGATTGAAGTGTTGGTGAGGATCAACAAAAGGCAGCTGCAGGAATTAGAGCATGAACAAGAGGCCGTACGATTGAATGCATCTCATCCATGCATCAAGAAAGGAATCAAGTTGGTTAGTTTGTTAGTTAGTTGAGCTAACTAAAGCAGCCACGTGAAATGCCAACCTGCAGTACATCAGTTGGGTTGCTGGTGTTCATATAAGCATTATGAACAGCCGGTTGAATCCATTAAGAAAGCAACATATCAGTTTACAAGTTAAGAGAAAGCACATTAGGGTGCATAAGTTCATCATCATCTTTCTTAAGTGTATTGTAATCATCTTAGTGAGTGATCTTTCCTTCAAAGTGGATGTAGGCTTACGCCGAACCACTATACATCTTTGTGTTGATCTCTTTCATTTCATTTTTCGTTCATCAATCAATTCGAGAGTGAAGCGTGAGTGATCAATCATCCAAGTGTGTGAGTTCTTGAGTGCTTCATCAAGTTCTTGCTTAAGATTCACAAGAGATACAGTACTTATAAAGCTATTGTGAATGATAGTTTGTTCGAGGTTTACGTGAATTCTGAAATTTTGAATTTTTTATTTGTTATATTTTAAATTCATGGAGTATTTCCAAATTCATGTATAAGAGGCATATTGTGATATGTGTAGTGAGTATTAATCGATGTGAGGGCATTTACGAGAGAAAATAAAAATAATATTAATTGACTAAATGAAATGCATGAAAAACGAGTGAATTGAGGGTAAATAAAATTTATAAATATATATAATGGTGATTTTAAAATCACAAAAGAAAAATAAAATAATTTAATCCAAAAATTTTGAAAATTACAACCTACTTTTTATTTTTCATATTTTTGCAATATCTTACATAATTTATTTTAAAAGATTTTACAAAAAAAGAACATGAAAGTTTAAGGTGTGAAATTTATATATTTGACGCTTTGTAATTAGTTATATTTTTTATTAAAAATAATGTTATAATTTTTCAATTATGCTATTCATAAAATATTTACTATACCATTATTACTTTCAATTATTTAAGTATCATTTTTTTATTAAAAATATTATTGCTATTTATTTATTTAAATATCTCGGCTTGTATGGGTTGAGATTGCCTTTACATACATACCAATGTGGAAAATTTAAAATCAGACGTCACATGTATCGAATAATATTAAATAAGTATATGTAATGTTTTTAAAACAATTAAACATCAGATTGTTGCATGCAATTTCACGTAGTATACCCCAATTTACATTATAAAGAATTCTATAAATTTAATTCTTTACGCCCATCAAAGCCATAAATTTCCTTTTCTTGTTTGTACCAAACACCCCACTCTTTGTGTCTTGAGATTAAGGATGCAGATCCTCCCCAGTCAATTTTTCCTCACTTAGCTACAGTGTAGAGGATCCAAGTCCTGAGATTAATGATTAATAAAAAACTATTTTAGGAGAATCAACAGTAACATATAATTAATAACACAACATCAAAATCAAAATAAATATAATAACTAATTTATTCAATCCGAGGTAACTAGCTTGAAATAAATAATAATAAGGGAAATATCTGTAAATAATAATAATATTTAAATAATAATAATAATAATAATAAAACCCATCAAGCGTTAACTTTCGAAAATAAATTAGTGTTTGGATTCTCCAACACTATTCTCTGCCTCAAAATATTTTATACTCCATTTCAAATAAATTAAGAAAAATATTAAAGTATACTCACACTTTACGTTTAGTTAATAATACAGTTAATTAAAAGAACGTTACACATTTAAGCAGTAGGGGCCTGGGGGGAATGAAATAGTATAATTTTGGGACTTTATATATATATATATATATATATATATATATATATATATATATATATATATATATATATATATAAGTGTTTTAAAAAAAAGGTTAGATAATTTTATTATTTATAAAATAATAATGTATAAAATTCTTCGAAATTGGTTTTGTTATCAATGGAGTATATATTGTTAAAATAAAATTAATACAGATTTGATACACGAGAATGAAATGAGATTTCTAACTCTTTTTATTTTTAGAGTTGTTTCTCGTGTCCCGGGTGCATAAGTATACATGGTATAAAATTTTGTTTTAATTAATAAAGGTATATAATTTTTTTATTGAAAATGTCGTTAAAATATGATTAATAGGATAAATATAGAATAAACTTTTTTTTTCCTCAAAAAATCAAGAGTACAAATTCTTATATTAAATGATATAACATTAAAAAGTATAACTTTTAACAAATGTGAGATTTTGGGATAGGATTTGCAAGAACACACACAAGTTTTATCTTTATTTTTATTATTTAAACATGTTTTAATAAGAGTACTTCTCTTCATTTTCTAAAATATAGTATGTTAATAATAAGTTTAAAATATATTTCTATCAAAACGACATTCAAATGATAAAACTATCAATCATAAATCATAACTTCATTTAAAATAATTTAACATATAAGATTTTTATATATTTAAGTATGCATTTAAAGTTTTTTTTAATATAAAAATCATTATTAAACTAATATGTACAAATGCACATGGTTACCTTTAATTTTTTTTTTTAATTTCTTCTTATAATTTTATGGGGAAAATTTCATTTTTAGTCCCATAATTTTTTTTTGACAAAGTCCCATAAAAATTAGTGAGTGCCAGAATGGTCATCCTTCTTACATGGTTAGTCCCATAGGAATTTTTACACATTTTTCGTCAATAACTAACGGATTTAATCATGTGTGAGTCACGTGAACCGTTAGCAGTGGGTTGGGCAAGCTTATTGACCCAAATTCATCCCCAAAATCTCTCTCTCTATAATCCTCCACTGAACCCTACTACAAATCTTCACACCACAACCAATTCCCCATCTAATATCATGATTCTCCAAAATTGGCATCGCACATCTTCAGTTTTACTACTCAATTGTAGATGCTGGCCGCTAGAACTCCGGGTGCGGCTCTGATGGTATTTAGGATATGGGATATGAGGTTGGTGGTATTGGGATGGAAGGTTTGTATGTGAGTGGTTAGTGATTTAGGCTAGAGGTTTGGATTGGTGAATGTAGAGAATAGGGGAGTTGAAAGGCTTAGAATTTAGGAAGAATGTTTGTAGTTGTTCATTCACATATGGAGTTACAATGTCCCCTATTTATAGGTACAACATGATAGTTCTAGATCCTCTAATGGATCACTCATCACAATTCTAGATAATTAAGTGTTCTAGATAATTCCATACTATTCTACAATATTTGGAGTTTTTATGCTATAATCTAGATTACTCCACTTAATTCTATCTTTTTCTTAATTTTGCTAGAGATTTCTAGAATTGTTATAAGAATTGTGCACCATATTATTTAATACTCCTCCTTGGTGCATATTTCTTGTACTCCGATAAGCTCTTGTAATGTCTCAAACTTTCCTCGTGGTAGTGCTTTTGTGAATATATCTGCAAGTTGCTCTTCCGTCTTCAATGCTTCAGCTCGATTTCTTTGTTGGCTTCTGCTTCTCTTATGAAGTGATACTTTATCTTGATGTGCTTAGTTCTGCTGTGGAACACTGGATTTTTTGTCATAGCTATTGCTAATTTGCTGTCGCAGTAGATGCTTGTAGCTTCTTCTTGTGGCTCTCCCATATCTTCAAGTATTCGCTTCAGCCATATTGCTTGGCTCGTAGTCATTGCAGCTGCTATATACTCAGCTTCGGCTGATGATTGTACAATTGTAGCTTGCTTCTTAGATGCCCAGAAAAATATTCCTGAACCCATTGTGAATGCGTAGCCAGATGTGCTTCGCATGTCATCAACTGATCCTGCCCAATCACTGTCCGTATAGCCTGTTAGTTTAGAGTCAGGAGTTGATGCGTACCAGATGCCGAAATTCTTCGTTCCTTGAAGATATCGGAGTATTCTCTTTGCTGCTCCGTAGTGAGTTTGACTTGGATCTTGCATGAATCTTGAGAGGAAGCTCGTTGCATACATTATGTCTGGTCGAGTCGCAGTCAAATAGAGTAGGCTTCCAACTAGGCTTCGAAATTTTTAGTTGTCTGCTTTTGGTGAGCCATCTTCCTTTTGTAGAGCTTTGTTGTTGTCGATTGGGGTTGCTACGGTCTTGCAACCCTCCATCTTGAACTTCTTCAATAGGCTTTCTGTGTAGTTCTTTTGAGAGATGAAGATACCATCTTCTCGTTGATCTATCTCGATGCCGAGAAAATATTGCATCAAGCCCAAATCCATCATCTCGAACTTCTTCATCATGTCTTCTTTGAACTCCTTGATCATTGTCTCGTTGTTTCCTGTATATATTAGATCATCAACATATAGAGAGACAATGAGTGTACCTTCCGTACCTTGGGTCTTGATGTAGAGTGTTGGCTCACTCATGCTCCTCCTGAATCCAAGTTCAGTAAAGTAGTCATCAATTCTGCTGTACCAAGCTCGTGGGGCTTGCTTTAACCCATAAAGAGCTTTCTTTAGTTTGAGGACTTTGTCTTTGTGCCCTTGTATTACGAACCCTTGAGGTTGCTCCACATAGATCTCTTCATCGAGATATCCGTTGAGAAATGCTGATTTGACATCGAGCTGGTAGATTTTCCACCTCTTTTATGCTGCTAGCACGATCAATGCTCGAACTGTGTCAAGTCTGGCAACTGGAGCGAATGTCTCATTGTAGTCGACTCCATATTGTTGAGCGTATCCCTTAGTGACAAGCCTTGCCTTGTGTTTTTGTATTGAACCATCAGAGTTAAGTTTTGTTTTGTAGACCCACTTAACTCCTATGGCCTCTTTGTCTTTGGGAAGATCTGTGAGCTCCCACGTCTTATTCTTCTCGATCATGCGTATCTCCTCCTCCATTACTTTTCTCCAAATGTCTTTTCTGGAAGCTTCTTCATAGGTGTTTGGCTCCACAGTTGTGAAATTGCATCTTTCGTATATCTCTGTCAAAGATCGAAACTTTCTTGGAATGGATTCTGGAGATGCGGCTCCGTCTTCAGTTGTGGCTTGTCTCGGCGCATCCTGTGGGTTGGCTTTATCTTCTTGTTGTTGGGCTGGCGCTGGAAAATAGATGTTTCTTCTTTCAATTTGATCTGTCTCCCAGTTGTAAGCTGCGTCTTCATCGAACATTACGTCCCGACTGATGATTAGCTTTTTATTTTCCAAGCTATAGACTCGATAACCTTTTGATTGAGTACTATATCCCAGAAATATTCCCTTCTCTATCTTCTCGTCGAGCTTGCTCCTTTTCTCTTTGGGGATGTGGACATAGCAGATACACCCGAAGACTCTTAAATGCTTCGTGATGGTTTCCGTCCACTCCATGCTTCAACTAGTATCTTGTCTTGTACTGCCTTAGTTGGACATCTGTTGAGGAGATAGACAGCAGTACTCACGGCCTCTGCCCAGTACGTTTTTGGAAGACCCTTCTCCGTTAGCATAGATCTTGCCATCTCCATCACGGTCCTATTATTTCTTTCTGATACGCCATTTTGTTCAGGAGCGTATCCTACTGTGAGTTGGTGCTCCACGCCTTCATCTTCACAGAACTTTGTGAATTGGTTGGACGTATATTCCTTTCCACGATCACTCCGCATAGTCTTGATCTTGTAGCCACTTTATTTTTCGACATAGGTCTTGAATTTTTTGAAAATATTGAAAACTTGCGATTTTTGTCGCAGAAAATAGACCCATGTCATTCTTGTAAAATCATCAATAAATAGGATGAAGTACCTATTTTTATCGTGTGATAGAGTGCGCATCGGACCACAGATGTTGGTGTGCACGAGCTCCAATGGCTTCTTTGCTCTCCAAAATTTTTCGGATGGGAATGGTAGTCGATGTTGTTTCCCGAGCATGCACCCTTCACAGACTCTGTTCAGCTCTTTTATTGATGGCAAGTCCCGCATCATATTCTTCAGTTTTAGAAACTTCAATCCTTGTAGATTGAAATGCCCGAACCTTCTATGCCACAGCCAGGCATCATCCACTTGAGCTTTCATCGCAACGTTGTTTGCATATCTCCATTGGATGGGGAAACATCTATTGTCATTCATTTGGACTTTAGTGATTATGAGGGATTTATCCTTCTTATCATAGATTGTGCAAGTATTTCCCTCAAAATGTAGTGAGTAACCTTTCTCGATCATTTGTCCCACACTTAGTAGGTTTTGATCTATTGTTGGGACTAGGAGGACTTCACTAATGTACCTTTTCCCTTTATTAGTGTCTATGACAATGGTTCCCTTACCAGTTGCCTCCATAAAAGCACCATTTCCAAGTTTTACTTTTGTGTTAACTTTTTCAAGTTCACAAAAGATATCCTTATTTTTAGTCATGTGGTTGCTACAACCACTATCTAAATACCAAGTGTCTTTCTCTTCTTTAGATGAAGCTTGGCAGACATAAAACATATAATCTCCATTTTCTGAACTTTCAGAGAAATTAGCTTGGTGCCTACGATTAAATCGATTAATTTTTCCTCCTCGTCCAAATTTCTTTTGATTTTGTGGTTTATCCTTAAACCAACAATCATTTTCTAAATGGTTTCTTCTTTTACAAACACAACATGGTGGGAACTTATTATTGTCCTCCTTAGTTTTTTCATCATTCTTCTTATTATTCTGAGACTGCAAATTTACTTTAGATTGAAAGGCATTATCAATGTCCTTTTCATAACGCCTTTCTAATCTTTTTCATGAGCTTCTAAAGATTCCATTAATTATGTGGCTGTTAATTTTGTTAGGTCCTTAGACTCCTCAATAGCTGCTACTATGGGATCATATTTTTCTGTGCAAGTTATTAATATTTTAGCAACTATTTTATTGTTAGGAATATCTTCTCCATAGGATCGTAGTTGATTAACTACTTCATTTACTCTAGCATAATAATCCTTAGCAGTCTCAGAATCTAACATCTTCAAATTCTCAAACTTTCTTCTTAAAGTTTGAAGTTTAGTAGCGCGTACCTTTTCGTTGCCTTGGAACTCCTCCTTCAACTTATCCCACACTTCTTTAGACTTTTTTGCTCCCATTATCCTCGAAAAGTATTCGCCTGCCAAGCTCATCTGTAGAGCTAGAAGTGCTTGAGAATCCCTCTTTTGATTCTCCTTAATTTCCTTTCTTTGTAACTCATTCAATGTGGAGATATCCTTAGGTGTTGTATATCCAACATCAACAATATCCCACAAATTTTGAGCACAAAGATAGGTCTTCATTTTGATCTCCCCAAAATCGTAGTTGTCACCACGAAAGATTAGAATTGGAATAGTGCGGAATGTGTCGGCCATATTGACGCCCGATTATATCGAACGAGGCTATGATACCACTGATGGTATTTAGGATATGGGATATGTGGTTGGTGGTATTGGGATGGAAGGTTTGTATGTGAGTGGTTAGTGATTTAGGCTAGAGGTTTGGATTAGTGAATGTAAAGAATAGGGGAGTTGAAAGGCTTAGAATTTATGAAGAATGTTTGTAGTTGTTCATTCACATATGGAGTTACAATGTCCCCTATTTATAGGTACAACATGATGGTTCTAGATCCTCTAATGGATCACTCATCACAATTCTAGATAATTAAGTGTTCTAGATAATTCCATACTATTCTACAATATTTGGAGTTTTTATGCTATAATCTAGATTACTCCACTTAATTCTATCATTTTCTTAATTTTGCTAGAGATTTCTAGAATTGTTATAAGAATTGTGCACCATATTATTTAATAGGCTCCACCAGCCTCGACGCGGGTGAGTTTGCGAAGGCGTCGAGGTCGAAGTTGTGGAATTCGACGGAGTCGAGGTGGTGGGAGGCGAGGAAAATGGAGGTGAGAGGGAGGGGGACAGAACCGATGAAGGCGACGCGGCACGATCGAACTCGAGGTGGGTGAGCTTGTGGTAGCTGTCGTAGTAGAGGAAGAGGTGGAGGGGCATGCTCGCTCAACGGCGTTTACGAGGCAGTGTCGGTTCATTCGCAACAGCTGTTATTCACAAAGAACGAACAATGACGGTGGCGTGCGGCTGAACAACGGTGGCAACGATGTCACTAATTCTGAGAGCAGGTATGGCTCGACATTCATGATTCCGGTGACAACGGGTAGGGTCTTGTAAGACGATGAGATAAACGGAAAAAGATAAAGGAATTAAATTTGTATTTAGATTAAGAGAGAGAGAGTTGTTGTAATAGAGAAAGTGAAAGGAATTAAATTTTGTATTCTGCAGGGTGGTGCCGGATGAGTAATCTGCGCTGTTCAGAACAGGGAATCCGGCGGCTCCTCTAATGATGTCGTAGTCGTTGCTCTGGACGATGTTCTATGTGAACCCACGTCAGGAATGGAACGTTGTTCTTGCTGATGACGGCGATGGCGGATGGCTGGGTTGGCGACATGCCCCTGACTCAACGGCGATGGCGGAGGGCTAACGGCCGCCAAGTATGTCGTGCATGAAGAAGGTGAGCGGAGGATGTAAATGCCCTCCATCTGCAACCTTAAATCAGCCAATGCTTTTCCTCTTACAATTGCTTCCGCTGCCGCGGGTTTTGGTATTGAACGACATTAAAATCGGGAAAGTTGTTACACTGTGTTAGCCGGCGGCTCTCGATTGAAATCAGAAGATTTGGCTTTTTACGGAACTGAGGTGCAATTAATCTTTATTTAACGTTTTCCGTCCATAAATTAACGTATGGGACTGAAAGTGCAACCTTTAGGACTTATTTATAGGTATGGAACTATTTTTGTAATTCAACCATTCTCGTGGGACTAGAATTGAAATTTTTCCTAATTTTATGATTTCAAACTTTGCAGTGTCAAATAATTGATTTCTAAATATAATTAAAAAATACAATGTATAATTGGATATACACAAGATAAGCTATGATGTTATCCTGATATTCATCAATACGATTTAGAATTTAATAATTCATATTAAAATCTTTAAAGAACTACTCTCTGTCTCGTAAGTATTTATACCTATTTTATTGGTATATAAATTAAGAAGTGTTCTTTATATGTAAGAAAAAATTATAATCAAATGGTAACCTAAGGAGAAAAAATAATAAAAGTATTGGAAATGACTAATAAAATGTAAAAAAATTAATAATACTTTTTTTTTGGAATTTATAAATAAAATATAGTAAAAAATAATTAAGATGTACTCTCTCCGTCCGCTTCTAAGGTATCCATTTTATTATTTTTGGTGTCTGCTTCAAAGGTATTTATCTATTTCCTCTATTTAATAAAAAAATACACAATATAACACACTACTTCCCTCTAATATAACTATCCACTTTACATATAATAATAATATTTCTTAATTCACATGCAAAAAACAAATCAATATATTAGAATTGGACGGAGGGAGTATAAGGTATTTTTAATACTAATGGAATGTACATAAATAATTGCGAAGGGAACTATTTTACTTTTCCTGAATTTCAAGAATTAATATTCAAAATTGGATGTAAATCATGTATGAAAATCAGTGCAACAATAGAGGGGTAAAAGGTGATGAAAGAAAAGTGGGAATGGGCAAAAAAGGGAAAGCAACATTACACGTGGGGGGAGGGGCAATAGCAATGATCATGCCAACTTCTTTTACAATGCAAGCTTGGCTAACTTGACTCGCACACAACAAATATTTGCCCATTAAAGATTCCTCCTATTAAAGCCACGAATACCACCACTTTTTTTCATTTATCAGGGGTATTTTTGGCATTTCATTCCTCATTTCTACATTTAGTTATGCAAATAAAAAAAACGTGGAATGGAAAAACTTCTCAAAGATGTCTCATACATGCGTGATTGATTGGTTGGATAGTTTCCGTTTTAAAGAAATTTGATGGTATGATATTTTTTAAAGCAAGTTGGATAATTATAAACAAAGTAGAAATTATATACGTTCCACGTTAAATTTCATGCTTATCATTTTTGTCTGTCTCATATTAAATTTCATCATCCATAAAATTTTCATCTAAAGGATAATTAAATGCTTGTTCGTGACTTCTCAGGGACTAACTCTACAACCATTTGACAGTGATGGAAAGTCATTAAATGTTCATACCATAGTGTGAAAGAAATTGGATCACATCACTTTACTATGAACTCAAATTCAACAATATAAATCATGTTATGGCTGCATAATTAAATGAATCTCTATAAATACAAACTAAGTGATCATATCATGGTTAAATTAGATCCAAACATGTGTAGCAAGAACCATTATTTAAAGAAGAAAAATTAAAAAAAAAAAGACAGAATTTTGAAAAATAATTTAGTATTACCTATATAAAAAAGAATAGGGAGAGTTTCTTGTAAACCCAATTTACCATTCACTTTGTGTTTGAAAATTATTTTTTAGTATGTGAAAATTTATTTGACCCTAAACTTTAATTTCTCAACCATGAATAAAAATATTGGTGTTTGAAATCGATGATAGGATTGATTAGGTAGGCCTTAAGCCCATTGGATGTTCTTAAGATTAGAAAAGAATATCATGAGGCCCATGTTGTTTTTTAATTCAGGCCCAATTAATACTAACATCCAAATACAGAAAAACAAAGCGAGGTTTGTTTCTTAGTGGGAGAAATTGTGAAATGTTATCCAAACATTAAATTTTTTTGAATAATGCTTGCTACCTATTAATTGGATAAGATTGCACATATATTGGTTAAAAAAATACGTATATGAAAAAATAATTATGGAGCCGCAAGCATACTCACAACTCAAAAAATAAAATATTAAAATGACACTCTTCAACTACCCTTTCTTAAATATTGAGTTAATTAAAAAAAAATCGAGTTTTACTTTTATTGTAAATTAATTCGTATCTTTAAGAATTTGAAAAAAAAAAATACTTATAAGGCATTATTGCAAAACGCACAACGTGTGGTATATTTTTCAAAGGTAAGATCTTTTTAATAGAAAATTTGTGCATTTTGCGATAATGCTAAAAAATTATGATTTTTTTTGCAGTTACTTGATAATGAAATTAATTTACAATATGAATAAAATTTATAATTTTTAATGCCATTAAATATTTACACTCTTTTGCAATTTCTGAATGTTGTAAATTTATTCTCTTAGTTTGGTTACAAGCCTATTTGTGTATGGTGAAACAGATTGTTACTTGGAAATTTCAGATATATTACCTCATGTGATGCTGTGATTTTCTAAAGAAATTTTTTTTTTGGGATGGGGGGAGCTTATCCAGCTTTTTTTTCTTTAATAAGCTATGTAATTATAAAAATATTACTATATTTAAAATTGTACAATAGCTAAATCAAAACTCAAAAATTATAATTAATAGGGGGATTGGGTGCAGCAGCGTTCCATATATTTTTTTAATATGTTATGTAATTATAATAATATTGCTATATAATATTCAAAATTTTATAATAACTGAATTAAAATTCAAAATTTAAAATTAATAATGAGATCGTCGAATTTTCATTTATAAAAAAATAATTTAAGACATTATTATCATGAATCTATAATACAAATTATAAAAATAATGATAAATTGATTATAAAATTGTGTTGCAGTAAATAATTAGGGGTACAACTCATTAATATACAAATATTTTTACATATACATTTTTTTTAGAAAAAGAAAATTGGGAGTTTGGGGATACAGTTGTAAAAAAAAAATTGTAAAATATACAACTATTAGCAGTTAAGAATTCTTGATACAATCTCACCTATTCTTTGTTGTTAATAAGTATCCTTTTTTAAATTAGAAAGATGGTGTATTATGATGTATTAATTATGCATTAAAATATAATTTTAGAGTATTATAGTATGATTTATTTTTACAAATATACTTTAATTAATAAATCATATTTTACTACATAATAAACACACTTTGATATGAGTCAGCTTATTTCACATATATCCGTTTTATAAAACAGTTCTCCTTCATTTAATAGGAGTAGTATTTAGGTTTTATTTATATTTAAATAAAATAAACACTCTTATTAGATGTATATTAATTTTTGGATCAAAGCTTTCCAAATTTATTCATAGGAATTCCAAAACCACGTTCTATTAATTCACAAAATTTTCAATCTTGACAATGAAGTTTTAAGACCAATTTTTGTGAGCATGACATCGATAATCATCATTGCTTACGTATATATCGGTATATGTTTACGGATAATTTCGTAATTCAGTAAAATTATTTAGTAATACCCGTTTTAGTAATTCTCTAACAATAAGTTCATAGTAATTACTGTAAAATTACTTAAGAATATTAAATTATTAAAAAATTAATAAAAATAATTAAAAATAATTGTAAAATAATGTATAGATGTTAGGTAGCCGTAAATATACGTGATGTTTGTTTTGAGTTTTTTTAGTTTGAAAATTAATTGAATAATGATGTTGTTTGTTATGAATTTTTTTTAAAAAATTATATTTTAAATTATTTCAAATTAATACTTTCTTAAAAATGTATTAATTTATAAAAAATGTGAGATAAAAAGAGAAATAATACATTAACGAGAAAATGAATGTAAGAGTATAAAAGGAAGATTTTTTAAACTTAAATATAAAATTTGAAAGAAAAAAACACTAATTTTTAAAATTAGAAACAAACATCAACTAATATTTACATGAGCAGATAATCTCACACTCACACGTTGCAAAATGTCAATGTTCAATGTAAATTGTTGGCCATTAGAGCAAGAAATTCATAATTACAGACAACACCGTTTTTAAATATTCTCTGAGATGGGGTCCCACCAGCATTTCACAAAGAAAACTATCACGTCTCTTACATACTGATTCGATTACATTTCTTCGATTCTCCTATTACATTATATTACATTTCTTGTTGCGTATTGTCGGATGATTCACACGATATAATAAAACATATATTTAAAAGAAAGCTTAAATCCTAGGGGCAGTAGTTGAAATTTTTTTCCTCGGACAAGTGTCACTCATATAACACTTACTCCACATAAGATGTAATACCAATTGTAATAGAACATCTAAGATGCTCTATTTTTATGTGTAATGGGCAATTGTAATAGCAGTGATTGATGAGTCATATGTATAACTCTTTTACTAAAAAGAGAAAATAAAGATTTTTAAATTAGACACTCAATATATTAAAATTGAGATCTTTTGATGGGACGAATGGAGTAGAATATTTAAATATTATGTACTCTCTCCGTCCCACAAAAATCTTTACACTTTCCTCATTGTCCTTCACACCTTAAAGTATATAATTTTTTCCAACCGTCTCTAATATTATTTTAATTTTAAATTTGCAACTCTTTTAACACGTACACATCATTATTTTATATTTTTCTATTATTTAAAAACATAACAATACATTCTAAAATCGGTAATAAAAAAAAAATTAAATAAACAATTAACCTAAAGCGTTTTGCAGTTACGGAAGGGTATATCTTATCAAATGGGGGAGGTCCCGCATATGTCTCCTTTAATTTCTCCACATTAATCATTTTCTTGTCTTAATTCATTTTATATTGCTATTTTTAATTGTTTACTTTAGTTGTTTAAATATAGCATCCTCATAGTTATAGTAGTTTAATGAATATATTTACTCTTTTAAGAATTGATTATGTATAAAGACTCTTTTATTTTGATGTCACGTCTCAATTAGATCACTACTAAATGCTCTTATGTCCCATAATTAATATCATATTTTTCATTTTTGTGCATCCCCAACAAATATCACTACCAAATATTAAAAATTTAGTATTAACTTATAATCTCAAAATATATCTTAATTAAAATTTACACTCTCATCTAACACATTAATATAAAAAGTCAAATAAAAAGTTAATAATATTAATAAAAAAGTAAATTTTCTAAAACTTTTGTATTGCTTTATGACATTTATTAATGTGGAAGTAAATAAATATGCATATCAATGTTGTCATACTTTGTTAAAACATTGCACTTGATCAACTAGCTAGGCAAACTTATGTAAACATGTAGGAGTAGTATTTATTTTTTTATTTTTAAGAAGAAAAAAAGCATTCATATTTAATTAAAATAGTATGTTATGAATAAATGGAGTAAATTTTATAAAAAAATTTCGTAATACAGTATAAAATTATACACACATTCTATATTTTCACATGTCTTCATTAATTTTTCATAACATTAATTGATAATTAAAGATATAGTAAAATAAAAAGAAACATGATGTTTCACTTTTGGTGAGCATTATGTCTTGTATCTGATTGTTCGATAAATAGATGAAACCCTACAAGTGTCTCAGCTGGTTAATTGCAGTCTTATTTAATTTTATTTGTGGCCTAAATTTAATTTTGGGTAATTTTATTATATATTTTGGATCCTGAATTGATAAAAAAAAAACTTCCGGCTTCCTAATAGATAATTAAGCTATCTTTTGAATTCTATATTGAAAAAACTCATATCCTATCACTTATTTTTTTACAGCGTTATCACTTTTAATTTATATTATAAACTATTTATGAAATAATTCACTGTATCATTATCACTTTAGATCAATTAAGTGTCATTCATTATAAGAGGTATCACTTCTTATCCACCTCAGAAAAGTCATTACAAGAGATGATCTCACCAAAATTTTTTGTCAAGTTTAAATCGTTAGTGATCGATATGATGGAACCAAATAGGAATGGAATTATCATTCCTAATTTAATTTCCTACCCCATGACATGGTATGGTTAATGACAATATAACTCCAATTCCATTTAAAATCACCATTTCATTCATGAATTCATTTACTTCCATTGTAATTTCATCAATCATAACAATTTTGTAAAAAGTTCTCACAATGGCGGAGCAATATTACTCTCTCCATTCAAAATAAAATATTTCACATTTTTCTTTTTTATTTATTTCATAAATTATTTCACTTTTTTTTAAGTAATAAAAATAAATTTCATTAATATTTACAATTTATACGTCCTAATATAATATCCACGTTTTATACACATTTTAATAACTTTTCATATCGTTTTCATTAATTAATTACTGTTCATACTTTTTCTTACTTTATATTTAGAAAAACAAATTTTCTTCAACTTCTGGAATCAAAAATATGCTAATTACCTCTTGGGACAAATAAAATATTAAAGTGTAATTATTATATAAGTAAAATATATTATTTATAATTAGTTAAAGTATAATTTACTATAATGATGAATGATAGCATTATATTGTTATAGAATGTTATATTACTCCATTTAATGAGATATAATCATTCTTGACATACTTTTTCTTACATTATATTTTAAAAAAATAATTTTTTTTAATTTTCTTACCGTATAAATCGATAAAAATATCCGGAATGCAGTAATTAATTATTACTATACTTTAATCATCCATTAGCATATTTATGTATTAATTACTCATATTTTAATAATGCATCATGTAATCGTCTCATAATGCATCATGTAATCGTCTCATAAGTTTCTCATATGTTTTTTTTTTTTAATTCAAAAAAAAATTTAGAGATGTGACACCGTGAGTGGTTGGCCTTGGCCCCCACCCCCTAGCTTTTCACTTATATTTCCCCTTTCATCTTTAGAATTTATGTGGAATTACAAAAAAATATGTTACACCAGAAATAATAAAGAATATAAGTACCGATGAACTATTATATACTACTATTTGAATGATATTCGTCCTTTTCAGGAAACGTGAATATTGAAAATAAACTCCCTTCATCTCCCTCGGGGATACACTTTGTGTTGTTCGATAAAAGTTTACATCTAATTAAAAAATAAAAAGTCAAACACAATTATAATTCCTCATATACTTTATTTATAAAAAAAATAACTCATACCTAACACACCAGACATACTCCCTCCATCTTATGCAAATGAATGTTTTTGCTTTTTGCACATGGATTTTGGAGTATTATTATTTAATATGTATTGAGTAGTTATATTATGGGTGCAGTGTGAGCCCCATATTTTAATTATATTAGTGAATACGTGTGGATCCCATATATATAAAGAAGAAAAGTCGAGTCTTTGAATGAGATGCTCAAAATAGAAAAAATGATCATTTGAAGGAGACGAAGGGAATACTTTATTATTTATTTATTTATTACAAAAAAATATCATTATACTTCCCAAACTTTCTTATCACTCAACTCTTCGCAACCGTCTCCGTTTAAACATTGTACTGCCTATAATGACATTTTCGTAATATAACATTTTATTGCCAAAATGCTCTATTGAGAATTTTGTTTTATTGATCTTTTGAATTGTCATGTTTTATTTTTAAAAAGTTGCAATAGTCCTTAAGTAGACACGTTTTAATTTACAAAATAATTGTGATGGAATCTCATTAGAGCAACACTTTCTTTATTTCTGTCTCATGGTGGATTGATTTTCTTTTTTTTTATTTTTAATAATTTATAATTTTTCATTAAAAACCCATCACTTTTTGTTTATATATACTAAATTACTAGACAAGATGAATTATTACTTTTTATTAATAAGAAATAATTTTTTAGACATTTTGTATTAACTTTGACAAAGGTATTAATTTTAGTTTTATATATGTGTTAGTACAGTCGCGTGTAAAGATTTAAAATTATAAATTTGTGCATTTGTTGTACGCATTTTATTTTTAAATTACTGGATCATAATTTACTTATTTTATTTTTATTGAAAGGTAGCATTAATTTCTATACTAATTCAAATTCATAAGTTTATGATGATTTGTGAAGTTGATCAAAATTTAACTTAATTTATTAGGCTTGTTATTTAAACCAACTTAATTAGTAGTAATCTAAGTTTAAAAGATGTATAAATGACACCATTTACGTACAATTATAGCTTCAATTAAATCTATAATCTACTATAAATTATAATACCAAATCATTTAACTAAAGCTGAAAGCTTGATATGGACGGATTTTTAAAATCAATATTAATCCATTTGTAGTTGGTGGCGTGTGTTAATCACAAGTTTAATTATCTATACAACTTTTGGCAGCACTTAAATTATACTCCCCTCCCCCTCCCCCTCCCCCTCCCCCACCCAAATAGCACTATTTTACTTAGAGATGTTAATATGGTCCCGGATCGTAGGTCCGGCCCATTTAACCCGAAAAAATATAAGTTTAGGTTTGTATAAGTAGTAGCCCGTTTAAATCAGATCATTTTTGGTCCTAACCGATTAGCCCATGGCCTTATAGGGGGGCTAGTCCGTAAGTTAATAGGGCTGGCCTGATTAAATTTTTTATAATAAAAAATTAATTAATAATATACTTAAATTATTAAAATTAATAATATTTTTTTATGTTAACAAATAATTTCTATTGATAATTATATTTAATAGTAATTTAATATCCTCTAACTTACTATATTTTTATTGGTTTGTCATTTTAAAATAAAATAATTTAAGAATAAAGTATGTGAGACATTTTAAAAAGTAATATTGAAAATAAACTATCTTAATTCACAAATAATATTAACGTATTTGAAATTCTAAAATTCTTTTTTATTTTTTACGTATAAACTTATAAATTTATAGTTCATTATTAATGTTAGAAAAATATTTGATATATTTTTAATGTTTAATTATGTTTCAAATTAAATTAATATTTATTTTTTTATTCAACGTCCCGTTAGTGGCCCGTTTAGCCCGAGATCCGCTAGGGTTAGGGTTAGGTTCGCATAAATGACTGCCCATTTAATATGAACCACTTAACCCGTGACCCATTTAGCCCGTAGCCCTGTAGGTTCAGGTCCAGCCCGTTTAACATCCCTAGTTTTACTATATTGGGCGTCCCGCCTAAATTGCACAATTATTCTCTTTTAATAAAAAAAAACCTACCAATGACCCACCACTACCCATCACATCTCTCTAATACACATACCATTTTATATAAAATAATAATACTCCTTAATCTACGTGTATAAAGCAAATGATGTTGTTTGACCGAGACAGAGGGAGTATTTTTCTTTCAATTTTCCGACTCCATAAATAATACTATATGATGTAATAAATTATACAAAATGTTTAAATCGAAGTCCAAGTGCCCAACGACCACGCTTGCACGAATCTTTGGTGTAGTATTCAAATTCGAAGAAAGAAGTTTTACTAAAGATACGAGATATGATGTGTGAATCACGTTTACATATTCATATATGACTAAAAAGTGGGAAAATATCAAAGTTTAGGTTTAAGTATTACTTATTCCAATTTTTCTTATTTTATTTTATTTTATTTGTAATTTGTAATTTTATTTTATTTTTTCAATTTTAGTTTTTTTTCTTTCAAATTTAGTCTTATTTATTTATTTTATTTTATTTAACATACTACTACCTCCGACCACTTACAAGGTACTCATTTCACTATTCCTGGTGTCCGCTTTAAAGGTATCAATTTCCTCTATTTAGTAAAGAAAATACACAATATGACACACCACTTCCCTCTAATACAACTACCAACTTTATTTATAATAATAATACTCCTTAATCCACGTACAAAAAGCAAATAAAGACCTTAGAATTGTCCATGTGCAAATAACAAACGGTTACCTTGTAAGTGGTCAGAGGGAGTATTATATACTCCACCGTCTTATTTCATATATCACACTCTTTATTTTGAGTTATTCACAAAATTCGCACCTTCCTAAAAAAGTAAAAATTCAAACACAATCACCATTCTGCATACACTTTATTTACAAAAAAAAAAACCACCACAGCTAACATACTTTATCATTTATTTATTATCAAGAAATACCCTAATATCTCTAAAAGTTATCATTTTTCTTAATTTTTATGTTGGAGGAGGGTACAAAAATTTGTGAGACGGAGGGAGTACTTATCAGGTACAATAATCAATGCTTAATTTACCACCACGTACAAAAATGTAATAATCATTAATTATAATATACTCCCTCCGTCCCCATCAAGGGTCTTTTTTTTCTATTTTGGTCATCCCACCCAAAGGGTTCCCTTTCCTTTTTTATACACATGGGTCCCACACTCACCCACTAATACAATTAAAACATGGGTCCACACTACCATTAATACAACTACTTACTGCATATTAAATAATAATATTCCTTAATCTACGTGCAAAAAAAAAATGCACCCTTGATGCGGAACGGAGGGAGTATTTTTTTTAATAAGAACCTAAATTATGTAACACGAAGTATATTATCATTTTAGTAACCGAGAAATAAGACTCATTAGTCCAATTTCTGCTATTTAAATCCTATATATAATTCGGTATATCCCATTATTTCTATGTTTAACTGTTGTATTCACACTGACGAGCTAGTTAAAAATAAGTATTTTTATAGTGTACGAGAAAATTATATTGTGTTTGTCTAAAATAAATGTATGTATTTTTATGTGCGGAGTTTAATAAAAATTATTTTCTTATATATAAAGACATGTAAAGTTGTTAAGATATGTAAAAAATAAGTATTTAATAATTTAATTAAAATTGTGTGTAAAGTTTTAAGTATGTGGGTATAAAATAAGATATTATTGAGATATACTATATATATATTTTTTTTTTGAAACGTGTATAAGCATTGATAGGAATAAAAAAGGAAAATGTGAAATATTTTGTGGTATGAGTAGTATGTAACAGAACATATTTTGCATTTAATTGGCATGGATAAAAACTCATTTTTATTATAATTAGTTCAATAATTTAGAAAACTAAATTTACTATTGAACTCTTTTTAGGTTGGTTAAATAGTAATTTTTTGAATTGGACTTCTGTTTTTTATTTTAAAAAAATTCAGGTTATGATTTTTAAAATTCACATTTAAGTTTTAAAAATCATTCATGTATATAATTACATATATTCTCTCTTCTCAAACTTTATCTTTTTATTTCTTCACTCTTATTTATCTTTGTCACATAAATTAATATATTTTTATGCAAAAAACATACTTCATAATTTTAACTCAACAAAACCTCAAAATAAACATTACCAGAATTAAAATTACTCATAAGAGCATATTATAATGTGCTCTTAAGAGGTTGGCTATTCATAATTATTATATTTTTGACCGTAATATTTAGCATATCATTTTAAGAAGTTAAATAATAGTACTAGTATTAATTTTTAAAAATAAATTAACCCAAAATTATATTGATCATTATTTGCAATAATCAAATCAATCCTAATTGAAAAAATCATAAAGGAAAAAAAAGATCAAATTAAAATGACACACCAACAAATAGCCACTCTCTATTTTGCCTGTCATTACGCGCAATTAGTTGATTTAATGATTTATTTAAATTAAATTACGACTTTATAAATAAGTGGCGTTTCGTATGATTTACTTACTTATTTAGTAGTGATAAAAGAAAAAATAAAAAAATTAAAGAATTGAAATTAGAAGAGGGAAAAATCCAATAAAATACAAAAATAGTAATGTGGTGAACGTGGCACAGGCACGTGCAGTGAGTACGTTAATTTAATGTAGTAGGTAAATAATTAAATCAATTCGAAATACTAATAATTATTACTCCAGATTTTTTTCTTAATTTTTTTTTCGGTAAAGACAGAAATAAAAGTAACTTGGTATATTTTCTAAACCATCCAATTAATACTCTAAACTTCAATCTGTGTTACCTGCGGAGACGCATAAAATTGGAAATATTTTTTTCTTATAATAAATAAATCCTTCAATTATTCTTTCTGTATAGAATGGGGGTTGGTGAGTGATAGTATATCATGCGTCTATATACAAATTAATTCATTTATTTTAAAATAGTTTTTTATTATAACACAACGTTTTTTTTTTATATTTTTAATGAGTTAAAGTTAATTCATAATATTAGTAAAATAGTATTAATCCTTTTTAAAGAATACCACAGCTTTTTACGCGCTCTCTCTATATAAATATTAATAATTTAAATAATTTGAACCAATTTGTTAAATACTTTATAAAATATGGAGTAATTAAATAAATGATCTCGTGTGAACGTTATGAATAAACATTATATTATCAATAAAAAAATCCAAATCCTTGAGATATGCAGAGGGAAAAAAAAGATTTGAATAAAAATATTTAAGTATACATATATATCTTGTAATAATTAAGTAAAAATTAAATAATTCATGATTAATTAATCTACAAAAAAAGAAAAAAAAAAGAGTTAATTAATTATTATCAGAATGACAAATCCATGAAGCCACAGTCGTACCTTCGGCTCCGGAAGAACCAACATTTTCCATGCCTTTCTCTGCAAGATTCAAATTGTATCCACTCAAATTCTGCGAATCGCCACTGTTGATATTCCCATCAAAACCCACCAAGTTTTCTTGAATCCCATCATTGTTCCTCACTGTTTCTCTACTTTTCCATCTGTTCATCAGATTATCATCATTATTATTATTCCTTCCCTGTACAGTCGATCCTGTTTCTCTGCTCAAGAATCCGCCCAAATTCCCGAAATTCATCGGCGGATTATTGGCTCCCAGTTGGAGCGAAGGTTGTTGGTGAATGCCGTGATGCTGTATGTTGATCAGATGATCGGTTGAGAGTTGGAAATTGGTGGGATTATTCGATGTGGACGCGCCGCCACCGAGGTTGGTGTTTCCAATGGTGGTTGTCGGCGGCGCCATGGCGTCGATCATGGTGGAGTTGAGCAGAGGGGAGGAGGAGAATGGGGAGAGAGCTTTATGGGCCGCGGGCCGGAGTGGGTACAGCGGGCTGAGGGTGTCTAAATGGCCGCCGGACCTCAACGCCGACGCGGCGGAGAACAGATCCAGCCGCCGCGAATAAGGGTTTCCGGAAAACGGTGCGGTGGGTATTCCGGTGAACTCCTGCACCATTTGCCTGAAATTCGTGGTGTCCGTTGTGAGAACGGTGGTGGGGGCCCGGCGTGAGGCCCGAGTCCGCTTCTTCGGGTTCTTCGTGGTGTCCGTTGTGAATTTAATGTTGGGCGGCGGAGCCTCCGCCCGAGAAACGGGCCCGTCGGAGGATGACGGGCCCGGGTACGGGGCGGGTGAGATGGATTGGTGTAATGATGATGAGTGGGCAAGATTGGAGTAAGTGTGATGATGATCAGATCTCAAACCTGATCTGGACCAAATCAGATCATTATCTTGGCTGAATTGAGTGTTTTGATGAGAGAGAGAATGGTCAAAAAAATTGGGGTTTTGATGAGAGAGAAAGGGTGGCTGTGGAGGTGAGATGGAGGTGCTAAAATGGTGGGAAGAAGGGTTCAAGAAAGAGGAAATAGATTCTCCTCTAGAATCAAATTCTTGATCATCTTCACCACTAGAAGATTGCATACTCCCACTGTTTCCAGAATCCATCAACCTTTTAGAGAGAGAAAATGTTGCAAAAAGTGAAGATCAAGAAGAAGCCATGAAAAATTGCATGAAAAGGGAAAGATCAAAAACCCTCAAAAACAGACAAAATCTATTTAAAGTTGCAACAATTTTTGGAGGGGAGAGAGAAGTAGGGTTTGGAGGAAAGAAGAAGAGGTGGGAAAAAGGGAGAAAGAAGAGAAGAAGAAAGGTTAAATAAGTGGTGGCTCTGAAACAAAGGCAGTTAAAATGAAAAGGAGAGGGGGTGGGGGTGGTGGGGCCGCCATGGGAGGAGAGGAAGGAAGCTGCCGGTAGGTGGCGACGGGTCAAACTCAAATACGCACACACTACACACATTGGCAGTGAGAGAAAATATGTTATGGTTGGCCAATGTTATGTTGAGTGTGAAAGGGAGGAAAAATTGAAAATGACAAAAAGTAGTCGCTTTTAATTAATTTTAAGTGGTTACCGATGTTATATACAATTTATTCTAGTCAATTTTATGGAATAGACCAAAATATCCTTGAGGGGACTCACTTTTTTACATGTTTGAGGAATCAGATTCCTCACTTTTATGACCAAAAGTACGAAAAGTACACTAGGGGAATCCGATTCTTCTCTATTTCTGAAAAAAATGTCAAAGTACAACTATGTAGGCATGTGTTCCCTCATATACTTACAAAAAATGAGAGATATATATATAATAGCGGTCCAACCATGGTGCTGCATCATACACATATATTCATTTTCATTGTTCTAGTTTTTTTTGAGTGTTGAGCATTCGGGGAGCAATTATTTTAACTAGATTTTTAGAGGCGTGAGAATTTGGGGAGCAGTATACAAGGTATGTTGTAAACTTGTTTTAACAGCTATGAATGCATTAATTTGATCATTTTTACATGCCGCATGAGTATATTTTATGTATTTTAACGTTTTATAATAGAAATAATAGTATGCCGAATAGTGTATGTGAAGTGTAAAATGTATCCACATTATTTTTTTTTAAATTAGCAACTCGTAGGCCGAATAGAACAAGATTTAAGGCCGAATAGAACAACTTTGAAGGCCGAATAGAAGAAACGTTGGTCGAAAAGGCCCAAAAAATATATCCCACGATAAAAAAAATAAGTAGGCCGAATAGAACAAGTGTTGTAGGTTGAATAGAACAATCTTATGGGCCGAATACAAGAAACGCAGGCCGAATAGAAGAACTTAAATTTTCACATTTAATTTTCGTTTTTAAAAAAATATGTAGGCCTAATAGAAGAATTTTAGTTGGCCGAATAGAACAACCTTATAGGCCGAATAAGAGAGACATAGGCCGAATAGAAGAAAAACATACAGAATTTGAAAGACATCTGAAGGTAGGCCGAATAGTGAAACAATGTAGGGCCGAATAAAATAATACGTTAGCCGAATAGAGTACATTGTTGGCCGAATAGAATACTTGCAACTAATTATGATGTCATCATTTACATTTTCTTGAAAAAATATGCAGATGAGCTATAAACAAGTTGGGATGTGTTGGGGTGGATATTGGGATGGGTTACTATACAAAGATGGACATGTTCACTGGTTATACTTGCGGGATGACAATCTGTACTATACTAGTTTGCTATTAGAAATTCATAACATAATACAATCTGATTTGGATAATTGGGGTTATGAAGTTCATTCTCTCGTCGAGTACAGTGGTCGTATGTCTAAATATAAGATAAAGAATGATGCTCGTGTGGTAGAAATTTTCAACTGTGTTGATGTAGGAATGGTGTACGTGACACTCTTTCCTGTCGCTGGCAATGCATTCGTTGAATCTCCTGCACAAGGTTCAGGGCATAGTTTGGAGTTAGGATTGGGTTATAATGACGGAAGTGATGGTCCGAGCAATGATCCATGTTCGAGGGCACAGTCAAGTGCTAGGCCTGATTTTGATTTGAATGTGACGTACAGTCCGGCCTCAGAGATGCAACGGTGTAGTTTTAGGGAATCTGTAGATGCTGAAGATGATGACAATTCTGGTGAGCGTGAGGATGATGTACATGCTTATAATGATGATGTTGAGCCCGGGAATAGGACTATCGAAGAAGAACATGAAAACAACGAAGATGACATACAGCAAGATTGTAACCAGTCTTCTAGCGAAAGTGATGATGGTGCTGAGGAGAGAAGAATCCAATTGTATGAAGAAGTCTGTGATTACATACGTCAGAGAGGCGACCCTAGCTTTCTTGAACTGATTAGTCGCGACTTGTCCCGTCCTGAAATGCAGCCATAAGATTGTCAAAGTATTCGGCCCACCACCCGTCCCTGGTTGATTCCAGGTATGAATACTATGTTTATTTAGAGGAGAACTAAAGTAAACTTGTACTTTGAACTAATGAACCTGATACGGTTATAGGCATTCCGGTTGTAGCTGACAGAAAAGATCAGATGATTGTCCCTGACTTTGATGCGTCTGGCGTTCTTCATGAGAAAAATGTATTTGATATAAAAAAGAAGTTGCAGACTGCTGTAGGAATGTATAACTTGCGGAACGGAGTTGAGACCACTGTTGAAAGATCTAGCTCGACCAGATATAATGTGGAATGTAAGCTCAAAGGTAAAACCGATTGTCGATTTGCGATGCACGCACGAATGAGCTATGGGCTGTGGGGGGCAGTTAAATTCGTTCAACATCACGAGTGTTTAAATGATCCAGACTGCAGTAGTTCCCAACATCCTGATGGACGTAAACGCCTATGGCCGCCGGTCGCTCTGATAATATCCGGAGGTATACATCTAGGTGCTGAAACATATAAAAATTTATTACTGAATATTGTGAGTTAGTGAACATATTTACTTATTAAGTATACACATGAAGGCTCTCTAAATTACCTGGTCGTTAAACCAAGCACTGGGGTCCTCCATCTCAGTGAAAAAGCACTGCCGACTCCATAGCCGAGTCCGATGTCAACTCTGAAATTAAAAATTCTTTAACAACAAGCACAAGTATGTAAAGTAACATATGAAAAAGTCTAAAATAGTAGATTAGCACGTACAGATCGTTGCTTATCTTAAATCGCAGGTACAGTTGCCAGCGGCACTCGCGTTCAGTCATTGTGAATGGTGACTGTAACGCTGCACTTAGGTTTCTTGGCCGCTTAGCACGCATCAAACCATCTTGAGCAACACCAGGTGTGGGAGCCATCGGACTCACAGGATCCACCACTGGTCCACTGTAGGAGGGGGGAGGGGTAGATCTAACCCCTGACCTCGAGCTAGATGGCTCATACTCAGACCCCCGACTCCGCAAAATATCAACTCGAAGGGGTCTGAACTCCTGTGTAAGCGCAAGTCGAAATAAATGTTATGTCTGATGCTCAGCCACCATCTGATATGCAAGTTGGGATAACAACTCATCCTGCTGATCCAGAGGACCCTATCTTTGAAATCCTGATCATATCTGTAGTGGTCCTGCTCATATTCGTGACCTGCTGACCATACCCATGGTCGTCCTGATCATCATATCCGTGATCTTGCTGATCATATCTGTGGGCGTCATCCATCCCACTCCCATGATGAGCAACGGCTCGAGCATGCCAGCTACTAGCGGAGGATGGAGGAACATGATGTGTGGGATCATACGAACTGCGCTCAAAGTCACGGACAATCTTACTTATTAATGGTCTTTCGCCCTGACCATAATACATATCGTACATCCACCAGACGGGATATGATACGACAAATTCGGATCAAACCTTACTCTGTCCCGAAAGCAGAGCCTTATTATCCGCATGAACTCTACCCTACTAAAGTTAAGACACTCGTTCTCAACTTGAAAATATCTAGCGGTTACATCATCCCCGCCACGCATGATCTCTCGTGTCATGAGACCATGGAGATTAGCATGCGCGATTCAATCATCGTGAAGACCCCAGTAATGATCAAAACAAGATCGCCTGAACATCTCCTCTGCATTACCCCAACTATTGTTAACTGCTTACGGATAAGTGCCATAATAACCCCAGGTTTGCAGTAATTATGTACACTGCAGTTCTGCCCCTGCATGGTTGAACGCTTCCATTCACCCTGCACAAATTTAACTTTTTGTTAAATAATATGTAACACACATCAAAAAGATGTATTCTGCATCAATTCAACCAGCTTACTTAATAGGACAATAACTGATAATTATATCAAATAACAATAAGTTCACTGCAGCAACTGAACAAATATTGGCACACTCAATCATTTGTTCTATTCGGCCAACTTTTCCTTCTATTTGGCCTACAAACTGTTCTATTCGGCCTACGAATATTGCTCTATTCGGCCAAGGTCAGTGCTATGACATTATTCAAACTACACTTTGTTCTATTCGGCCTACACTTCTTCTATTCGGCCTACAAATCTGTTAAATTCGGTCTACAAAAAATCTCTATTCGGCCAACCAACGTTTTCAAATATTCTAAAAATTCAAAGTCCTACAATTTATTCTATTCGGTCTACACTTGTTCTATTCGGCCTACAGCTTTGTTATATTCGGCTTAAGATTTGTTCTATTCGGCCAACCAATATTTCCAAAAAATAAAAAAAAAACTCTTACACTTTGTTCTATTCGGTCTACACTTGTTCTATTCGGCCTACTAAAAAAGCTCTATTCGGCCAACCAACATTTCCAAAAATTCAAAAAAATAACATTCCTAGAATTTATTCTATTCGGCCTACACTTGTTCTATTTGGCCTACACATTCGTTCTATTCGATCTTCAAAAAAACCCTATTCGGCCAACAAAAATTTCCAAAAAATTCAAAATAAAAAAATAAACAACACCACACAAAAAATTCTAAACATGATGTATACATAGTTAAGTCACATTCATCACATTACAAAATGAATTCACATTTTACACATATGAACAAAACCACACAAAATGTACTTCGTATCCTCGAAAACAAGTACCACAAACTCAATGTAGGACACATTATAAACAAATAACTCACAATTTAAAAATACAAATAAAACAGCTTTCGTACATACCCGAAAATTTGTCATTTCGAAAATTCACCAAATTCACCTCGTCGGAAACGCCTATTCCGGCAGATGGAAAGGAGATACTGAGAAATGGGTACTACAAATGGGTGGCGCTGCTCTTTGTGCTTTGGGACGAAAGGGTGAGAGGAAAAGAGAGGGTGTTGGACGAAAAGGAGAGAGGAAGAGAGAGGATGTTGGACGAAAGATGAGAGAGAAGAAAGATGAAGTATTTGGAATGAAAATGACGTTAATGATATGATATATACCCCACCAACCCACATCCAAAATTTTAATTTGAAAAATTTTAAAACTTTAAATGTGATCCACCAACCTACTAAGTACAATTTTAAATGTGGTCCACCCACCCCATTTACTGCAGTCAAAACTGACATGATATGACCCCTTTATTTTGTACTTTAGCCGATAGTTATTGAGGAAAATTTGGGGAGTCCACTAAATAGTGACTAGTAAAAATTGTTCTTAACAAATGTGACTATTTAAAATTGTACTTAGTCAAAAGTGGCTATTAAAAAATCACTCCAAGGAAAAATAAAGGGGCACTCAAAGTAATTTAATGATATTTGGGATTTAACTAAAGCATAGCGTGGATAATTAATGGAATAAATTGTAGGTGGTTAAGCTAATTAACTTTGCTTAAGGGGGGGTTAATGGTATGTTAACAAGGACAAATTACTAATAGTTGGTGACGCCGCCGCCGTAGCACCGCACGCCGCAACCTTTTCCGCCGCCGGCATGTTAATTTCGAGATCTTAATGACCATTCGAATATTTGAGAGTGGACTTCTTTGGTCCATGCTTTTTTTTTTCTTTGTATTTAATTAGTGTTTTAATTACTCTCTCATTTTTAATTAGATAGTTGGCTAGTTATTAGTTTTTTTTTATTTAATGTAACCCCTCTAAGGCTCTTCTTCGTTATATTTATCATACAAGCTAAAACAAAATTTTAAAATAATACTTACAATTATATTTTTATATTATGATTTTAATTATTCGGTTTTAAAATTTTAAAATTAACCCTTTAAGTTTACAAGTTTGATTTAATTAGGCAAATTCTTTGTACACCAAAGTGCTAAATTCAAATTCGTGGATTAACGTTTAAAATATATTCCCTCCGTCCCATAATAAGGGATCATTTTACCATTTTCATCGTCCCATTTAAAGAGGGTCATTTCTATTTTAGGAATGTGAGGACCCGACCATTAACACTTCATAGCAATATTTTATATTTTCAAAAGACAAAAATACCTCATTACAATTAATGGATTAATTAGGTGGAAGGATGAAAAGGTAATTCAAAAATTCCACATACCCACTACACATTACTAAACTACGTGCACAAAAATATTTAGCACTCTTACCTTGAGACGGAGGGAGTATATTAATTAAAATATATACAACTACTTTTTTGAATTAGGTTTACAATATAAACAAACAATGTGTTCTCTTCTTCTCCTTCATATTTTATTATATCAAATGTTTATATCAAATGTTTAGCTATGATTAAAATTAAAAAACCTGAAGACTAACCCAAAATATATATATACTGATAAATAAGAATTCATACACCTTGTTAAGAAAATTTGAATATTAAGAAAAGATAATACATTCATTAAGAACTATTATATATATATATATATATATATATATATATAAATGGATCAACACTCTCTCTCTAGAGGTGATGTTAATTTTGAGTTTTGTGGGGTTTAAAAATTATGAATAAATATGTTTGTCTTAGGTTTTTTATAAGGTATGTTAAATTTTAATTAATGTGTAAAAATGTATTAATATATATATATAAAAAATGGATGAGAAAGGAGAGAAGAAGATAGAAAATGCATTAATTAAAATGAGAATGCATGTAGGTTAGTAGGTATATATAATGGTGGATTTTGAAAACTAAAATCGAAATTTAAAATCTAGGAACGAACATCAAATAACCTTCTATAGAGGCGCAATGCGTTATTCAATTTGTCACCGATTATATGGAATTTCGTTTTTATTTTTAATCCGATCTTACAACTTTATCTAACTAATTGTGTAACGTCCAACAGTCGATTAATGGATAATTTTACAAGTTAAATTTAAAGGAGTTAAAACGTTATGGATCAAAATCAAATGAGGATAATTTATCGGAATGTATAAGATACTCCACATATAAAATCTCTCATAAATCATAATTTAAATTTGGAATTAGAAATGACAACGATAATTATTAATATCAGACCATTCTTGCTCAAGTGTGTAATTGTAACTATCACTGAAAATGTTAAAGTAATATACCACAAATATCTTGTGAATTTATTAATACTTATGTTACACTCATAAATTAATTAATTGCAATTTACAAATATTAGCTCGCGTTATAAATAGAAGAGCATGATCAAACTTAAAATTTTCACCCTGTCAAGTTTTATTTCAAACTTATCCTATACCATCTTTCAACTAGAAATATATATGAACAAACTAATTCTTTTAAATTTATCTCCTTTTTTTGTACTCACTGTAAGTGGAGTTTTTTTTTTTTTAATAAATCTAAGAAACATCGTGTTTCAACTTGATGCAGCGAGAGCATATTAAAGGATCATAATACATAGAACAAATTTTATAATTCGTTGATTCTTAAAGAATACCGAAAGATAGACAACTCAAATACGTTGATTCTTAAAGAATACCGTAAAAGATGCTATGAGAAAACTCTCATTTTCATTAATCAAATTCAACTCCTGGATACAATAATTTGACCACCTATTTATCTGTGAAACAATATCTATTACAATAATGATAATTAATATAAATAAAAGGAAATAATATCACATTAATATATAATATATCTACTATAATTAATCTAAATCTTCTGATTCTCTATCATTCTCCTCCGCTTGGAGACGATTCACCCTCGAATCGTGTCGAGTCGTATCTCGAACAAAATAAGTACGAAGACGTGCTGGAACATCTTTGAATCCATGTAACCTAAAATTCTTTAGAATAACACTATCATATTCAATGTTGCTGCTAATTATAGGATCCATAAAATATGAATCTTTCGTATCAAATAAATATTCTTGATCAAACGCATCATTACTCGTAACTTTGATTATCTCTCTATCAAAAATTGATGGTCCATCATAGTCTATATAGAAAACTTCGTCGTCTTCTTCATCGAACATTGGTGGGCCATCATAGCCAAAGGAGACTTCACCATTTTCCTCATCAAAGAACGGCGGGTCGTCATAATCACCATCAACAATTTCATCCAAGACTTCTTCATCGAAGATCAGTGAGCCACTATCAATAAATTCGACTTCTTCATCGAAAATTGGTGGTCCATCGTATACTGGATCGGACGCCAACAAATCGTTTTGTTGATAGATTTACGTAGTATCATCTTCATACGATGACTGATCATCATAAAAGGTATCATAATCCACTTGACATCTCGAATCCAACATCGAGAATCTAGCTCTGATACCAACTGATGCAACGAGAGCTATTAAAGGATCATAATGCATAAAACAAATTCTATAATCCGTTGATTCTTAAAAAATATCGGAAGATAGACAACTCAAATACGTTGATTCTTATAGAATACCCTCGGATACATATAATTCATAAGAATATGTGAGTGATTCATACACAGTATCTTTCAAAAAACAATTGAAATTCGATTTCATGATCTGTATCTTCAATTTTTGGAAACTTGTAAAGTTCTTCTGTCAATCCTTCAAATTGGATACCGTAAAATGAAATTCGATTTCATGATCTGTATCTTCAATTTTTGGAAACTTGTAAAGTTCTTCTGTCAATCCTTCAAATTGGATGCTGTAAAAGAGGCTATGAGAAAACTCTCATTTTCATTAATCAAATTTAACTCCCGGATATAATAATTTGACCACCTATTTATGGGTGAAACAATATCTATTACAATAATGATAATTAATATAAATAAAAGAAAACAATATCACATTAATATATAATATATCTACTATAATTAATCTAAATCTTCTGATTCTCCATCACAACTTCTAATTTTTGAATAAATTACACATGGTATTCATGCGATAATTATACGGTATTAATTAATTTGAACTCAGTACAATCATTTGTACTGATAATATTAATGAAATTAAATCGAACTCCAGTAATGTGACTCGTAATTTCACTTGTTTCTTAAGAGAGAATTAACAATTATGTACGTTCAAGAAACATTTAATGTAAGAGTATAATAGAACATAACTAATAAATTAATAGTTGTGTACAATTTTTCATGCATGATAATGTGTGGAAGAAATACCCTTGCCTATATTTTTCTATGTGACACTTTACCTATAAAATAAATTATCCTAACCATATAGTACATCATTATAATTTCAAATGTATTGTGTGTTTTTTATTTTATTTTAATACTATACAGTTAGTCCTGCAAAATAATTATATATATTTTCAATATATGATGTGATAATTTACTTATAAAGTACGATTATATATATTTTTCTGATTTAAATCCATTCGATTAGCCTGAGGTCATATTAAATTGCGTAACTCTAGGTGGAGAATTAAATTGGAGTGTGTTATTTTTTATAAATCAAATCTTACTCTATAGAATATATAGTTACTCTACTCATGCACTACACTCCTTCCATCCATATAAACATTTGCTTTTTTTTATTTATATTTAATAAATAATTATATTAGTAGTGAATAGTAAACATATATGAGAATCTTTTAATAAAAAGTAAAAAGAAAGTAATACTTTTAGTAGACATTCAAGATAGTAAATTGTGGACATTTAAATTGAACAGAATAAGTATTAATTTTATAGAAGAGTGTTGTCTCATATACTAATTTACAAAATTATTTCTATATTAAATTAAATTTTGTCTGATAAATTTGATCTTCTATATTAATTACACTACTATTATACAATGAAAAAGATTTATTTAATGTCCCTTCACATACAGTACAGCATCAAATTATATTTTATAAAAAGATTGACCAATGTAAGTCGAGAACTTGAAGAGAAAACTATCCAAGAAAATAATTGAGTTCAATCTTTGAATATTTTTTATTTTATTTTATTTTATTTTTATTATTTCCCATCTTGTTATGGCCCCACAAAATAAAATATAATATTGGTAGTGCCATAATTATTTCATGACAAATTTCTCTTGCTTGTTGAATTTTCTGACGTTTGTGATGGTATAAAGAAATAAAAGATTAAAATAAATGTACATATTGATGGATGTATATATCATATCATGGAGTCTAACCTTAGCTGCTACACATGTTTGAATATTCCCCACAATCTTCACATTATATATTCCTTCATATATTTCATTACACATATTTTAATCAAGGGCGATAATTGGTTTCTCCAATTAAAATATATTCTTAATTAAAAAATGATAATTTGGATTGATTTGTTCAACAACATTCAGTTAGCTGTAACTACAAATCAAATTAATTAATTGTGCATCTATAAATAATACTCCCTCCATCCCATTAAAGTTGGTATAATTTTTTTGAGTACGGAGATTAAGGAATATAATAATTTAATGTAAAGTGAAGTAAAGTGAAGTGAGAGAAATAATATTAATGTGTAGTGGGTAGTTGTATTAGAGGTGATATGTAGGGCCCATGAGAGTAGATTAATTATTTTTATGTAGGTCCCATGTATTAAAAAGAAAATGTGTCAACTTTAGTGGGACAAAAAAAAAGTATGTCAACTTCTATGGGACGGAGGGAACAGTTTAATACTCTTCTCAATCTAAAAACTATTGCATCACTTTAGCTCGTTTATACACACACATGATAATATATATGTTTAATTATATATATATATATATATATATATATATATATATATATATATATATATATATATATATACTTCTATTTAAATAATAATTATAACAAACTATTGCTGAGAATTGGTAAACATTAAAAGAGCTAAAACACATGTTTGACTAAATTTGTTAAGAAAACTATAGGTGGCAAATGGGAAGATTTCCATGACATGGATAATTAAGAAGTGATATTATTTTAAAACAAAAATTGCAATAGTGGTGTAATGCATTATATAGTAAATCATTAATTAATTTTAATATAAAAAAAATAATAACGTTTTTAATGAAAATTGTACTATAAAAAACTCTTTTTAAGCAACAAAATCTATTAACGAATTCAATTAGTAGATAATTAGCAACTGACTAAAAAAAATTATGTTTTTATCAACAGAATAACATATGTTGCTATTTATCAACGAATTACCAACGGAATCATTATATAAATTTATAACGGAAATATTAGCAACGAATTATCAACGTAATTAAATTTTCATTGCTAAAAATTTACCAATCACAACTTTACCAACGAATTTTGCTGTTATAAATTTATTGATAAACCAATTTAATAATAAAATTAATGTTTTTATCAACATAGTATTCCTTAGTAAAAGACTTTTTTTTTCCTTTAATGTTAATAATATGTTTAATAAAACTGATAATTATTTAAATAGACGTAAAACGATTCCATGCCAGCATTGTTTTTATTCGTTGAGAATTCTTTTACGATTGAGAAAAAATGTCAATGACTAAATAAAATTCATGATCCAATTAAATATAATGTGTGAATTTTACAAAAAAAAAAAATTATATTAATATTTAACAACACTATAATTGGAACGTGGAAATGACATTTAATACCTAAATCATAATTTACCCACAAAGTCATAAATTGTGACACATAGTATAAATTTTCCTTGCTTTCAAATTACCATGTTAATTAGATCGCATTCATGAAATTATTACTTAGTTTCATTAAGTGCTATATTTGAATAAACTTGAAAATTCATGCAAGAAAAACATAGACACGTCATTTATTGTGTTCCAATTAAAATGAAAAACGTAATTTAATTTTATTTTTTTAAAAAGAATTGATTAGTGTGTCGTTGTCATGGATGTAATATTGTATACCCTTTGGCATGGCTATTGGCCAACTTTATCAAATCCATCTTTAAAGATCCGAATTCTCTCGATATGTTTTCTTGGAATATTTGAAATTTGCGGCTAATTTATTCTACTTTTCCCTAATTATATATATATACACATTTATTATATTATATTATAATATATACTTTTAAAGCATGAAAAGTTTTTGACTACACACCCCCTTTATTGAATACACACTCTTATTAAATATACACCCCCTTTTAATTTTTTTAATCTTAATTTTATTATATACACACCCCTTAAAAATTCAAAATTACCCTTTTTAATTTGAAAATTATACACACCCTTAGTAATTCAATCGGCTCTTCTTCTTGCCCAATAAATTGTAACATAGCCTTCCTCATTCACATAGTCAGAAAATACCCAAAAATTTTACAACACACAGAACACACACTAAAAGGGAAAAAACGCATAAACGCTGAGAAAAGAAAATAAAAATGACTAAAGAAGCCTCTGCGTAAGGCCTCATTATTAAAGAAGCCGAACACGAGGGGCCTCTCTTTTATCTAATGCTTGATATAGAAATAAATAAAGAAATCAATAATTTGAAGTAAAGTGTTAGATTTGTCTTTGTTTATGTAGTGCCATTTATGCATTTAGTAATGCAAAGGTCGATGATATACATCGAAACTAAGATGGAAAATCAGGCCGTGTGTTAAGAAAGTTACTAATATATGAAAAAATAAATAAGATTAGCATGAATTCATTCTTCTTGATTCCGAGGACATGAGAAAAATTTGGATAATGCAAGAAGGGGGACATACTTTATTAATAAATTTTCCGCCACTTTCATGTGTGGAAGAGTCACAAGTATTATCATATCATGTAACATTCAAGCTTTTTAGGGTTTGAAATTTCTAATCATAGATCTATTTAAAAGTTTATTTGTTTGCTGTCTCTGCGATTTCTTTACCATTCAATATATTATGCACTTTTTCTTCTTAATTTAGGCAGGAAGAGATATCATGAAATCAAAGAATGTGAAGAAATTAAGATGAATTGGTGGGAGTTGATTAAGTTAGGGCTTATTAAATTAGTATAGAATATATAGGGGTGTGTATTTAATGAATTAAAGGTATTTTAGACTTTTTAAAAATACATATATTAATTATATATCAATGGGAGTGTGTATTTAATGAGACTCATTCTCTCGATATGTTTTCTTGGAATATTTGAAATTTGCGGCTAATTTATTCTACTTTTCCCTAATTATATATATACACATTTATTATATTATATTATGATATATACTTTTAAAGCATGAAAAGTTTTTGACATGCATGCTTGTCAATATAATTTTACATTTATACTTTAATTTGATCTCGCATAATTTGCTTGTAAAGTGCGGACTCAATTATTGATTTTGCTAATCAATGGCTAATCACTTTTATTTGGCTAATCAATGGTTAATTATGGATGAGGGCTTGGGGTGCTCAAGTAAATTTTTTTAAGATTTCAGATTTGAAACGTCTAGAATGAATATAGAAATAGACTATATAAGACTCCATTTCGAATTCGACTGATTTATTTATATATTTTTTTTATCGAGTCAAAAAATCTTTGATTTAAATATGCTTTGGATGATCCACATCTCAGGCTCAGGCGTGATGAGCACATTGAATTATCCATGTGGTTGAGAGCCCTCACAGCCTAGGCACAACGACGCAATTATCAGGGGCGCGCTCTACCACTGAGCTAATAGCCCGTCGACGCAATTATCAGGGGCGCGCTCTACCACTGAGCTAATAGCCCGTCGTACGAGTCTTCCGCTGGGGCCTGCTATGCCAAAAGCGAGAGAAATCCCATCCATCTCTTTCCTTTTTTCGCCCCTGTGTGGGGTGATCAACAATTGTGGAGTTAATTCATAAAGAACACAAAAATTATGATTTGAAATAAGATCCTCACTAGTGGATGGTTAATCTGACCTCCCTCAATCAATCGATTAATGGATAGAAGGGTTTATCAAATTTTCAGGACGATGATAACACTTACAATCGAATAATATGTATTATTTGGAGTTGTTATATTTTGAATAGGTTTATTATCGATATATGAATTTTAAGTTTTAACAATATTGGAAAAACATTATTATGTTTAAACATTTTAAATTAATAAATCATTTTAAGTGTTTCAAATTAAGCCCTATATTTCCCACCTTATAAAAATGTAACGCACAAGAATATATATAATTCACGTAAATTACTTCCGTCGACTACAAAAACATTCTCATTTTCTTCAGCAAGATTATTAAGAATTTATAATTCTATATGTACATAAATTTCAATATACTATTATTTATTGTGTAACGAATAATTTTTTAGGCAGATCAGATGACCAATATATTAACTGAAAGTTTTCTACTTTGGTGTTTGGTGAACTGATGAACTGAAATCGTGTTGTGTGGATGCACGTATTTTTAATAAGCGTGTTAGCCTTTATTTAAGGCTTAATAACGACAGTTGATTCTCGTTATAAACAATAAATATGAAAGCTGTTTTATTAGTTTTAATTAAATTTTCTTTTGCCTTTTTTTATTTTTATTTTTTAAATGTCATTAAAGAAAACTTGGAGGTCTTCAATTTCATTTGAATTACTTAATAACTGGATGCAAAACAGGTCACATTCTATTCGTAGGCTTGTAACACAATCTTTCAAAAATAATTCTTCATTTTTATTTTCATTTTTGGACAGGTCACTTTCTTTCTCATTTTTATTCTTATTTTTTGGACAGAACTTATTAAAGTGGAAATAAGTAAGTAAAAGTAATAATTCACGTTTTCTCAAAACTATCGTCTAAAAATTTGTCTACTTATGAACCATCTCGATTCCACTGTGCCCAATTACTTATGTTTAGAGATAAAAATCAGACAATTATTACCTATCCCACCTCAACCCTGTTGAAAAGTGATCTTAAACAAGTTTGAGAAGATCATATTTATATGAGTAGTTTAAAAATTATCATTAGAGTTTGGTTGGTTAGTATTTATTGTGTGGCATATAAAAATATATATTAATTATTTTATATGTATTCCATTTACTTAAAAAAATAAATGTAATAATATTATTCAAACGCCCTATTTAGTAAAATATTACTCCATCCGTCCCATAAAACCTTTCACACTTTCCTCATTTGTTTGTTCCACAAAACATGTGTACATTTTCTTAAACAACGTGGAACAGTAAACGTGAAAAGTATTATGGGATGGAGGGAGTATATAATAATAACATTCATGGGTAAAGGATTATATTTAATTGATAACGGTATAATTTGTATTAAAATATTAATTTAAAAATAGATAACTCGCGTGTATCACTAAACGAGTTTGAGTTTGAGACATGTACATATATATTGTAGTGAATTTTTAAAGGGACTTGGGAGTTGGGACATTTAAATAGTTACAGGTACATGCATCCTTAAATAAGCTGTTAACCTACCATATGTCATCCCTACTTGTATCTACAATTTGCTACACATCATGTATCCTGATATACTAATGCGTGTGGTTTTAAGCAAACATTTTAATATATTTATAGTAACGTTTTCTTAATTTATTACTCCTCTTTTTTTCTTTTTTTAATTTGAAAATTCCGAAAAAAGCAAAGAAAAGAAGAGTACATAAGCACCCATCGTGGAAAAAAGAAATGGCGCATGATCACACCTGCTGCAGATTCCCTTAAAAAACAACAAAAAAGAAGGGATACAAATTGATAGCTTTATGAAAATCAACTTATTCTACAGCATGCTTCTTTTTCTCCAAAAGATACACGTGTGGCAGACTAAAAAGGACTAAGAATACAAAGTTTGATGTATTAAGATGTTAACATGAAGTGTATGTACCATGAAAAGAATTCAATTCAAAGACCATAGGGCGTCGAACCATGGCGTAGACTCTCAAAGAATAAGCAAGATTACCTTACAAATCAGTTGTGTATGCTTAAAGAACATCAAACTTCCAAGCGTTAGATGACATGACCCCATCTGTAGAAGAGTCCTATTACAGAAGTAAAGTTAGTAGCACAATGGCTTTGGTGGCCGGGGAGGTCGACAAACAGAAGGCTTGGTTGTTGAAATACTGATTCCGGTGAAATCAAACTAACGCAAGCTTATTGGTATTTCATCAGTAAGGGACAGTAGCAGCATTCATAATCCATCAATGGCATAACATGCGCGCGAGCAAAGCAACAAAAAATGCAGATACAGAGTTTTGTTTAATGTGGTCTGATTCATCTACATGTCATGTTTATTAACCTCGATGGTGATGAGGATATCATGCGTATGACAGAACAAAAAATACGCAGAATACTGCAAGTCATAGGATTTGATTTCATACACATAATGATCAATTGCATGAAATGAAACAAACAAGGATATCTTAGGAGAAATAATTCCCATATTCTTCAAGGATCTGTTCATCAAACATGCACTTAGCAGATAAAACTTGCCTACACAGATTACCTAACTTTAATTCCTTAAGTAGATGACACATGTTTAGTAACTCTTTTAGACTACATTTATTTTCCCATACACCTCTCCAACTTGATCTTCATATGGAGCAACATATCTCCTACAGAATTCCCTTTCTGGGAGTCTACACAATGTGGTAAAAGTAGGCCACTCTGTGATCAAATTCTTAGTTTCCAAGACTCGCAAAACGGGCAATCTCCGCCCATACCAATTCTCAATGCTATAACATAGGGACACAGGGATGTGAATAATACACGACATATCATACTTCCCGGTGGCAAGAACAACCTCTTTCACCTTCATCATCTTCTTTGTTGATACCGACAAGACCAGAGGCGATTGCCTAAACGCTCTAAGTATGTCTTCTTCGGAAAACCCCATATCCCGAAAAGACTGTAATTTCATCTCCCAAGTCTCACTGCTCATCGAGCTAAGCACTCTAACAGCATAAATAAACACTGATGAACTGATACGCACCCCCATTTCATTCGCCTTCGCTACACTTCTCCTAATGATTTCCGGCTCACTTAAAAGAAACCTAGGAAAATGGTAGGTAAGCCTAAGGATCTCCTGCAAAGGTATTCCACAGCTCTTCAAGAACTCAACATTAGGAACCACAGTCTTATTTAAATCTCGTGTTAAGAACCAGCAAGAAGCCCTAAGCAGATTAACCACTTCATCATCTGAAGTAACTAAACCTTTCAATACAGATATCGAACGCACAATAATATCCTTACTTCGATTCAGAATCCATGGATCATTTGCTATCAACTCCGGCAGCTCATTTCCAGAGAATTCCAACCCCTGTAAAATCTTGAACTTGGGCTTAATGGTGGACTCGAGTTTAGATGAGAGAAGCTGAGGTCGGGATTTCACGAGTCTTTCCAATTGGGACTTCGAAAAGCCAAACTCTTTCAGGAAAGAAATCACTTCTTCGGGATTTCCAGGTTTTTTCAGTTTTGTTAAAGCAGAGGCGACTTTGGAAACTGTTTTGGGAGAGAAATTGTGTTTACGCAGAAGGCATTTAACCGCTTTTTGGGTTTCCAAAGATTGTTTTTCGGTATGTGTAGAGAATTCTACATGGAATTTGCAGAAAAAATAAGAACTCTTCGAAAATAAATCGATGCACTTTTTACGCATATGAACAGAAATCATGATGAAGAAAATGCAGAAGGTTTATGCAGATAATGTAAGTATAGCAGATTAATCCACTTGCCTTCGAAATGCGTCAAGAAACGCAATTCTTCAGCGAGAATTGAATGCAAATTGGGGGAATCATGGCTTTCGATTTAGGGTTTAGGGTTCTTAGTTGAAGAATACTGAATACCAGCTCCAGTTAGTGGACTGATAATTGGGCTTTAAAGTCCCTCAGTTTTTGGGCTTTGCAATGACATATTAACCTTCATATCTCCATTTAGCCCAATTCAACACAACAATTATAGATCACACTAGTATTCAGCTTATTTCGAGAGTTGATATTTAGTGCATCGGCTGAACACGTCTAACCAATTTTTTCATTAAAAAAATTAACAGAAATATTACTAACAAAATGTATTTATTTTTATTAGTGTAGTATATTTTTATTCATAGTATGTTTATGAAATTGGGTGCACCGTGCACCCGAGTGCACCGGATAATTATCCTTATTTCAATTATTATTTTTATTTCATTAAATCAATAAATATAAAAATAAATAGGGAATTTTTCATTAATGTAAAAAAGAATTTAATAAAAAATCGGCCCCATCATATTAAGGGGCAATACTTACATGAAACATTTTTTTACATTTTTTTAAAATAATTATCATTTTTTAATTATTTTTCAGTTAGACGTTCTCACAGTTTGCCTATTACTAATTTTATATTTAGGAATAATGTTTGTATTATATTTTTAATCTTTAAACCTTCAAGATTCTAATGGGCATAAGGTCTCTTTTGTATCAACACATATTTCAAAATAAAATTACAGTGATTAATTAAAGCATATTATATTAATTAAAACGAATAAAACACATAATATATCAAGAATCTAATCAATGAAGATTAATTATCATCCTTTTAGAACTTTGAGATTTGAAACCCTAAAATTTCGCCAAGAATAGATTAAGTCTATAGACATATACCCATCATTTCATCCTCTGCTGATTATTGCTCCATGTTACCTTTTTCATGTGGTCATCACTTTCAATGAGCAGTTCAAATTAGGAAAGGATTAAATAATAATAATAATAATAATAATAATAATAATAATAATAATAATAATAAATTGATGTTTATAATTTAAGAGGGGAAAAAACCTCAATTTTCTTTTTCAATATTATCATCAACATAATGATATTTACAAGAGAATAAGATATTTTTATTGAAAAACCAATTTGCTCAAATAATCATTGACAATTAAGTAAGTAGATTCCATGCAATTAATCTTTAAATAAATAAATTTGAGTTTAATTCATCAAAACATTTAGCTTTCATATACTAACTATTGTGAGAAAATCAGAATTAAAAAAAATAAAATAAACTTCATGGCAATTTGTCCCTCATATTCAACCCCTTAAATTACTAATTAAGATAAAGTTTCAAAAAATTACACTTCCATGTTATGTGTTTAATGAGATTTCTTACTATAGATTGATCTCATTTCATAAAATTGAGAAACAGAGGAAGTCATTGTGAAAGACAAGTATTTTATTATCACAAATGCATTTTCAGAAAATCAGACATATTGTTGTATAGATACATACATAGTAATTCCAACACACAAATTCTAATACAAAAACAACAGTAATAACATTAAAATTCTTCTTTTTTAAAAAAAAAAAATAATTAAAAAAAAAAAAACCTTAGTTCATCTTGATGATCATCTCCTCCAGCTTCTGCTTCTTGAAATCATATCTGGAATTCCCCCAATCACCCCAATTTCTCTACTAATTTCGCCAGAAAATTCAGACAAATCAATCTTATTTCCTTCTCTCTCTTCTTCCCTCTCTCTCCTCTGCTCTTCCTCCTCCTCCTCCATCCAACTCTTCGCCACCGGAGCCGATCGACACCGCATTAGAAGCAGAGCATTAGGTGGCGGAGGAGGCGGCTCCGCCTCTTCGTCGTCATCATCATCATCAACCACAAGCTCTTCTTCACAATCATACTCTTTGCTGCTCTGTTCTTCTTTCCTGCTGATCACATTATTATTATGATGAAGATCTTCCTGTAAAAGTGTGAACCATTTAGAAAAAACAGCTCTAGAAGAGCTCTGTTCATCATCTTCGTCCTTCGAAACCCGACTATTGTCTCTATAAATGCTCCCATCCTCGTAATCCTCCTCCTCATCATCTTCCTCGTCGTCATCAGAAGTGATCACCGAGCTAGGCACAGCGCCAAAGCATCGGAAATCGAACCGAATGTTTCTTAAGCATGTCAAGAACTGCATCACATCTTTCTTGAATCCAAGAGCTTCAATCCAAGTACTTTTCTTCTTGTGTTTCCTGTGATTATGCAGCCTCTCAATCTCCTCCATTACAGACTGCCAGTTCTTGCAAGAACTAGGTTTGGACCTAACTTTAATCTGACCAGCACAAGTGACTTTAGGAGAGGTGGGCTCTGAGATATCTTCACTACTTCTGTTGTTGTGTCTGTTTTTGGCCCAATAAGGGCTGCCATGGCTGGTGGGGTGTTTCCTCAATTGGTGGTGGGAAGGGCGGCGGCTGTGGCGGTGGTGAAGCGTGGAGGAATCCGACGGCCTTGCCGGGCTGCAGATTGGTTTGGGGAGTAGAGATAAGTGAGCTCTGGTCGGAAAACAGACGAGTAAATCAGTGGCAGGGGGTCCTCTGTTTTCTCTACCTTTCATTTTGGAGTTGGAGTTTGAATTTGAGTACTGTGTTGTTCTTGAATTGATCTACTTTAAGTATGTTAGCTGCAGATCTTTTGGCTGATCTGATGAACTGTATAATGTTTGTTTAATGTCTTTGGAAAGTGTTTTGATCAGTTTGGATGTACTAATTTTAAAATGGATGAGGGGGGAGCACCATAGGGACAGCTTTCCATTTGCCCCTTTTTGTTGTGTGCTCTTCTTTTTCCTTTACCTTAACTTATTTCCAAACCTCCCTTTTCCCTATGCTTAATTTCAAGTGATTTTATTTCATGTTCGAGATCGAATCGAAGATTAGTTTGTAAAATCGAACATTTGAGCGTTCAAAATGGTTTGATAAGCTCGTATTTATTCAATTCTTGATTCGATCTGGCTCTGTTCAGAAGAGTTTGTAAAATTAAACATTTAAACTTTTAAAATGGTTTGATAAGCTCGTATTTGATCAATTCTTGAATCGATCGGCTTCTGCTCAAAAGAGTTTGTAAAATTGAACGTTTAAGCGTTTAAAATGATTTGATAAGCTCGTATTTTATCAAATTTTAAAGCGATCGGTCTCTATTTAGAAGAGTCTACAAAAGCGAAAATTTTATTGTCAAATAAGCTTTTTATAGATCATTTTTTAATGTAAATTTTAGGAATTTTATTATACAAAATTTTGAATTTTTACTTGAAATATGATATATTCTATTATACAAAATTTGATCTTTTATTAAGGGCATTTAATGAGAAATTGGAGAAAAAACTCAAATTTAAGCAAAAAGAATATAGAAAAAATGGTGTCACAACTAACAAAAGTTGCATGTGAGAGTTGTTTAAATTTCATTGCCTTTACTTTAGTGCCACACAAAATCAAATACCCAAAATAATGAGGGAAAAGGTTGGTTCCCACAAGAGACTTGTTTCATGATCCTATCATGTTCTATACTTTGGGGAGGCCATGCCAGATAAATCATTTTTCTATTTTAAATCATTTTTCTATTTTACTAAATAAACCTAACATTAAAGTAGGGACTACCAAACATGCCCTTTATTCCTTAAAGCTTGATTATGTCATTTGATTAATTATTAATCAATTGCTAAGTGGCCACTAACCAACCAAAGTTCAAGATTCCAACTATTGGTTGGTGAGATGGAATATTAATTTTAAACACAGATATCTTAGTTTATGAGAGTGTTTAGCTACATTTAATATTAATATATAGTATATATAAGATGGTTTTGGAGTTTATCCATTTATTTATTATAAATTCTTGGATGTGTAATTAAGTACCTACTATACTATGTATTGTAATCAAAATGGCTAAGAGATTGTTTTAAAAAATTCAACTAAGTTGAGGAATTTTCTTTTCCGTAAAAAAAAGGTGCTACATTCTAAATCTTTAAATTTTATTCGAAAATTTCTTATTTATTAAATTGAAATCTATTTTTAAACTCTATATAGTTTAATGTTCTTAATTTGTAAACCTCAACCCTATGAACACTAAGTCGTGTTTTGTATAAAAAAAGAGTGAAAATTCAAAATATAATGAGAAAGACTTGTGTGTGATCGTCTCATAGAATGACTTTTATGAGACAATAATAAGTTATAACTATTTAAATGGAAAATTATATTCTATTAATGAAAAGTGAAATTTGTGCAATGAACTATTTTGAATAATTTAATAAAAAATATAACTTTTTTAAAAATAAGTGGTAATATCTTTAATAAAAACAAATAATTAATTAAAAAGAATATAATATAATACTCTCTCCGTCCCAAAGATATTGACACACTTTCCTTTTTGGGTTGTCCCACAGAAATTGACATATTTCCTTTTTAAGAACATGGGACCCACACAAAAACAATTTATTTATTTACATGGACCCACACACCCATCACACTCACCACTAATACAACTACCCACTACACATTAAATATTATTTCTCTCACTTCACTTTATATTAAATTATTATACTCCTTAATCTCCGTGCCCAAAAAAAATGTGTCAATACTTCCGGGACGGAGGGAGTATCATCTTAAAACGCTTTCATACAAATGAGCCGCCTCTTATATAAAACGAATAAAATTGGATCGAAATAATTGAAATATTTGGTATGACCAAAATAATTAAAAATAATAATATAAATGCTCTATCGTACATTGTATGCATAACATTTGTGATGAGACGTAATTAAAGTGTCATGCCATTTATAGCAATTAAAATATTCAATAAAATTATAGCTAGGGAAAATAAACTCTTGAAATGATTGAGAGAGGAAAAAAAATGTAAAATTAATAAATTTATTTAGTGATTGGTATATATCATTGATTGAAGGAGAAATGCACTTGAAAGAGTTTGGCAATCAAAGGTCCACCATCCATTACATTAATATATATTGCTTTAGTGTTACACTACTCAACTATTATTTTGGTCCGTCGAGAATGTTTATGTTATTATATTTCCATTCATCTATTTATATTTATCACGAGCAATTTAACCAAAAGATGATTTGAATTCCAACTCTTGGGATGGAGTGGAACTATAACATTTTGAATGAAATTTTAGTTTTTCACATGAATTTAGGATGTTATATAGTCTTCATTCTTAAATTAGGAGCATGCCAATCTATAATTTGTAGTGTTCACATATAATTGTTTTGGGTTGGTTAAATAGGGTGTAAATGATTAAATCACTATTTGAAATATTATTGAGTTTTAAGTATATGTTTGAACTTGTTTGATAAGTAATCGAGTCGAGCATGAACAAGTTTTTATTGAGCCAAACATTAGTCAAGTTCGAACAATTTGATAATTTTACACTTATATATATTTTAATGAATCGAGCTCGTGTCAAACTTTTAATTTTATTGAATATTAAAGTCTATTTAAACTTATTTGATATTTTTATTAAATCGAACTCAAACGAAATTTTATCTAATATATTATTGAGTAATTTGGTTTGATTTTCACAACTAGGTACTCCCTTGAAAGAATGTATTTTTTCTATTCTGAACATCTCATCCAAAGAGTCTCCTTTTATTTTTTAAACATATGGAACTCACACACACCCACTAATATAATTAAAATATGAGACTCACACTCCCACTAATACAATTATCCATTACATATTAAGTAATAATATTTTTTAATCCACGTACCAAAAAGCAAAAGACCCTCCAGGACGGAGGGAGTATTTACTTTCTAAGCAGCCCATTTTCACAACACAATTAGTGTCGACGTCTTTGATATCACCTATCTAGAAGGAATTAAGTTTTTATTATAGTAATTCATTAAGAAATCAGCTACCTAAATGTAAATGGAATTAAAACATCTATCTATGGAATTAAAACATCTATCTGTATAATAATTAGCAAAGTGGATACAATTATACATTATTTTAGTATATTATCTAATAGCATGAGTGGGCCACACTTCAAGTTGGGTTGGGCCCAAAAGAAGTGCCACATTCACATATATCCTACAATTAATTGATTATTATTTTTCACGATTTAAAAATAAAAATAAAAATTATAACATCACATTCATTCGCATCAGTCATCACTCATCACCATCTAAAAACCGTTTACATTGAAAAGCGACTTTTGAAACAATAGTTGTTTTTTTCAAATCGCACTTCAATTTCATTTTTTGAAACTTTTCAATTGATGGTTTGATCACTTCAATCTTTCTCATGACGGAGAGTGTAATTAATAAGCTAGATTACTTAGGAAAAAGAAATGAGCGAAATCGGTATGGTTTTCGAGAAAACGAATAAAAAGTGATAATATTTTAATAAAAATAATACTCAATTGATCATGAAAAATGGTGTAATGAATTATTTCATGAATAATTTATAATTAAAATAAAAAGTAACAATATTAAAAAAAGATAATGTTCTTGATAAAAAGTGATAATTAAATAAAATATATATAAAATGATTTCAATGTGAGACGGTCTCACTGCCCAATCATCCATTAATGCAAAGTAAAGAAATTTTGATATAATTGGTATTTATACATTAGAGTTTTTAACATTGTAGTAATATTTATAATATTAAAATAAGGTGAAGTGAGTAAATTTTTTAAATTTTTTATTATTTAATATAATGATAGAAATTAAATAAAAACTTTATCTCTAATTTTGTTATATTTTCAATATATCGTAAAATAGAACATATAACATGGATCCAAACTGGAAATATGGCCCAATTTGATTATTTTCACCCCTTAACCATCAAAATTAGAAATAGCATAATTTGCAGTTATGAAATAAACTTCTTTTCTGCTTGGCAATGTGCTTCTTCTTTTCTTTTTTTTATTATTATTATTTTTTATATTAAGTTTTGGTTCAACTATCTCTACATATGTTTGTACGTGGAGATGAATCTACTGACGAATCACTCTCAAAATGGGCCCCTCAATTTTTACATTGGTCGTCTATTTCCCTCAGAAGAAGAATACCTTATTACCTTCTCTTTGTATGGGCTTTGAAGTAGTAAACAATGAGCCTACCAGGCCCAATATTCTAGCCCAATATACTCTTGCAATTAAACCCTAAGTCCTAATCCGCAATTAATCGTATTGTGCTCCTGTGGAACCTACTCCCTTGAACCCTTTTTTTTTTCCAATGTATTAATATTTAGACAATACTTGTATGAACTCATTAGTTATGCAAACATGTTTATATTCTATTACCTATATTCGTTGAGTTCAATATTCATTCTTATAGTTCAAAATATTTAAGAGTATAATTGTTTTTAATTTTTTTAATAAAAATGATTTATATGAAACAGGGTTCACATGAATCACATCAAACTTACTCAAATTTTTTATTTATAAATCAATTAATTCGGAAGAGATCAAAACTTATTATTTACAAACAAGAATCACTGTTAAGAGTTAAGCCATACTCTATGTATGTATGAACCATCTTGATCGTTTTACCTTAAAAGTTGAATTTAAGACTTCAAAGATTTACGTTGAATTTAAGATTTCAAAAATTTATCGTTTAGAAACTAAATTTAGGGGCTTACTTAGGTGACCCGTGGTCACCGGTAACCCCCTTACATGGGGGTATGTCACCGGTGACCACGAGTCACCTAAACATTACTCCTAAATTTAACTTTTATAGTTTAAATTTCCTTAAAATAATTGGAACACTTAACTCTTATAGTCATATGTGGCCTTCACTCATTGTAAATACATATATTAGCCTCTTGCAAAATAAGTTAAATTAAGATACTTACAACATTTTCTTTTAAAGTGAATTGTGAGTCTCATTAGGTATGAATTAGTAGGAGAGTTATAAAAAGGTTTATAGAAAGGGTAATATGAGTGATTGATGAACTGACTACTAACTATACTAACAACTAACATTTATCGATTAAAAAAAAGTGATACTCAATTAATGAAAAATAATAATGTTATTTCATGAACAATTTATAGTATAAATGAAAAGTAATAATATCTTATAGTGAAAGTGATAACATTTTATAATGAAAGTGATAATTAATTTAAAAAATATAAAATGGTGAAACTGAATATATTGGTAGGGGTGAACAAAATTACCAAAATTTCGGTATAATGAAGTTATTGTATAAAAAATACCGAAAATAATGAAAAAATCAGTATACCAAAATTTTCGCTATGACATCTTTATAGACATGTACAAAAAAACCGGAATCGGCGGTTCGAATCGGGGAACCGCCGGTTTTAACCGGAACCGGAACCGCCGATTCCGGAACCGGCAAAAAAAACCGGAAACGGCTAAGGAAGGTTCGGTTCCGGTTCCTCATATTTGGGAAAAAAACCGGCAGTTCCGGTTCCGAACCGGCGGTTCCGGTTCGAACCGCCGGTTTTTTTATTTTTTTACGCTTAAAATTAAAAAATAAATAAATAAATAAAACCGGAACCGGCGGTTCCGGAACCGAACCCTTCGTACCCCGGTTCGGTTCCGGTTCCCCCTATCTTGGAACCGGAATCGCCGGTTCGGAACCGGAACCGGTGGTTCCGAACCGGGGTGCATGTCTACATCTTTATATAATTTTAAAAAAAATCGGTATATTGGTATAATATCGAAATACCATACTCAAATATAAAAAATAATAATCATCTTATTTAATATAGATCATTTTATTAAATTATTTTTAAATATTATATAATAATTTTGATATGAATCGGTATTTCAAAATTTCAATATTAAATCGGTATATTAAAGTTTCGGTATGAATCGGTAATTTTCAATAAAAGAGAGTGTTTCGATATTTCGATATAAAATTTTCAATACAATATCAATATAATTTTTTTAATACGATATACGAGTCGATATCTTGGATATAGTAAAAGAGCTTTGACAAGTGTACCATGCGTCAAATCTCAAATACACTTCTTCAGGTCATACTCAGTCTACGTATACTTTTTTATGTGGCAAATATGAAAATGACGGAAAATCCGAGGGTCAAAGTTCAATTTTCACCATTTAAACAAACTTCTGCTATGGCAACACAACTTCACTTCACTCTTCTACCAGGAACAGAGGTAGCCGATTTTGCTTAGGTGGAGCTTCCATTCTCTCAGGCGAGTGATTTTTCTAATTCGAAGCAAATTTATACATTTAATTCTTGTTAATCGTCAAAATGATTGCGCTTCTGCGCAAGGATTTCATGTGCTTGTTCTCGAAGAATTCTTCGAATCTGTGTAAATCTAGGGTTTATATCTCACTCCACCAAGTTGATTTTTACTCCACATCTAGCGAAGAAAAAACCCTAAATCCAGAAGTTTACGATTTCCTCCATCACAAACACCACTTCTCCCCAAAAGTTGCTTCGAAAGCTGCCTCTATTTTGACCTGTTTTAGAAATCCAGAGAAATCCGATTCGATCTTATCCTACTTGAAAGAAAACGGTTTCTCGAACACCCACCTTGAGAAAATGTTGAATTACAGGCCCACATTTCTTACCGCCAATCTCGAGAAATCAATCATGCCCAAAATCAAGATTTTCCAAGATATGGGCATTTCTAACAATGACATTGCTGACATGATTACGAGCAATGCGTCGATTCTGCATCGTAGTATGAACAAGCAAATCATCCCTGCTTTACTTGTGCTTAGGAGAGTTTTGGGGTCTGATTCTGAGGTGGAGAGACTGTTAATGAGATCTGCTTGGTTTGTTGGAAGTGATTTAGTGTAATATCCAGAAATTTATATAAATATATTTATTTATTTCTTTTTAAAATAAAGATAAATATATATCAGTTTTTATTTAAAACCCATTAAAACCTTTAGTCAAATTTTTTTTATAAGTATTAAATTTTAAATTCTCTTTCTATTTTAATTTTTCTTGAATTCAAACCAAGCCCAAATATACTTTTATGTCAAAGTCCATTTTAAAAGCCCAAATTATCCATCATATAAAAAGAAATATTGGTCTTTTAATTCATTCATCTCCAGCACCGTAAAAATTAGGGTTTACAAAATAGAGAAAAAGAAAGTAAGAAATGTATTTCTTCATCGTTTCTCCTTTGACAAACAGTAGAAGTCAAGAAAATCATATTCAAGGATTTTTCTTACTCCATCAACGTATATTTTAAAGTGTCATCTTTACTTACAAAATTAAGGTAACTCATCTCTAGTCTTTCAAATTCATATTTATTTAATTCCAATAACCATGAAATTTTAATATGTCGTTTATTGTTTAGTTTTGCACTTATATTTAAAATTTCATGATTTTGGAAACTGTATTTTATTTTATATGAATTTTATACTTCTGCCAGCAGAATCTGAAATTTGTATGTGTATTTGTTTAGAAATTCAAATTATATAGTTATAGTTTTCCAAATATACTGAATTTCGGATATGTCATAAATCGTGTATTTTATAATGCTCAGTAAAATATTCAGATTTAATTTAATTTTATATTAATTTATATTAATTTTACAAAACTTATGATTGTTCTGTCAAAAGTATGCTATTTCATATTTATGAATTTTATAGTCATATTTAAAGATGTCTAAAATTCTTAATTTTCGAATATACCTTGACTTGTGATGTTAATAATATATTGAAATAATTTCAATTGATTTGGATCACTTTATTAATTTATATGAATTTCATATTATCAGTATGTCTTGTTTTGATTTATGATTTAATGCTTATTTTAAATTATAAAACAAATATTTAAACTATCCCAAATATTCTAATTTTCATATATATGTTATAATATATGATTTAACATATTATATCGAAATTTCATATTAATTTTAAGAATAAATTATTTATAATTATTTTTATACAACTTCAAAATCTGTTTCAAGTAAATCTTAATGCATCTTCTAAAAATATTAAAATCTTATCTACTGATCTACAAAAATTATGATTTTTGGATATATTATATTTTGGTATATTTAGTATAACATATATTATTTTTAAATGATTTCAACCTATATATTCTAAGATACGCGTGTTTTATCACAATGTGTCAGAAATTCCAGCTTCTGTAGTTTTCAGTTTTGAACATATGAAACATATAGTTATACATCTTAAAACTTAATGAAATTTAAGTATGTTGTATTAATGTAAGTCTAGTATGTATACGTAAAGTTTTGTACTGATTTTATTATTATTTTACTATTTATAAATTTAAATATTAATATTCATGTATGTTTAACATTCTATTTGAACTTTAACTTTCTTCCCATTCAATTGTGATATTTCAAACTTATAAAATATTTCTACTCATAATTACTTTTACTTTATCATTTAATTTCATTTATTTAAAATTCAAACGACGTTTAATGATATATTTTAAAAGTAACTTATTTCATGTTAGATGACAACATTACAAGGATTCAAGTAAAATCAATTATATCCATATGCATCCACGACATTCATTCCAGGTGGGGAAATTCTTACTTGACTCTATTAACTGCTATTATGTGATATCTTTGAGTTCATGCATGTACATATAGGTCTCATGACCTTTATAAACGAGGCATTTACTACTTGAATAATTGAGAAATCTTATTCAGTACATTTATATTTACATCTACATTTCATGTTACTTATTTGGTAATTACATGTGGTATTTAATTTTGGCAAGTACGTTTCTCCACTGAGCTTGTTGTTTGCTCATCCCATCACATCATATCATTTCAGGTTTAAGAGATGGTACGAAGAGAGAGGCGATGGGTGGTGATTCTTTATTGATATGGAAATAGAATAATTGAACCAGTTACATTTTATGAAATTACATTTTAGAAAATAAAATCTCTTTATCTTATAAATTCTTTTTACTGAATAAAGGGTGTCTTTTTTTATTTGAAATAATATGATTTTTGTTCAAACCTAATTTCATTAGATTTATTTTCACTTTTAAATCACATCCTTGAGACTTAGTTATTAGTGTTAAAAATATTTTATATATCTCTTCCTTTAAGCTTCCGCTACTTTAAAGAATTTATGTTTTTGGATAAAAATTAATATTTAGTCATATCCTAAACAACAAAGACTTTATATTTATATATATGAAATTTTGGGATGTGATAGAGTGGTATCAGAGCACGGTTTACGTTTCTGTATACCCGTGCCTGTAGTAGAATAATAATAATATTTTCAATGTATGTAATTTAATTTCTATAATAGATTAATATGTACTAATTCACCCATCACCGTCTCGTCGTTCCATCTCAACCAGGTACATTCATTATACATCATATTTAAAGTTTTATTTATTTTTCATTCAATTCAAATTTATCATTAAAACGTGACATTTCATGCCTCATTCACTGCATGACATATTACATTCACTTTAAATTACCAATCAAAGCATGATATTGTCAATATATCAATAAGTGTATTACACTTACCATTTCAATATCCATTTATCTCAATGACAGTATGACAGAGTTGCACACTTATATTGACAATTTTCATTTTCATTTTCATTACATGAAATATAAGACATGATTTCATCATGCACATTTACATGTCAACATATCATGATATTATGATTTTACTTTAAACACCTAACCTCATATATATAATGAGGACATTAATTATTTCTTCATAAGTTTATATTTATACATGTTTCACACAAAGTATTATATTAAATTAAATAGTATAGAAATATTTGATCACACTCCAATAATTCTTTTATTAAATTTTATATTACATTGTATTGATAGTGATCGCTTGGGATATCTCTATTGAAAATCTTATTATTCATCAATCTCTTTATTTTGATTAATCTTATTTAAAATATTCAAATTAGAGGCTCTTACTCTATATGTACAAAAATTTCATGAGTGACTTCTAATTTCTATATGCGAAGTCCTACTTCAATTTCTGACCACAAATATGTTTTCATTCAATTCTTATTTTATGTTTTTATCTTTTCAAATCCTGTTTCATGTTATGCATTTTTAATTTTAACTAACCCAGATATTTTGGACATGTATATTCTTCAAATTATATTCATTTTAATATCATCTTCAGTTATCTCAAACTTTCCTAAATTTAATAATTTTGCTTTTCTAAATTCAACTAGTCTAGTTGTTTCAAATTTTATCTTAATCCTGCATTTCAAAAACATGGTCATTTGATACATATATATACAAATTAAAATTTTATTGGAGGGTCTATTTTTAAGTTTAAATTTAATGAGTAGACTTAAAAAAAAAACATCTGTTTAGAATTAGACATTTTTATATAGATCCATTATTTTAATTAATTATTTAATTGCTTTGATTTCAATTTAAGTAATTCGAGTTATAAGGTTTACAAGTTGGAATCCAAAAATCTTCTATTGATTTTAATTAACATAAATTTTGAAGTTCAATATACTACTTTAACTTTTTTCAAAAATTACTCATACTTTATAACTTCAAGACAAGAAATCTCTCTTTAAAGACTTAAATAATTTTTTTAGGCTTAATTTAAATAATTTTACAATTCTCATAAAGTCAACATTTTCAATAGCAATAATAATTTTTTTAAATACAAAATTTAATCTATAATTATATTCATTTCTTATATTTAATATGAAAATTTTTTTGAAGTATGAGATTAGAGTTTTACATTTATCTTTCAAAAATTTCCTTATCAGAAAAAGTTAATGTCCATAATTTCGATTTACTCAAAATTTAATTGTGGAATTTCGTATTTTACATCAACAAAATTTTCAAATACCTTGAAGAAAGAAGACTAGCTAATAGTTTCAAAATATTATTTTAAACGTTTCATTATTATTACTTTAAAAAAAAAAGATCGGGTTTATTCCTTCGCTACAATGTACACATATTTCCGTAAAGTTGACTCTTTTTTATTTATACATTCATAAATTCTCTTTAAATTATATATTCATAATTTATCTCAAAAAAAATATATAAATCTCTAACTGTAATGACACGAACATATTTTCAAGTGTATATATATCATTTTAAGATTCGATATCATGTATATGATACTTTAATGTCATGATCCACGTATTTAAAAAGGATAATTACAAGATTTATACCTTTTTGCATTTCATTCATGTCATTACATGAAAAGTTAATTATAATTTTTCATGAATCCTTGCATGTTAGAATATTTTTCTAATTTTTCATTAAAAAAAAAAGATTTGATGACTTCATCATTTTATATAAAATGACACAAAAAAAAAAAAGTTTCATAGTCTCTTTTAACTGAAATATAATAGATATTCATGTTTAAATATTTTTATTTAACCTCAAATTTATATTTTATTAAATTATCATTGTATATATTTTGAGGCATTAAAAATACTCCTTATTTTCTAAAACATTTCACTTACAAAACTTCATATGCTTTATTTTAGAAAGAAAGAGTTGAACGTTTTCATTATTTTAATAATGTAAGTTTAATTTTTATTTTATTTTAAAATAATTTAAAAATAAATTATTAATCATACTTAAATTCACATCACACATCATGTCCACTTTTAAAATGCTAGATCATTTATTTTACATCCTACTAAAGAGTTTTATTTTCAATTTTCAATATAAGTTTTTTCTTAATGCTTCAATTCATCATATTCAATTTATTCTGATTTCTACCTGAAGACCAAGCTTGACTACATTAAAATTTTAAGTGAATTTTATTATTTCCACTTATAAAAAAAACATATTTTTTTTTGTTGTTAAAACATTTACAAACTGAGACTAAAAGTTTTGCATTTAAAATGACGCATAAAATCTATTTATACAAGCATTCTTTACATATGATATTTTGAATTTCGAGGACGAAATTATTTTAAGTAGGGTAGATTGTAATATCCAGAAATTTATATAAATATATTTATTTATTTCCTTTTAAAATAAAGATAAATATATATCAGTTTTTATTTAAAACCCATTAAAACCTTTAGTCAAATTTTTTTTATAAGTATTAAATTTTAAATTCTCTTTCTATTTTAATTTTTCTTGAATTCAAACCAAGCCCAAATATACTTTTATGTCAAAGTCCATTTTAAAAGCCCAAATTATCCATCATATAAAAAGAAATATTGGTCTTTTAATTCATTCCTCTCCAGCACCGTAAAAATTAGGGTTTACAAAATAGAGAAAAAGAAAGTAAGAAATGTATTTCTTCATCGTTTCTCCTTTGACAAACAGTAGAAGTCAAGAAAATCATATTCAAGGATTTTTCTTACTCCATCAACGTATATTTTAAAGTGTCATCTTTACTTACAAAATTAAGGTAACTCATCTCTAGTCTTTCAAATTCATATTTATTTAATTCCAATAACCATGAAATTTTAATATGTCGTTTATTGTTTAGTTTTGCACTTATATTTAAAATTTCATGATTTTGGAAACTGTATTTTATTTTATATGAATTTTATACTTCTGCCAGCAGAATCTGAAATTTGTATGTGTATTTGTTTAGAAATTCAAATTATATAGTTATAGTTTTCCAAATATACTGAATTTCGGATATGTCATAAATCGTGTATTTTATAATGCTCAGTAAAATATTCAGATTTAATTTAATTTTATATTAATTTATATTAATTTTACAAAACTTATGATTGTTCTGTCAAAAGTATGCTATTTCATATTTATGAATTTTATAGTCATATTTAAAGATGTCTAAAATTCTTAATTTTCGAATATACCTTGACTTGTGATGTTAATAATATATTGAAATAATTTCAATTGATTTGGATCACTTTATTAATTTATATGAATTTCATATTATCAGTATGTCTTGTTTTGATTTATGATTTAATGCTTATTTTAAATTATAAAACAAATATTTAAACTATCCCAAATATTCTAATTTTCATATATACTCCCTCCGTCCCGGGAAGTATTTCGCGTATTGGTGTGCGCGGAGTTTAAGAAAATTTTGTATTTTTATGTATAAAGTAAGAAAGAGAATATATATTTTAGTTGATTTAATGAAAAATGTGTGTAAAGTTATTGAGAGATGTGAAAAAAGTGTGTAAAGTTTTTGGGAGATGTGAAAAAGTAAGTATTATATTGGGATATGTGTAAAAAGTGAGTATTAGTATAATGTATTTTTTACCAAATTTAGTAAAAGTAAAGTGTGAAATACTTTGAGGGACGGATGAAAAAGGAAAGTGTGAAATACTTTGGGGGACGGAGGGAGTATGTTATAATATATGATTTAACATATTATATCGAAATTTCATATTAATTTTAAGAATAAATTATTTATAATTATTTTTATACAACTTCAAAATCTGTTTCAAGTAAATCTTAATGCATCTTCTAAAAATATTAAAATCTTATCTACTGATCTACAAAAATTATGATTTTTGGATATATTATATTTTGGTATATTTAGTATAACATATATTATTTTTAAATGATTTCAACCTATATATTCTAAGATACGCGTGTTTTATCACAATGTGTCAGAAATTCCAGCTTCTGTAGTTTTCAGTTTTGAACATATGAAACATATAGTTATACATCTTAAAACTTAATGAAATTTAAGTATGTTGTATTAATGTAAGTCTAGTATGTATACGTAAAGTTTTGTACTGATTTTATTATTATTTTACTATTTATAAATTTAAATATTAATATTCATGTATGTTTAACATTCTATTTGAACTTTAACTTTCTTCCAATTCAATTGTGATATTTCAAACTTATAAAATATTTCTACTCATAATTACTTTTACTTTATCATTTAATTTCATTTATTTAAAATTCAAACGACGTTTAATGATATATTTTAAAAGTAACTTATTTCATGTTAGATGACAACATTACAAGGATTCAAGTAAAATCAATTATATCCATATGCATCCACGACATTCATTCCAGGTGGGGAAATTCTTACTTGACTCTATTAACTGCTATTATGTGATATCTTTGAGTTCATGCATGTACATATAGGTCTCATGACCTTTATAAACGAGGCATTTACTACTTGAATAATTGAGAAATCTTATTCAGTACATTTATATTTACATCTACATTTCATGTTACTTATTTGGTAATTACATGTGGTATTTAATTTTGGCAAGTACGTTTCTCCACTGAGCTTGTTGTTTGCTCATCCCATCACATCATATCATTTCAGGTTTAAGAGATGGTACGAAGAGAGAGGCGATGGGTGGTGATTCTTTATTGATATGGAAATAGAATAATTGAACCAATTACATTTTATGAAATTACATTTTAGAAAATAAAATCTCTTTATCTTATAAATTCTTTTTACTGAATAAAGGGTGTCTTTTTTTATTTGAAATAATATGATTTTTGTTCAAACCTAATTTCATTAGATTTATTTTCACTTTTAAATCACATCCTTGAGACTTAGTTATTAGTGTTAAAAATATTTTATATATCTCTTCCTTTAAGCTTCCGCTACTTTAAAGAATTTATGTTTTTGGATAAAAATTAATATTTAGTCATATCCTAAACAACAAAGACTTTATATTTATATATATGAAATTTTGGGATGTGATATTTAGAGAAGTCTATGGTGCCCAATATTGAATTCTTCAAGAGCCGATCTGTATCCATCAACCAGATAATTAGCTGTATGCATTCTTTTCCTAGATTTTTCTTGCAGAAGCCTGAAAGAGTACGAATGTACGCTGACAAGGCTGAGGCACTGGGTGTGAATCCTAGCTCTAGTAGGATGTATATCCATGCTGTTCGTGTTATTGGTTCGTTAAGCAATGAGGCTTGGGAACGCAAGCTGCAGGCTCTCCGGCTTTTAGGGTTTTCGGAAGATGACATATTGAATACAATTAGGAAGTTTCCTACGTGCTTGTGTGTGTCCACAAAAAAGATGAAGAGAATTAAAGAGCTTCTGGTTTCCACTGGAAAATACGATGTTCCCTGTATTGTTGCCTACCCAATGACTCTTATGTTCAGCATCGAGACGAGGTATAAGCCAAGGTTGAAAGTTTTAGCTGCTTTGGAACGTAAGAATTTGATTGAGAAATGGCCTAGTGTTGGAACATTGATCGTTTTATCGAATGAAAACTTCTTTAAGAAATTTGTTAGCCCTTACCCTGATGATGTTGTCAGCTTATTTAAGTCATTGACTGCAACCAGTGGCAGAGCAAAGGGTAAACTTCAATCATCATCTTAAATCTTGCAGAAGGTGCTGATCCTTTGTTTGTTTCACATGCTTCAGTTTTAGTGCATTATTTCTTTGGTTAGCATGTAGTGGCTTTAATAGCTCATTCTTGTGAAGCATGATCTGCTGCAAGAAAGTTTTGTTGGCTTATAATGTAAGTTCAATCTCTCATTTTAACAATTGTACTATGTTGTTCTTAGTTTCTCAAAACAAAATGAGAGGATTCATGATAAAAGCTGTGGAGCCTTTCTGCTTTTTATGTTGTCCTAAATTTCTATCATTTTGATTTTAATAGATCATGTATCTTATTGGTACATTTTACCCTTGAATAATCCAATATGCAAATAGGACTTTGAGAAATTCAATATTTTCTAGAGTTAATATAGATTCATAATATGACTTGAGCGGCAAAATATAGGCATGGTAACAAGCTTCAAATGGGAATACTTGGGGTGGGGTGGGGGAATTGGGAACAAGAACAAAAGGATGTAGATTCCCATTCCAATTGCTTGACATGAGATAATGGAAATCTAAGTTCTTCAATTGACTTCATCTCTGACCCTGTTGATGGTTTTCATTATCATTTGACCAAGTAGCTCCTTAATAAAAACCATTTTGCGCATTTCAAGCAATCAAATATTTTGTATAAATTTGATGTTCATATTTGAAATTTTATAAGGAATAAGGAATATATAGAAGAAGTTAGATAATTGGCAGTTTAAAGAGCATCGTTCATTAGTTGAAAGAAGTATATTATTCCAATTCATGTGATTTTTATGAAAAGTATTGACCTTTCACTGATAAGAATTAGATTAACATGAAATGCACAATTTAGAGGTTGCTTGGTTGGGTGTAGTGGAAGGAAGTAATAAGAATAGATATAAATTGATTCCCATTGTTAATGCTTGGTGCAGTGAAAATCAAAATCCCTCAATTCCTTAGTGATACCCGTTCTCATTTTGATTGAAGAATTCGTACCAAGTGGCTCATTAGTTATAGCAGAGGTAATAACATTCACTATTTAAGCTGATAGTATTTGGTTTGAATTTGGGGTTCAATATATTTACAAATCTATATAAAATTGAACTAAAATATCTAGACAAATTGCATTCGATGATTGTATTTGTATGATATGGTTATTTGGAATAAAATTTGCATTCTTCTTTCTACGAACATAAATATCATCCACTGAGTAGAGTCCAACTTTACATCAACAAGAAACCCCCCTGTATTCTGGTGAAAAGGGACAATTACAACTGGGATCATCTTGTTCATCTTATGCATAATCACAGAACAAATATTGCCGTCTCATGAAACTCAATTTATAAAACAGACAAAAAGTAATACCCTTTCCCTGTCACCGTCTCATGAAACTCAATTCATAAAACAGACAAAAAGTAATACCCTTTCCACACACAAGTTTTTTCATGATCATAGGTTATTTTTCGCACTTAAGATTTAATGATGAATACAAAGTGGGTAACCTAAAGTGTAATGAAAAGATCAAGATAAGTCAGACTACCAAAATTAAGTCACAACTCACAAGATTTAGTTGCTAGAAGAAAATAGATTACTGACTTACAAGATTGCTAGCTTAAAAACAAACTAAAAGAACTTGATTTAACTAGAACCCTGTCCCAGCTGAAATAACAGGTAGCAACCTATCTTAAAACAATTTTCTCCAACAAGTTAATTTATTATACAATCGACAGAATACCTAGAATCACTGCCCTTATTATAGAGACAAGATGAAGTACTACTAAGAAAGAGATAGAACTTCATCTCACATTTAGTTAGCAATCAGAATTACCCAGCATGTGTAAAGTTTCATCTCGTCTGCCTAACACAGGAGTTTGTGGCGTATGCTTCGCCAAGCTCATCTGAATAAGGCCCAATAAACTTTTCGAAAAACTTAGCGTCTGTCAACAAGTAAATAGTTGAAAGATTAGGCAACTTATTTATCAGTTTCTTGCTCTCCAGAATTCCCAGAACTTGCAGCCTTGGTTTTAACCTATTCTCTATGCTGCACCCAAGCAAAGCCGGGTTATTAACAATGCTGGGCATATTGGACTTCCCAGTAGCAAACAGAAGCTGTTTTATCCTTTCTACCTTCTTCATGGATGCCATAAGCACAAATGGAAACTTCTTAAACATAGTCATAATGTCATCATCTGAAAACCCCATACCCCGAAAAGATTGCAACTTGAGTTCCCACATTCCTTCGCTCATTGAAGCAATAACTCGAGCAGCATACAAAAGCATGTTTGAACGTGCATTGAACCCGATTTCTTTCGCCTTTTCAACAGATTTCTTAATAATGTCTGGCTTGATCAAGAGGAACCTCGGGTGGCAAAAGAGGAAAAGACGTATTCGACTCATGGGTATCCAAATGCTCTTCAAGAAAACATTTGGAACCAGAGTTTTCTGCAAATCCGAACTCAGGAGCCATGCAGATGTCATTAAAAGCCTACCCACTTCATAATCGGATCCCAACATGCCCTTTAACAAAGATAATGAGGGAATGATCTTATTTTTCGCACTCAAGAGTAAAATCACCTGATTACTAGAGATTAACTTGGCTACATCTTCAGGCGAAAGTCCCAAATCCTGGAATACCTTGATTTTGATCTTAATTTCCTCAACCGTATAATAAGATAAAATTCGAGGCCCATAAACCACGATTTTCTCCAATTGAACACTCGAACACCCACTCTCTTTGAGGAATGACAGAACTGAATCGGCTTTTTCTGGGCATTTCGGTTGAGCAAAATCTGAGGCAACTAGTGAAGCAACTTGAGGTGAAAATTGGTGTTTATGAAAGTCGAGAAAAAATGAGGAGATAGAGGGGACAAAATCGAGGATTTACAGACAAATGGAATGTGCTTCGAAATTAAACAAGGGAGATTCTTGTGCACAATCGCGATCATTTCACATAAAATTAATCAAAGCTAAACATGAAGAATGAATTCATGAAGAGGAAAACTACTTGCCTGTATTTGATGAAGGGTTCAGAGGTAAGTTCTTCCGATTAGGGTTAAGGAATTGGGATTCTGCAACAGCGCCTGATAGTAAAATGTTGGTCCACTCTCCATAACTTAATAAAAATAAATAAATAAAAATAATACTCCATCTCTATCCTTAATTAATCAATTTGATTTTTGAACATGAATTAATTTATGTGTGGTAGGTATTTATATTAGTTGAAGGTATAAGTCCCATATTTTATTTGTATTAGGGGAGGATGTGGGTCCATAGTTCAAAAGGAAAATAAATTGATTAAGGATGAACGACCCATAATAATAAAATGAATAAATTGATAGTGGACGAAGAGTAATAATAATAAAAAAGTATAACAAAAAGGCAATGACTAGGGTGAGAAAGGTCCACCAAATTGAATTGGTGGTGAAACCCCATTCTTTCACTTTCAACGTGTGTTTCATAGTTTTATCTAATTTTGTTTTTTTTTTAAGGTTTGCTGTTTGTATGGTTTTTTTTATTTATTTAATTTTAGGAATATATAATTATAAATTTACCCTCTTGGTTTAAGGTATATTTAATTCTTGACAAATTTTGTGAGACATTATATATGTGAAACGGTTTATGAGACAGTTAAGGTATGTCTATTATATAAATAAAATATGCTTAATGATTATTAAAGTATGTTTCCTAAAGTATGATAAATGATGAATTAAAGTATGATTTTAGGGTGTTATAATAAGATTTATTATTGACATACTTTAATTACAAAACACATACTTTACCTATAAATAACCATACTTTAGTAATGGATCAACCCGTCTCACAAAAAATCCGTATCACAAGAGAGTTTCTCTTAATTCTTAGAGTTTAGAGTATATGGTATTGTAATTTCATCTTTGTTGTTTAGGGTATAATTGTAATTTCACCATTTTAGTTTACGGTATACTTTATCCCGAGGGTTTAAGGTTTAAGATATAACTGTAATTTCACCCTTGTGGTTTTGGGTATATTTTATTTATAAGGTTTAAGGTTGTAAAATTTTACCCTTGTGGTTTATGGTATATTTTACTTTTAGGGTTTATGGTTTAAGGCATATAATGGTCTTTTAAATATAGTAAAATTAAAAAAAATTAAAAAAATAATATTAATTGTAAGGGGACAACGTATTAATTTATTACGTTAAGTAGGAAGAAGAGGTGGGGACCAAAAGTTACACCAATTCATTTGGTAGAAATAGTTCAGCTCAAGTTTGCCCTCTAATAAAAATATGAGTTCAACTGCTGTGGGAAGAGTAAACTTCAATCCTCATCTTAAATCTTGCAAAAGGTGTTCTTTGTTTGTTTTACGTAATTCAGTTTTGGTGTAATTATTTGTTTGGCTAGCATTTATTGGCTTTCTTAGTTCATTCTTGTAAAGCATGATTTGCTGCAAGAAAGTTTTGTTGACCTATAATGCAAGTTCAATCTCTCGTGTTAACAATTGTACTATGTTGTTCTTAGCTTCTCGAAACAAGATGAGAGGATTCATAAAAAGGCTGTGGAGCCTTTTTGCTTTTTATGTTCCGTCATAAATTTCATCATTTGAAATTTAATAGATCATGCATCTTACATTTTACCCTAGAATAATCCATCTGCAAATAGGATTTGGAGAAATTCAATATTTACAAGAGTTAATGTAAATAGGACGCCAATATGATTTGAGCGGCAAAATATAGACATGGTAACAAGCTCCAAAAGGGAATACTTAGCGTGCTTCGTAAAGGGTATTACGGTAAATTGATTTGAATAAAAGCATGTAGATTCACATTTCAATTGCTTGATAATGGGAATCTAATCTAATTTCTTACCATCATTAATATGATTTTCATTACATTTGTAGCTCCTTAATAAAACCATTTTACACATTTCAAATAATCAAATACTCATTCCGTACTGGAATAAGCTTAATCGTTATTGTATACATGGAGTTTATGAAAAATTAATTTTTGATCAACTTTATTGACATTTGGAGGATAATTTAGTATTCTTAGGTAATAGTAAATGATACGGTTTGTTGTGTGTATTAGGTGACAGTGATATACTAGTATTTATAATTAATTTATACTTTTAAGGATGGTGATTGATATAATATTTTCTTTTATGGATGGTGAAGTTTGAAGTGGAACGAACGAAAATGGAAAGCGTGAAATTTAATTTGGGATGGAGAAATACATTTTATAAATTTGATGTTCATATTTGAAATTTTACAAGGATTACATATATCGAAGAAATTAGATAATGGCCAGTTTAACGGGCATTATTATTTAGTTTAAATTAGTGGCAAAAGCTCCTTCGCCCCGGGACACGGTCCGTGTCCCCATGTGAACACAACCCTTCCCCTACCTATTCTATTTAAGCTTATATATTGTTAGAGAGTTTAAATTGTAAAGGGGCACGGAAATTACAGAGGGTCACGGATCTAAATCCATGTGCCCGGGCGCACAAGAGACTCACTCTAAATTAGTAGTATATATTTCCAATTCAGGTGATTCATGGAAAAATATTGAACTTTCAGTGATAAGAATTAAATTAAAATGAGATGTACAAATTAGTTGTACAAATTAAGCTAATAGTATTTGGTTTGAATTAAGGGTTCAATATACTTATAAATCAGTATAAAATTGAACTAAATACAAATTGCATTCAACGATTGTATTTGTATGCTGTGGTTATTTTGAATAAAACGTGAATTCTTCTTTTTACAAACATAAATAGCATCCACTGAGTAGAGTCCAACTTTAAATTAACAAGAGTATTCTGGTAAAAAGGGACAAATACAAGTGAACCGGGTTTACACTAGTGGTCGTAAAAATACAAAGGGTATTATCTTGTTCGATTTGTACATAATCATAGAACAAATACTGTGCATCACCGTCCCATGAAACTCAACTCATAAAACAGACAAAACGTAATACCCTTTCCGTGTCACCATCTCATGAAACTCAATTCATAAAACAAACATAAAGTAATACCCTTTCTACTATGAGATGGTCACACAGCAAGTTTTGTCATGTTCATTACAAATAACAGGCTATTTTTCACACTTTAGATTTAATGGAATACAAAGACGATAACCTGAGGTGTAATGAAAAGATCAAGATAAGTCAACCAAATTTAAGTCACAACTCACAAGATTTAGTTGATAGAAGAGAATATAATACGAATTGCGAGTATCTGCATGATATTACCAATTTACCAGATTGCTAGCTTATAGACAAACTAATAAAACTCGATTTAACTAGAATCCTGCCCCTGTTGAAATAACAGGTAGTAACCTATCATAAAACAATTTTCTCCAACAAGTTAATTTTTGATACAATCTACAGCATACCTAGAATCACTGCCCTTGTTACTGAGACAGAATGAAGTACCACTAAGAATGAGATAGTAAAAACTTCATCTCACATGTAGTTAGCAATCAGAATTACCCGGCATGCTTAAAGTTTCATCTCGTTTGCCAACACAGAAATTGGTGGCATATGCTTCGCCAAGCTCATCTGAATAAGGCCCAATAAACTTTTCGAAAAACTTAGCATCCGTGAACGTGTAAATAGTTGAAAGATCAGGCCACTTATTAATCAGTTTCTTGCTCTCCAGAATTCCCAGAACTTGCAGCCTTGGCTTAAACCTATTCTCGATGCTGCACCCAAGCGAAGCCGGGTTATTAACAAAGCTGGACATATTGAACTTCCCAGTAGCAAACAGAAGCTCTTTTATCTTTTCTATCTTCTTCATGGATATACCAAACACATTTGGGTGCTTCTTAAACATAGTCAGTGTGTCATCATCTGAAAACCCCATATCCCGAAAAGATTGCAACTTGAGTTCCCACATTCCTTTGCTCATAGGGGCAATAACTCGAACAGCATATAAAAGCATCTTTGAATTTTCCTTGAACCCAATTTCTTTCGCCTTTTCAACAGATTTCCTTACAATTTCTGGCTTGATCAAGAAAAACCTCGGGTTGCAAAAGAGGGAAAAACGTATTCGACTCATGGGTACCCCAATGCTCTTCAAGAACTCAACATTTGGGACCAGAGTTTTCTCCAAATCCGCACACAGGAACCATGCAGATTTCTTTAAAAGCCTACCCACTTCATAATCGGATCCCAACATGCCCTTTAACAAAGTTAATGCGGGAATGATCTTGAACTTCGCACTCAAGAGTAAAGTCACCTGATTGCTAGAGATTAACTTGGCTACATCTTCAGGCGAAAGGCCCAAATCTTGTAATAGCTTGATTTTGAACTTAATTTCCTCAACCCTATAAGATAAAATTCGAGGCCAATAAACCACGATTTTCTCCAATTGAGTACTTGAACACCCACTCTCTTTGAGGAATGACAGAACTGAATCGGCTTTTTCAGGGCATTTCGGTCGAGTTAAATCTGAGGCAACTTCTGAAGCTACTTGAAGTGAAAATTGGTGTTTATGAACCAACAAATCGTAAATTCTAGGGCAGAGGACGCTATGTTTCTTTCTCCAAGTCGAGAAAAAATGAGAAGAGAGAGGGGACGAAATCGAGGATTTACAAACAACTGGAATGTGCTTCGAAATTAAATAAGGGAGATTCTTGCGCACAATCGCGATCATTTTACATAAAATTAATCAAAGCTAAACATTAAGAATGAATTCGGAAGAGGAAACCTACTTGCCTGTAATTGACGAAGGTTTCAGAGGTAAGTTCTCCGATTAGGGCTAAGGAATTGGGATTCTGCCACATCGCCTGATATTCAAATGTTGGTGTCTGCGACTCTCCAGAACATAATAATAATAATAATAATAATACTAATATACTAGTAAATTGTAAAATAAGATACTATAATCAAGGCGATTAAATTAAAATTTAATTTAGTTATTAAGATCGTACAATATTTCCGTGTTGTATACCAATTGAACACTTTATCTAATTCATATAAATGATTTTTTTCTTTTAAAATGAAAATTTTTGTAGATTTTTCATTATATTTTTAAGAATTTTACAAATATTTTCAACCTTTTTTTGATTTTTTTCTTTAAATTTTCGATTGAAAAGTCATTCAATATAATTTATAATTCTTAAAATAAATAAATAAAAATTAATGCTCCATATTTACATTTTACGTAATTTAAATGAAGTATAAAGCGTATATTTAATTTATATACTAACATAAAAAAGTGTCATTATACTTGGGATTTTATTTTAATTTTATAAAATAGAATGAGTTTAGTGGTAATATTTTGATTTAATAATAATAATTAATTGATAAAGTGATTTGTGAGAGTAGTATATTTAATGAAAATTAATAATTAATTATAAAAATGTAAAATAGTGGATTGTGCACTATAAAATGAGATCAGAAATCACAGAAAGCATGTTCCTTTGAAACGAGTGATTTTAAAACACAACTTCAACTAACACAGTTTTAGATTTTAGGGGTAATTAGGATTTAGGATAAGGAAAACCAAGAAAACTAAGTCATAGCTCAGAAAATCAGTAGCTAAAGAGAGAATGTTTTACTTATACAAAAACTAAGCTGAAAAAATTGACACAAAGGAAAATCCAAAGATCCTACAGTATCATTTCAAAATTGACAAAGTTCTTGTATGCCGCTGCTCATGTGAGACGTGCTAAAATATCTATACAAATTGCATTCAATGATTGTATTTGTATGCTGTGGTTATTTTGAATAAAATGTGAATTCTTATTTCTACAAACATAAATAGCATCCAATGAGTAGAGTCTACTATACATCAACGGGAAACCCTCCTAATTCTGGTAAAAAGGGATAAATATAAGGGGGATCATATTGTTTGTCATATACATGATCATGAACAAATATTGATATCACCGTCTCATGAAACTCAATTCATACAACAGACAAAATGTAATATAATACCCTTTCCACCACGAGATGATCACACAAGTTTTGTCATAATCATTACAACTACAGGCTATTTTTTCGCACTTTAGATTTAATGGAATACAAAGTGAGTAACCTTAAGTGTAATGAAAAGATCAAGATAAGTCAGACTACCAAAATTAAGTCACAACTCACAACATTTAGTTGCTAGAAGGAAATATATTAACGAGTATTTGCATCATATTACCAAATTACCAACTTGCATGCTTATAGACAAACTAAAAGAGCTCGATTTAACTAGAAACCTGCCCCTGTTGAAATAACAGGCAGCAACATATCATATAACAAATTTCTCCAACAAGTTAATTTTTGATACAATCTACAGCATACCTAAAATCACTGCCTTTATTATTGAGACAAAATGAAGTACTACTAAGAAAGAGAGAGTAAGAACTTCATCTCACATGTAGTTAGCAATCAGAATTACCCAACATGCTTTAAGTTTCATCTCGTCCGCCTAACACAGGAGATTGTGGCGTATGCTTCGCCAAGCTCATCTGAATAAGGCCCAATAAACTTTTCAAAAAACTTGACGTCTGTGACCAAGTAAATAGTTGAAAGATTAGGCCACTTATTTATCAGTTTCTTCCTCTCCAGAATTCCCAGAACTTGCAGCCTTGGCTTAAACCTATTCTCGATGCTGCACCCAAGCAAAGTCGGATTATTAACAATGCTGGACATATTGAACTTCCCAGTAGCAAACAGAAGCTGTTTTATCCTTTCTACCTTCTTCATGGATACCAAAAGCGCAAATGGGCACTTCTTAAACATAGTCATTATGTCATCATCTGAAAACCCCATATCCCGAAAAGATTGCAACTTGAGCTCCCACATTCCTTCGCTCATTGAAGCAATAACTCGGGCAGCATACATAAGCATGTTTGAACGTTCATTGAACCCAATTTCTTTCACCTTTTCAACAGATTTCCTAATAATGTCTGGCTTGATCAAGAGGAACCTCGGGTGGCAAAAGAGGAAAACACGTATTCGACTCATGGGTACCCCAATGCTCTTCAAGAACTCGACATTTGGGACCAGAGTTCTCTCCAAATCCGAACTCAGGAACCATGTAGATTTCATTAAAAGCCTACCCACTTCATAATCGGATCCCAACGTGCCCTTTAACAAAGATAATGAGGGAATGATCTTAGTCTTCGCACTCAATTGTAAAATCACCTGATTACTAGAGATTAACTTGGCTACATCTTCAGGCGAAAGCCCCAAATCTTGGAATACCTTGATTTTGAGCTTAATTTCTTCAACCCTATAACATAGAATTCGAGGCCCATAAACCACGATTTTCTCCAATTGAGTAATCGAAAACCCACTCTCTTTGAGGAATAACAGAACTGAATCGGCTTTTTCTGGGCATTTTGCTCGAGTTAAATATGAGGCAACTAATGAAGCTACTTGAGGTGAAAATTGGTGTTTATGAACACAACAAATTGTAAACCCTAGGGCAGAGGACGATATGTTTCTCTCTCCAAGTCGAGATAAAATGAGGAGAGAGAGTGGACGAAATCGAAGATTTACAAACAAATGGGATGTGCTTCGAAATTAAATAAGGGAGATTCTTGCGCACAATCGCGATCATCATTTCACATAAAAGTAATCAAAGCAAAACATGAAGAATGAATTAGGAAGAGGAAAACCACTTGCCTGTAATTGATGAAGGGTTCAGAGGTAAGTTCTTCCGAATTCCGATTAGGGTTAAGGAAATGGTATTTTGCAACAGCGCCTGATACTCAAATGGACGTCTCCAACTTAATAATAATAGTAATGATAATAATAAAAATATACTCCCTCCGTCCCCCGATGTATTTCACGCATTTGTGTGCGCGGAGTTTAAGAAAAATTTATTTTTTTAAGTATAAAGTAAGAAAGAGAAAATATATTTTAGTTAATTTAATGAAAAAGGTGTGTAAAGTTATTGGAATGTGTGAAAAAGTGAGTATTTTGTTGGGATATGTGTAAAAAGTAGGTATTATTATAGTGTATTCATTACCATTTTTAGTAAAAGTGAAGTGTGAAATACTTTGTGGGACGGATGGAAAAGGAAAGTGTGAAATACTTTGGGGGACGGAGGGAGTAATAAAAATATGAAGGGTGATTCTAAGGGGAATTATTTCTTTATTTTTATTTTTATTTAATGATGATTATTAACTTAAAATTTAATTTAAGCTCGTCCCAGTACACATTAGTTCAACTCTATTTAAATTCATACTAATAAAGATTTTTTTTTTAAGTTAAAAACTTTTGTCATTATAATTTTTTTGTAAGGTTCTTCAAATTTTTTCAACCCTTTCTTTTAATCTTTTCTTTTAAATTTTCGATTGAAAAGTCATTCAAGCCAAAAATTGTTTACTTTTAAAAATTTTCAGAATAAAAAAATCAAAAGGAAGTTGATATTAAAATATAGGGTAAATTACCAAAATCCCTCAACGTTTGTCAAAGCTACCAAATTTTAAAAATTACCAATTACCCCATTTAACTTGTTTTTTATTTGAACATTAAATAAAACACATTTTTTTTTTAAAATAAAGAAGGATGTAAATGACATCAAGACCCATATATTTAACATTGTATTTTTAAATTTCACTATTTTTTTAAAAAAAAAAAAGTTTTTAAAGGGGGTAATTGGTAATTTTTCAAACCACATGATTTATTTGGTAATTTGAACAAACCTCGAGGGGGTTTTAGTAATTTACCCTAAAATATATTGTACTTATCAATTTAGTACAGTGTAAAAGAATAAATTAATATCTTAAAAAATAAAATAAAAAATTAATACTCCATATTTACATTTTACGTAATTAATTAAAATGAAGTATATATCGTATTTTTAAATTATACTAGTACGAAACCCGCGTAATACGCGAGATATTCAAATTTTTTATGATTTCAACTATTCATATTTCTGAATTTGTTAAACGTACTCAAATAATAATTAAATTAATATATTCAAAATTAATAAGATATAAATATTATACTCCCTCCATCCCAAAGAGAAATTCACAGTTACGGTAGATACAGAGTTTAAGAAAAAATTTACTTTTAGGAGTAGATTGATATTTTTAGGTAATAAATAAATTATAAAGTAAGTTATGCGAGTTGTAAATGGGTGGCAATTTTGAAATTAAAGTGTGTTGTAAGGTTATTGATTTGTGTGTATTTTCTTATTTGGGAGTGTGAACTTGTTTATGGGACGAATAAAAATAGAAAGTGTGAATTTTCTTATGGGACGGAGGGAGTAATAATTAAGATTTTATATTGTGTTCGATTATAGTACCAAATAGTATATTGTGTGTTTGGTTAAAGTACTCGAAAGATGTATTTGATTTCATATTGTATTCGGTTATAGTACCTGAACAATATAGTGTACCCCAAAGATGTATTCGGTTGGAGAAATTAAATAATCCTTGAGGGATAGTAATAACACTTTCACTGTGAATTGTTATCACTTTTATTATAAAATTTTATCACTTAATTTTTATTTTTATATTATAAATTGTTCATAAAATAATATTGTCCTTTTCGCCAATTGAGTATCACTGTCTATTATAGAAGTTATTACTGTTTATACTTATGATGTAAGCCCTCACTTGAGATGGTTTTACACAAGTTTTTTCCATAATATTAACAACTAAGTATATAAATTAATAAAAATAAAATTATTCATAAAAGTTTTAATTTTTTTAATATTAAAATTTTTAAACAAAAAAAATTATACAACACGTTAAACTTTTGTAATGTCTATTAAAATTTTCATAATATTATAGTATAAATTTATATATAATTTTCAATATTATATTGCCAATGCAAAACATGGAGTATTTTATACTTCCTCCGTACCACACTTATCTTTACACTTTCCGTTTTCGTCCGTCCCACATTTATCTTCACCACCCAAAAAAGGAAATTTTACATTAACCAACAACCTCAAAAGTTACCTTTATTTCAAAAATATTACTCTCACCTAATACACATAACATACTTTATAATTTATTTATTACCTAAAAATACCACAATACCCTTTAAAAGTCAATAAAGTTGGTCAAAAAATAACTTTTCTTAAACTTCGTATCTACAATACCGGTGCAGATAACTCCGGGACAGAGGGAGTATATATTAAGTTCTTATATTATCATATTTAAATTATTACATAAAAAAGTATAATTTTAAGAAATCATAATTAAACATAAAACTATTATTAGGGATGACAACGGGTAGGGTATCCGCTTATTTTTTTACTCGTAATCTTATGTGATTTTAAAATAAAAACTAACAGTACACATTCCAGTTAAAAATTTATTATGGTATCCGTACCCATCTCATACCCGCTTATCAATACCCGCGGGTACCCGCACACATTTAATATTAATTTATTATATAAATATTTATATCTCTTCTATTATTTAAATTTATATTATTATGAATTAAATATAAATTAAATTCTATTATTTTAAATATATATATATTAAATTTTGTGCGTAAAATATATACTCCTATATGAGGTACCAGCGGGTATTGAGGTATTAAGATTTGGATAGAACGATTACTTGAAATGCCCATCTCATTACTATCCCTAACTATTATCATTTAATAAATAAAATTAATAAATGTATATAACATTTATAAATTATTGTATAATTAAGGATAAATTATTAAATATAACAAAATAAATATATAAAATAAATAACTAACGATAAAAAATTATAAAAATTAATTAATATCAAACTAAGATTTATTTTTTTCATGAAATTCCTTATTAGGAATTTTATAATTAACTAAATTTATTAAACTTAAAATTCTAAGGATAAATAGATTAAGAGTGAGGCTTGCGTGCACCGGGTACACAGAAGCACATTCCGTGTGCCTTTAGAATTTACTATTATAAATAATGGTACATTATTTTGTTTTAAAGGGTATATAGTTTAATTAATAAAGGTACATAATTCTGTTCTAAAGGTTATACACTTTTTATTATATTTTTATTTTTCTTCAGAAAATAAAAGGGTACACACCTTTATACTAAAGGGTATACAATTTAATAGAAAATTCTAAAGGCACACGGAGTGTGCTTCCGTGCGCCCAGATTTTGCATTGTAAAATAAAGGTACACATCTTTATATTAGATGGTATACAATTTAACACAAAATTCTAAAGGCACACGGAATGTGCTTCCGTGTGCCAGGGCGCACACAAGTTTTTGTCATAGATTAAATATATTAAATAATTTCTTACTATTCTAAAAATATTTTATTTATTAATATATTTTATTAAAGAATATTTTACAATATAGAAATTGTTATTAAATTTAAGAATCTATTTCTCCAATAATATATTATTGGTAATATGGATGTCAAATTAAAGATCATGAAAAGACAATTAATTTGATATAATTTTTATATAAATCTAATTTAAAAATAAAAAGTTAAAAACACTAAAAATTTTAGGTAAATTTTTAAATAAGTTAAAGAAAAAAGAAATATTTTGATTGATTATTTAAAATAAGGCAAAAGCTCCTGTGCACCCGGGCGCACGGAACACTTTCCGTGCGCCTTTAGAAATTTGTGCTAAATTGTATACCTTTTAGTATACAGATGTGTACCCTTTATTTTCTAAAGAAAAATCTGGGCGCACGAACAACACTCCGTGCGCCTTTAGAATTTTGTGTTAAATTGTATACCCTTTAATATAAAAATGTGTACCCTTTATTTTCTAAAGAAAAAAAAATATTAATGAAAAGTGTATACCCTTTAGAACAAAATTGTGTACCTTTTAGTAATTAAAGTGTATACCCTTTAGACCAAATTAATGTACCCTTACCCATAATACAAAATTTCTAAAGGCGCACGGAATGTGTTCCGTGCGCCCGGGTGCACGCAAGCCTCACTCTTAAAATAAAGTAACCATATTATCTTCAGCAAGTTTTTTATTAAAAAAACTTTAAAAATCTATAAAAATGACATATCATCGCATGATGCTATCTAATAAATCAAAAACCCTCCTTTAGTTTATATATATATATATATATATATATATATATATATATATATATATATATATGTATGTGTATATATATATATATATAACACTTAAAATTTGTCATTATATTTGGGATTTTATTTAAATATTATAAAATAGAATGCTTTTACTGGAGAGTGATATTATTATTTAAATGTTAAATCTTTTAATACATGAATCATGAAATAACATAATAAGATACACATAATCTTCACAATAACTTTATTACTAGTATTTAACACTTCCTCATCCTAGAAAAAATAAAGTTTTTTTCCTAGACCAATTTAATCCCAAAAAAAAGGGACATGAGTAAGAAATGATGTGCTCAAAATTAGTTAAGCACAAGACAATACTAAATTTTTTGGGACAGAGGATGTATTAAGACTCATCCTCACTGCATCACATACAGCTTAAAGTCAAACTAATTCAATTGAAGTAACAGGTACCAATCTAACAGACAACAATTTTCTACAAGAAGTTCAAAATCTCCAGACAATGCTGGAAAGGCCAAGAAAGAACACTGGGACAAAAGGACATACCTCTAAGAAAGAGTCGCTAACAACTTGATCACATAAGCAATAAACAAGTGTTTAAAGCTTTCTCTCCTTCTGCACTTGACATAATGTTGAGATGAAGGCTTCACCAAGCTCATCTGCATAAGGGCCAACAAATTTATAGAAAAACTTAGCATCTGTGTATCTGGAAAGTACTGAAAGAGAAGGCCACTCTTTAATAAGTTCCTTGCTCTCCAGAATTCCCAGAATCCGCAGCCTCGGCTTGATCCTCTTCTCGATGCTGCACCCGAGTGTCACAGGATCACTAACAATACTGGAAATGTCGAACCTCCCAGTAGCAAGCAGAAGCTGCTTAATCTTCTCCATCTTTTCCATAGATACACTAAACAAAAGGGGAAACTTCTTACACATACTCAGTATGTCTCTTTCTGAAAACCCCACATCCCGAAAATACTGAACCTTGACCTCCCACCTCCCATTGCTCATTGAGGCAATTGCTCGAACACCATATAGGAACATATTAGAACGCACATTGAACCCCATTTCCTTGGCCTTGTCAACAGAACTCCTTAGGATGGATGGCTTAATCAAGAGAACCCTCGGGTTGCAAAAGAGGAGAAAACGGATCCGATCCATGGATATCCCAATGCTCTTCAATAATTCAAAATTTGGCACCAAGGTTTTCTCCAAATCAGAACACAGGAACCACGCAGACTTCATCAAAAGTTTACCCACATCATAATCGGGTCCCAACATGCCCTTTAACAGAGACAATGAGGGAATAATCTTAGACTTTGCGCTCAACTGTAAAATCACCTTATTACTGGAGACTAACTTGGCCAAGTCTTCCGGCGAAAGCCCCAAATCTTGGAGTACCTTGATTTTGAATTTAACCATCTCAACACTGTACGATAGAGCACGAGGCTCCTGAATCAGCAATTTCTCCAATTGATTATTCGAAAACCCACTCTCCTTGAGGAATGACAGAACTGAATCGACATTTTCAGGGCTTTTCGTCGACCAATATCTGAGGCAACTAGTGAAGCGATTTGGGGCGAAAATTGGTGTTTATGCAACAACAAATCGTAGATTCTAGGGCTGAGGACGCTGTGTTTCTCTTTCCAAGTTGAGAAGAAATGAGGGGAGATGGCGGAAGAAAGTGAAACAGAGGATTTGCAGACAAATGAATTGTGCTTCGGAAATACATACGGGAGACTCTTGCGCACAATCGCGATCATCTTTGCTGAAATTAATCAAAACTAAATGTGAGGAATCATTTGAATTTCAGCTAAGGGAAATTCAATTGCGTGAAAAAAATTGACAGGTTTTAGATGCAAGGTTTTAGGGTTTTACATTTGGGGGTATTACAATATTCAAACTTTCAGTCCAACCCCTAACATTCCTGCTATTAAAAATTTAAAATACTCCCATAGAAACGGTAAGCTAGTTTAAATAGAGGATAATTATTGGGTGACCCGTGGTGATCCATGACCTTCTCACATGAGGGGATGGAGGCCCATATGTCAGGAGGTGGGGACCCTCTCACATGAGGGGGTGGAGGCCCACATGTCAGGAGGTGGGGGTGGGGGACCACGGGTCACCCAAGTGGTCCTTTAAATAAAGTTGTGGTTTATTAATTTTAGGGTTTTGACTTAATATGCACATGGTGTACAGTGTAACTTGCACTATATTAATCGCTAAATTAAATTTTAATTTGATCTTTATTATTAAATAAAATAAAATAATAAAAAATTAAAATAAATAACTATCCACTAACCTTTTAGAGTGAGGCTTGTGTGCGCCCGGGCGCACGGGAACACATTCCGTGCGCCTTTAGAATTTAGTATTTTGGGTAAGGGTACATTACTTTGGTCCAATAGATATACACTTTAATTAATAAAGGTACACTATTTTGTTTTAAAGGGTATACACTTTATTAATATTTTTTATTTTTCTTCAGAAAGTAAAGGGTACATATATTTATACTAAAGGATATACACTTTAATTAATAAAGGTACACTATTTTGTTCTAAAGGGTATACATGTTATTAATATTTTTTATTTTTCTTCAGAAAATAAAGGGTACACATATTTATACTAAAGGGTATACAATTTAACACAAAATTTCAAAGGCACCCAGAATGTATTCCCGTGCGCCTGGGCATACACAAGTTTTTGTCATGGTACACATCTTTATATTAAAGGGTATACAATTTAATACAAAATTTTAAAGGCACACGGAATGTGCTCTGTGCGCCCGGGCGCACACAAGTTTTTGCCAACCTTTTATTTACATTTATAAAGTTTAGGCGTACCGGTATACACTAGAATTATCCTTAATTTTATTATTTTTAAGAATAAATTTATAGTTCCTGTTCCAAAACATTTTTTTTTAGCAGTAATAATCGTTACTATTAACTTGTCATTAGATGATATATCATGATACTATTCAAATTTATCTTATTAGTATAATGCATTGATCCAATTCGTCACGCATAGGCTGATTAGTAATGGGAAAAATTATAAATCATAACAACCACAATTTTTGTCAAATAAATAAATATTCAACTGACAAAAATATAATTTCTGATATTTGAGCAATATATATCATGATGAAACTCGAAAGAACGTTTGGTTTCTTGTGGGCAAATCCATCATCCATACAGTTAAAATCGTTGGTTAGGAAATAGAAAATTTAAAAATAAAAAATTTGAGGCCGGGTAGCATAGTGGAGTATCTAATCTAATCAATTAATAATATTCTTAATTTAGAATTATAAAAAAAAAATTTTAGAATTACCAAAGAATAAAATTTTAAAATGGTATAGATGGTTTCATCATGTTTCTCTTTAAAATTATGGTATATGCATGGTGCATATGGCGTAATTAAGTTCGTTTCGAAGAAATTTTGTGTATATAATGCTGTTATGTCAACTTTACGATTAATATTTTATTTTAATTAATTTATTATTTTAAATATTTTTATTTAATCTCTTCGATTAATAATCTAAATATTTTATTTTAAGTAAATTATATTTAAAAAAATTAATATTTTTATAATCTTACTATTAATATTTTATTTTAAGTAAATTTTATGAAAAATTAATTTAATTTAATAAAAGTAGCTAGTATCTTTACTAATTTGTTTTAACACTTTCTAATCTTAAAACAAGATTTGCACAAGCTTGGCTTATTTGAAAGTTTTATTGCAGTAGTCATAACTAATTAAGAAAGTGTATTTTATGAGTCTTACTAGGGTGCACTTGGTGCATCGGTGCACCTGTAAGATCTAATCCATTAAATTTTAAAATAATTAATCTTCACCCTTAGATTTTAATTAATAACTAACTTTTTAATTTATATAATTACTATTATATCCTAAATTATATCATAATTAAATCCTAGGTGCACCGATGCACCCTAAAATTATCCGTATTTTATTAAAATTTTATTAAAGTGATTCGATTAAGTATGCGAGTCTCACCCCTGTATTAGTCTAATTAAATTATTTTATGAATAATTTATTGGAATAATAAAAAAGTGATAAGATTTAAAAAAATAATATTGAGTGAGGCTTGCGTGTGCGGCCGCACGGGAATACATTCCGTGCGCCTTTAGAAATTTAGTATTATGTGTAAGGGTACATTGTTTTGGTCTAAAGGGTATACACTTTAATTAATAAAAGGTACACCATTTTGTTCTAAAGGGTATATACTTTTCACTAATATTTTTTCTTTAGAAATTAAAGGGTACACATTTTTATACTAAATAGTATACAATTTAACACAAAATTATAAAGGCGCATGGAATGTTGTCCATGCACCCAGATACACACAATAATTTTTCTTTAGAAAATAAAAGGTATACATCTGTATATTAAAGGTATACAATTTAACATAAAATTTTAAAGGCGCACGGAATGTGATCCGTGCGCCCAGATGCACAGGAGTTTTTGCCAATAATATTTTTAATACCCAATCACAATAAAGTAATAATAGAACAATTAAACTATATAATGAACAATAAATAAATATATTATAAATATTTTATTCAACTATATTATTACCGTATTTAATTTAAAAATTAAGATGGCAATTGAGGCGTGAATCACAAGCGTGCGTAGCGTGGTAGATAGGAGTTTGGTATTTATTCACGTTAATATCATGATTTTTATATTGGGCTCGAAATGTGAGTGATCCAGATTCCTATTTTAAATATTAGTAATCTATTTAATCTATTCTACTAAACATCTTAATATTTTATTTTAAGTAACATAATATTTATAGTAATTAATGTTTTACAATCTTATATAAATATATCTTCATATTTTATTTTAAGTAATACTAATATTTATAGTAGTTAATTTTTGAAAATCTTACCATAAATATTTTATTACGAATACCTATTTAATAGTGATTGTTCCCTCTCAATCTCATCACTTGAGCCCCCACTCACGAGTAATGAATCAATCCAACAGCAACATGGAGAAATCTCCATCAGAAAAGCTTGGAATGTTATACCTTTCGAAGGGAAAACATTACAAGGAGATCAGGTTATACTTGTTGGATGATAGGTACAGTACGGGTAGTGGTGGTGGTGGTGGTGTTGATATGAAGTTCGGGCATATCGAGCCTAGGGTTCAAATTCAATTCGATTTGGGAAACTGTGATAAATCCGCAATTTGCTTTGTGGATTCCACCCTCTACTTATTCGACGGCTTTGAGCCGACAGTGCTCAAGGCCAGCACCCCTAGAAGATCCGCCTCAAAATGTGTAGCTTGAGAAAATCTGTGATATGACTCACTCTAAATGGTGGCCCGTAGCCATCCCCACACCCGACCACAAAAGTATTTTAGTTTTCTCCTCTAATCTCTTGGATAGGTATGCTAATTTCGATTTTGAGATGTATGATATCCACAAAAACTCTTGGGAAACACTTCCCGGACTACCCATTCGACCCTTGCCCAAACGTGCTATCATATACCTTCATAGATGAGTCTCTTTTTTCTTGGTGGAAACCACAGATGGTACCTTTACACTAAATCTCCAATAAAAAAAGTGGTCTCTAATCTCCAAATGGTATCCTTGGTGTTGGGGTAGGTTCATATCGCTCCGTGGAGGTCGAATTGATGTCACTCCTCTTGGAGTCTTTGAATCTGTTAATCATGAGAGATTGATCTCAGAAGTTGGAGTTGAAGGTCCAAGGGATTATGATCCTTATAGAGATTTTATGCGAGTTCAGATGCTCACTTATCCAAATTTCCTCCCACCGACCCTGCAGATTTGTATGATTCTCTTCTTCTCTCCCCTTCCATCGCCTCTCTCCACATGGAAGAAGATAGAGTTTTGAAGACTGGTACTTTACAAGCAGAGGAGGATGGGAGTGGTGGAGCTCGTGTGTTGATTGACGTCTCTCGAGTCGACCTCAACACTCTCAAAACGGAGGTTGTCCACACTATAAGAGCTTGTTGGGTTTTGGTGATGATAAGATGAACTAAATAATTTGGAGGAATTTGTAATCTTTCAATTGATATTAAGTTCACTCTCTCATACATCAAATGAGTAATACATGATCCTATTTATATGATATATTCTTGATGATTAAAGAGACACTTTGACTAGAAATAAATGAGAATACATGAACCATAGTAAATAAGAAAATTGACCACCATGAAGATTGAACACCACTTTTGGATACAACTTATCCATTTCATCACCCCTCCTTAATTTGTAATCCGAAAGTGATGTCGGAAGTTTGCAAGCGAATCGAAACTCACTGCTTTAGTAAAGCTGTCTGCAAGCTGCTCCTTAGTTCCAACAAACACCAATTGAATTTCTTATTTGTCAACAAGCTCTCTAATATAGTGATGACGAATTTCAATATGCTTCGACCTTGCATGAAAAATTGGATTCTTCGTCATTGCAATGGCCGACATGTTATCACAGAAAATTGTAGTTTCATTCTTGGGCTTCTTGAGAACATCAACAAGTATATTTCTCAACCATACGGCTTCGCATGCGGCTTCATTCGCTGAAATGTACTCCACTTCAGCAGACGAAAGGGAGACAGTTTGCTGCTTCTTTGAGGACCAAGAAATTATTTTTGTTCCCAAAGAAAATACATATCCAGACGTGCTTCTACGATCATCAAGCGATTCAGCCCAATCACTATCGATGTAACCGACAAGCTCACTTCTTTCCTCCTTGTTATACTTGATCCCGAACTTCCTTGTTCCTTGCAAGTAGCGCAAGATTCTTTTTGCAGCTGAAAATGTGACTTGCTTGGATTGTGCATGAACCTCGAAACCATACTCACGGCATAAACTATATCAGGCCTTGTATTGATTAAATAAATCAATGAACCAACCAAGCTTCTGTATATATTAGCATCAACTTCATTCATGCTCAATTTTTCATTTGCTGCAAGTGAAGTGAAAATTGATTTGTAATTATCCATGTGAAACTTCTTCAACAATTCTCCAACATATTTCTCTTGAGAAATAAAGATTTCTCCTTTTGATTGACGAACTTGTATTCCAAGAAAGAACTTCATGAATTCCAAGTCAGTCATTTCAAATTCTTTCATCATGTCTTGTTTGAATTCTTGCACCATAGCATCATTAGTTCCCATGTAGATTAAATCATCAACATAAAGACAAACAATGAGAAAATCATGCTCACCTTTCTTTATGTATAATGATGCCTCACTTGGACTTTGATGAAAGCCAATTCTTTTGAAATAGCCATCGATTTTATTGTTCCATGCATGAGGTGCTTGCTTAAGCCCATACAATGCTTTCTTGAGACGATAGACCTTGTCTTCTTCTCCTTCGACAATAAATCCATCAGGTTGTTGGATATACACTTCTTCTTCCAAATCTCCATTAAGAAATGCTGATTTCACATCTAATTGATACACGGGCAGCTTGAATTGTGCGGCAAGAGCAAAAACAATTCGAATGGTTTCCATCCGAACAACCGGTGCAAATGTCTCGTTGAAATCTACTCCGTGCTGTTGCGAGTACCCCTTTGCAACTAGCCGAGCTTTGTGCTTCTGAATCATTCCATCTTCATTCAACTTGGTCTTGAAGACCCATTTCACTCCAATTTTATGTTTTCCTCTCGGAAGATCAACAAGCTGCCAAGTATTGTTCTTCTCAATACTTACAATTTCTTCTTGCATTGCCTTTTGCCAAATATCCTCTTTGAATGCTTCTTCAAAAGTTTCAGGTTCACCTGCATAAAGTGCCACATTTGTCGTAGCATATATGTCAGCCAAGCTTCTGAATCTTCTTACAAGACTTTGAGATGCATCACCAATAATTTCCACCAAATTTGGATCATGAGTAGAAGTTTCTTCGGTGCTTGTAACTGAATTCGGAGACAACAATGGCACAACCTTAGAATTCACATGATGCTCAGCTTCTTCAAAATTTCAAGCTTGCTGCTCATCAAAAATCACATCACGTGAAATAACCAAGCTATTATTTTTTGGATTTAGCAAACGATACCCTTTCGACTCGTCGCTATAACCAACGAAAATGAGCTTTTCACTTTTGTCATCAAATTTTTCTCTCTTTTGGGATGGAATATGAGAATAAGTAATAGAACCAAAAATTTTCAGATGATGAACCTGTGATTTTCTTTGATGCCATGCCTCGTATGGAGTTCTATCCAAGACTGCTTTCGTTGGACATCGATTCAAGATGTACACTGCTGTCAAAACAGCTTCAGCCCAATAATTTTTTGGAAGTCCTTTTCCAGCCATTATACTCCAAGCCATCTCCACAATAGTTCGATTATTGCGTTCGGCTACTCCATTTTATTGTGGAGTGTAGCGAACAGTGAGCTGCCTTTGAACTCCATTTTCTTTGCAATAATTCATGAAGGATTTTCCAATGAATTCTCCTCCACGATCAGTGCGAAGAGTATTGATACTCTTGCCACTTTGATTCTCCACTATCTTCTTAAATTCAGAAAGCATCAGACTTGTGCTTCAAAATATACACCCACATCATCCTTGTATAATCGTCGACAAATAGAAGAAAATATCTATTGTCGTTCAGAGAGGGAGTTTGAGTAGGCCCACAAATATCAGCATGCACAAGTTCGAGTGGAACCTTTGCATGATACGAGGTTTTTGGAAATGGTAAGCGATGCATTTTTCCAAAAATACATCCTTCACATGGGCTATCCTGTTTATCAATATGTGGAAGACCAAAAACTATATTTTTCTTTTTAAGCAAAATCAAACCTTTGTAGTTTAGTTGTCCATACCTCAAGTGCCAAATTTCTTGTTCAGTTGGAGTTGCACTTTGGAGAGCACATTCCTTCGTTGATGGCAAACGAAGTGGAAAAATCTTGTTTGGAGTCATCTTGATCTTTGCCATGATGAGGTTCTTTTCTTTATTAACAATGGTGTAATGACCATCATTAAACTCCACTTTGTAATCTTTCTGAAGCAATTGCCCAACACTCAACAAATTTTGAGCGAGATTCGGAACATAGAAAACGTCTTTGATAACACTGATTTTGCCTTCCTTTGTCTTCACTGCAATTTCACCTTTTCCGGTGATTTTATGTCCTTTGCCATCGCCGAGTCTTACTTCGGATGAATAAGACTCGTCAAGATCAACAAACATCTTCCTATCTCCTATCATGTGATTACTGCAACCACTGTCCACAAACCAAATATTTTCAGTTTCTTGTTGCGAACTCAAGCAAGAATAAAATACCTGCTCTGCTTCTTCTTTTTCAGTGAAGTTTGCCTCCTCCTTTTCTCCATCTTCTTTGTACCAACAATCTCTATGAGAGTGTGTGGCATTTCTGCACCTTTTACACTTGAATCAACAATCACTTGTGTCGTGATTGTTCTTTCTACAGATTCGACAAAACTGATTATCAGAATTTTGGGGAGAATTTCTTGGAGCATTATTACCTCGTCCTCCTCGACCATGAAAATTCTGATGTCTTCCTCGACCTCTACCTCAGGAAGAATTTTACAGCGGTTTGTTCTTATTGTCTTGCTGTCCGTCTTTCTTACGATCATGTTGTGAAACTTGAACCTTTCCTTGGAAGGCTTACTCAATATTTTGGTTTGAAAACCTGCTCAATCTCTTCTCGTGTGCTTCAAGAGAACCCATCAACTCCTCTAAGGATAATTTTGATAAATCCTTAGACTCTTCAATGGCAGCAACCACATGTTCGAACTTCATCGGCAAGCAACGAAGTATCTTCTCAATAATTTTTTTGTCTTCTAGAGTGTCTTCAAAGTCTTTAATTTGATTTGCAATGGAGGATACTCTAGAAAGAAAATCTTGCATGCTTTCGTTTTCTTTCATCATCAAGTTATCAAGGACAAGGCTCGTGCATCTTTGGTCTTGTTCTCTTTATGCTCCTTCTTTAGTGCATTTGTTAATGCAGCCACTTCTTCTGCAGATAGAACTTTGAATCCATCTTCAACAATATCCCATAAATCATGAGATATAAATAAAGTTTTCATTAGAACACTCCATTGCTCGTAGTCTTGACCAACAAAGATAGGAACTCCTTGTTGAGAATAAATAAATGCAAGATCATTATTGCTAAAGGAAGCCATTTGTTGAAGAGGATATACGAAGCCAAGGGGTGGCTCTGATGCCACAAATATGTTGGGTTTTGGTGATGATAAGATGAACTAAATAATTTGGAGGAATTTGTAATCTCTCAATTGATATTAAGTTCACTCTCTCATGCATCAAATGAGTAATACATGATCCTATTTATAGGATACATTCTTGATGATTAAAGAGACACTTTGACTAGAAATAAATGAGAATACATGAACCATAGTAAATAAGAAAATTGACCACCATGAAGATTGAACATCACTTTTGGATACAACTTATCCATTTCATCAGAGCTCACATTGATAATGTATCTGTTCTCCCCATCTTTATTGACTTGTTTCCCCTTTGATAGGTTGCCACTTAGACTCTCTCCCTCCCTATATTTATATATATTTGCTTTCTTAAGACCATGCAGCTTTCTTTTGATTTAATGGAGATTGTGGCTTTTGACTACTAAGTATTTATTTCTTTTTACATATGATCCTGTTTTTGAGTTATTGTTATTTAAATGGCTTTTTGTTATACATATGAACTTGATTTGCAGACTCACTACCACTATGAACCTGCATCCGAAATTACATATAAACGAAAAATGGTAATCTCTCTTGCTCTAGAATGTAACTAATCATGGCCTCTGTATATTCAGAGGTCAATAAGTACAACGTCTATCCAGAATAATGTCTTTGTAGCTTTCTATTTTGATTTAATCCTTTAATACACACGGTTTCATTTCAAAATTTATATGTTAGTCTTTTAATACATGAATCATGAAATAACATATTAATAAGAAATCTTCACAATTAACACATGAATCATGAAATAACATATTAATAAGATACACATAATCTTCACAATTAACGCTTCCTCATCCTAGTAAAAATAAAGTGTTTTCCTAAACCAATTTTAATCCCAAAAGAAGGGAGATGAGTAAGAAATGATGTCCTCAAAATTAGTTAAGCAAAACTTATTTAAGAAAATGTAACTTTGGCAAGCCAAGACTATATTTTTTGGGACATATATAGGATGTATAAAGACTCATTCTCACTTACAGCTTAAAGCCAAACTAATTATTCAATTGAAGTAAAAGGTGCCAATCTGACAGACAAAGATTTCTACATGAAGTTCAAAATCTCCCGACAATGCTTGAAAGGCAGTTATGTAGGTAGGGAGTAGTTTTTTTTCTTTTCATTACCAAACTCTGGCCAAGAAAGAACACTGGGACAAAAGGACATACCAATACCATTAAGAAAGTCACTAACAACTTGATCACATAAGCAATGAGCAAGCGTTTAAAGCTTTCTCTCCTTCTTCACTTGACATAATGTTCAGATGAACGCTTCACCAAGCTCATCTGCATAATGGCCAACAAATTTCTTAAAAAATTGAGGTTGTCAGCACTGTAAGAGTTTACATTGATGATATACCTGATGGCAAAAGCTCCTGTGCGCCCGGGGACACGGAAAGATGCTCCGTGTCCCCATGTGAACACAACCCTCCCCTCCAATCCTATTTAAACCTATGTATTGCTAGGAGTTTAAATTGTAAAGGGGCATGAAAATTGTAAAGGCGCACGGAATGTGCTCCGTGCGCCCGGGTGCACAGGAGCCTCACTCATACCTGATCACCACATCCTTGAATTGTTTCCCCTTTCATAAGTTGCCACATAGACTCTCTCCCTATATGTGTATATGGTTGCTTTCTTACCCTTTTAAATTAAGATCATGTAGGTTCTCTCTATATCCTTGTTTTCTTTCCCTTTTGAATCATTTAGTTAATAATTTGGGGTACAAAGGTCGGTACAAGGGATCCCTTGTACCCCTCCCTCCGCCACTGTATGGCGGTGGGTGTGATGGTCGTAGTTTTGGCCCAAGCTCTTACGGATCAGGGGCAATCTACAGTGGTAGACCCAAGGACTAAGTGGATACGATGGAGCTTAATATCATCATTAATTGTTAAGGTACTCCTGCTAATGCGGGTGGTTTTAGCGAAAAAAAATCACAAATTTTACTCTTAGCGCAAATTTTATTCTCACCTTTACAAAATCTTTGAGTATTATTGCAAAACGCAGGCATGTTTCTAAAAACAAACTCCTCTTTTAATTACAAATTTGGTGCATTTTGCAACAATATTTAAGATGGTGTTTTTTTTGTAATTTTTCAAAAGTGATGATTAATTTGCAATACAAGTAAAATTTGTACTTTTATTTTTTATACAATTAATTAATTGATCCTCTTAAATATTGTTTATTTAATCTCTATTATTAATAATTGGCAAAAACTCTTGTGTTCCCGGGCGCACGGGTTTAGATCCGTGCACCCATATGAACTTAGTCGCATTTTTGGTTAAAATGTCAAGAGCAAGTGTACTCTATCGTTGTATACGCGTGACCAAGTGCAAAATTTATAAGATTGTCGTCCCAAGGGAAAGCAAACATTGGTTAGTATCCGAATTGTTCATCGATTTATGCTTTGTAAAGATAATATGTTTGAAGGTTTGATATTAAAACTAATGCTTAAGATTCTAATCAATTACTAGAATATAAACTAGCTAAGTAAATTATCAAAGAACAAGCAAATGATGAATGGAATGGATGTAGATTTCACTTGAGAAGAGAGCAAGGCTAATCATACTCATGATAAAGTATAGACACTGAACGTGCATGTTTAAGAATCAAGCAGTATTGACATTAAATATGTATAGCCAAGAGAGGTTTACTTGATCAATTTTATGCTCATATACAGCAAGAAAGAATCATTCGAGCTGCATTCAAAGTAGCAGCACACCGTTGATCAACTTTTCCAGATATGGTTGTTGGCCTTGGGGGACCAAGAACAGGAAAACTCTGCTTTCCTTACACCAAATCCAGTCTTGCAATAAGTTCACCAGCCTACAAACAGTTGCTTTAAGTTGCTTACTGGAAATGAAAAAAGAGAGAACACAATGTAATTTACGCTAGATTACCTGCATTGCTTGAGGTGTGTCACATCAACATGGCCTCCATCTACACCAGATATTTAAGTAGCTTACACGGTCTCTCTGCTACCAACTTTGAGGGATCATGTTCATCTTCTATTAGTAGTGAAACAACTTTTTGATTCTGGAGTTGGCTCCAACATCACGAGGCTCGTATTCATGTTGCATCGCTTTCAGTTGGTTTACCACTTCGCTTATTCTTTTTATCCTCCATTAGTCTATATGTATATCTACCTTACATGATTTGATCTCTTCTTACATCGCTCAATATTTTTTAATGCAGGTTCATATATAGTGGTGGTGAGTATGCAAATCAAGAAAGGATTATGAGATGCCTGGTGAAAAGAAGATTTACTCACATCGAGTCGAAACCGAATTATAGGCTGCATTATTGTGTTTACAGAGAGAGGGAAGGAGAATTGGGCACACCTAAAGTGGTGAAAAGTGCAAACGGAAATGGGATACACGTAGATTCAAAAGCAGTACTCATTCTTAAACCAACAAATTGAAATACAAGTACATGATGGCCATAACAAAGTAAACAAAAAACTTGGAAATCCTAAATAACAAAGTAAACAGAAGACTTGGAAATTCTACATAACAAATTAAACATAAGACTTGGAAATCCTACATAACAAAGTAAACATAAGACTTGGAAATCCTACATATCAAAGTAAACATAAGACTTGGAAATCCTAACAATGAAACGTAGACTAGGTATCATATTTCTTACCCATATAAAAATCTAAATAATTTAAATTCATCATGGAAACCTGCAGATTAAAGAAGTAATCGTTGAAAAGAAACAGCAGCAATGATTCCATCTTCAAGAATTGATCTGTCTCTCGATCCCCATCATTCAAATCACGACCTATCTTATAATGGGCCACAAAGTTACGAACAAACCGAATGAAATTTGCCTTCACTTCTTTTATACCTTCAGCGTTAAGCGCAGTGTACTTATAACGACGATAACGCTCCATATTTTTGCGGATTGAAATGAGATAAGGTGACCTATTAAATTTCTCATTCCATTTATCACAGCCGGTCATCCCATCTAACAACAAGTTATAGTTTTGATATATGTTTTTCATCTTCGGAGGATCGATATAGTCCCCACAAGCTTGCATGAAATCAAGGATCCTCTTAGGTTGTTGGATGGTAAAGTGCTCCACCAACTGAAGCCCTTTACTACGATCCAGCCTTGCCCAACCCGTAAAATTCTGTGTGAGTTGCATGAGGTGAGCGATAACCGCGTTGGCATGGTCTTGTTCACTAAACAAATTTCTAACAATACTTGCTACCCAATTAAAATCTTGATTCAAATTGTCCCCTGTCATTCCACGGAATCCAACACCAAAAAATTGTAGGGTGCCATTCGTCACACACAATTGACTCGAGTGAAGACCAACCAAGCAATGTCCATTCTCACGCATATGCATGTAATGAACAAACACATAAATATCCTTAATTAGAGACCTAATATAAGGATCCATGTAGTACTTAAGAAGAATCTCGTCATCTTTGGGTATCCGATAACTACTGAAACATGATGGTCTCCTTTTACTTACAAGCCAATCAGTAATGTGCTGCCTCAAAGATTTACCCGGGATGTCACACACCAGATTTTTGTTTATCGGATCAACGAAAATAACTCGAACATAATTTCTATGATTCACACTAATAGAATAATGCGCTACATTAATATTAGTGAAAACATAGATGGGCAAAGTTTTGGTACCTGAAGAATCATATATATGGCCCATGTGAGTATTATCATCGTAATCGTAGGTTACACAATACTTAAACTTATGTTTGACCATAGTTCAGCAACTCGGGCTCCGGTGGGTTATGAAGTTTGGGTTCGGTGGTGAGAGTTGGGCAGAGATAAAGGAATTGGTTCTGGGAATGGATGAAAAATCAGGAAGAGGAGTGTGGTGAAACAGAGAGATTTCTCAAGAAATTGAACTTTCTCTTCAAGATCAAACTAGTGCATAAAAGTCCCTTCTTCTTCTTGGGAGGTAGGAACAAGGAAAAAAAGAAAGCAGTTAGCTGTAATCAACAACCTCACTTCCAATTTCCTCCTCTCTTTAAAACAGAATGAAAGAAAGGAGAGAGTAAATGCAGAAAGGGGGAAAGGCAAAGGATGAACAGACTTGTGGCTGTTGGTTTAATTTTCCTCTGTATGAGGTTGGTGTGGAGTAAAAAGAAGCTACATTTGTCATTTGACTCCATTAATTCCATCCTAAACCCCAAAGCAAATGAATGAATCAATTTGGAAAGGTTTTTGATATCAAGAATCCATCGCAGCAGCTTTTTCTGCTTCTAATGGTTTATATTATTTGTTATTTTGTCTTTTATTCGTTCATGTAACTTGTAGTTTCAATGCAGATATCCAAAAAATCTTCCCCTGACAGAAAAAAGTGAACTTCTTTCAATTGACATTTAGACTTTGCCGCCAAATTTCTGCACTTAGGATTAATAATGATGACAAAAGAGATGATATCGTTGGAATATAATATAATTAACTACTTTAATATTATATTTTTAATTTGGGTTGGTGTAACATAAATGTCACAACCCTATTTAATGTCTTAATTCTAACAACATCCTATTCACGATTCATAATTCTGTTTAAGGGAATTTTTACTGACGAGATCAAGAGTTGTAATCTTATAAAATAACATAGCGTCAATATTGAAGGGAGACCCAACCAATTACTCCCTCTGTCTCGTCCTTCTAGTTTCGTTTGTTTTTTGCACGTAGATTAATGAGTATAGTATTTTAATGTGTATTGAGATAAGAGAAATAATATTTTAATGTAAAGTGGATATGTGTATTAGTGTGATGTGTGGAGTTATGAAGAGAGAAAAAGTTAATTTGTGTGAGTCACATATGCTATAAAAAAATGTAACTATTGGGGTGGGACGGCCAAAATGGTAATGCATACCTATTAGGACGGGACCGATGGAGTACAATATAATTTGGTATTGTTACATTAATTTAAAAAGACAAAAGCTATTGTGTGCCTTGTCACACGGGAACACATCTCGTGTGCTTTTAGAATTTTGTATTAAATTGTATACCCTTTAGTATAAATATGTGTACCCATGATAAAAACTTATATGTGCCCGGGAGCACGGGAACACATTTTGTGTGCTGTTAAATTGTGTACCTTTTAGAATAAATATGTGTATATTTTATTTTCTAAAGAAAAATAAAAATATTAGTAAAAGTGTATATTCTTTAGAACAAAATTATGTACCTTTAATAATTAAAGTGTAATATACAGTTTAGAACAAAATAATGTACTCTTACCCATAATACTAAATTCTAAAGGTGTGTGTCAGAATACACAAGAGCCTTACTTATTTATAAATGTGTGTGTATCCGAGTACACAAGAACCTCACTCACTTAAAAATGAGAAAGTAAGTAGAAAAAAATGCATCATGCTTTGATTTTAATTTTTGGGTTAATTGCAAAAATACCACCAACTTTACTCCTATTGCAAATTAATCCTCACTTTTAAGAAATTGCAAAAAAAAAAAACCACCACCTTTAAGTATTGTTGCAAAAAAATCCAAAAAAACCATATTTTTAATTAGAAATTGGGTGAATTTTTCAAAAATACTTAAAGGTTGTGTTTTTTTTTTCAATTTCTCAAAAGTGAGGATTAATTTGCAATATGAGTAAAGTTGGTGATTTATTTTGCAATTAACCCATAATTTTTTCAAATACTTTTTGCGAGTTGGTTTAATTCCTGTCTCTATAGTTTGATTAATTTATTTAATTTAAATAATTATAGAATTTTTTTAAAGAAAAGAAAAAGGAGTATAATCAATTATTAAAAATAGTAGAGGAGTATGTTTAATATATATAATTAAAGTATGTTTATTAATAATCATAATATGTTTGTAACAAATAATATTGTACTCCACTTTAAAAGTAGTACATATTTTAATTCATTAAGTTGGTCTATTGACGCACCGTGCCCATGAAAGTATAATTGTTGTCCTTTCATGAGCCACGGTGCATCTTGAGGTCATGGGGTTTTTGCGTAACTTTTTATTCATTTATCATACTTTAGAAAAATATAATTTAATTAAAAAATAAGTATACTTTACCTAATTATAGTGTGAGTTTTCATGGGTATGGTGCATCTCGGGGTCACAGGAGTTTTTGTCTAATTTATTATTCATTGATTATACTTTAGAAAAATATAATTTAATTAAAAATATATTTTACCTAATTATAGTGTGCACCCATATAAAAATATAAACAAAAACATATACAATTATGAGTAAAAATGTATACAATTTAATTATTAGTTTTTTTAATGAAAAATTGAGTGTAAAAAATATACAATTATTAAAAAAATATGTATGAAATATTGAATAAAAAGTTATACACACATAAATATTAGTTTTTTAATGAAAAATTTAGTGTGAAAAAGTATGCAATTATTACAAAACACACGTATACAAAATGGAATAACATGCATAGAAAATAGAATAAAAAGTCATATGCATATTAATGTGCAAAGTCATATACTCCCTCCGTCCGCTTTCAAGGGTTCCATTTTACTATTTTGGGCATCCGTCCGTCCCCAAAGGTTCCATTTCCTTTTTTATCCACACACACCCACTAATACAACTAAAAAATGGGACCCACACCTCCACTAATACAACTATTCACTACACATTAAATAACAATACTCCTTAATCTCCGTGCCCAAAAGCAATGACACCTTTAAATCCGGATGGAGGGAGTACATATTAATGTACACTTGCACCCGCATGCATCCAATATACCAAATCTCCTTATATCACTTTTCCTAATTCGTTTCCCAATATACCAAACCTCCTTATATCACTTTTCCTAATTCGTTTCCAATGGGAATCGAACTTGGATCTCTCACTTAAGTAAAGAGCCCAGTGGCCAGCAGGTTAACTTATCTAGTATAATTATCGTTTCATTTTGTCTATATATCCACATTTAGGAGTTAGAAATGATTGATGTATTCATATACAAACCATAAATTACAAGAATAAGATTATAAGCCATATCCACACCACACTACAGTAAATAGGTCATTAAACATCAAAATAAATTATTGCCTGAATCAAAATAATGAAACTATGAATAATTATATTTTAAGAATTAAAATTAAATTCTAATGGTAAGAACTAAGAACTAATACTAAATTCTAATCCTAGACATTAGGATAATCATTAACCACTTAATATATTCTTTAATACTTTCAAATTTAAAAATCTATCAATGTACTGCAATTAAATAACTTTTCATAATTTAATAACACTAAATTTTTAAAACGTGCGTGCAAGTTGCATATACATGATATTCAAGAGTTGTGTAGTCTCCCATTTTCATTTTGATCTGATATCATCATTTATATATTCTCACGGTTTCATACACTATGCATTCTTTATATTATCCTACTACTTACATTCTTTTGCAATTTATTTTTATGAAAATATGTCATCGTATAAAAAACCTTTTACCTTTTCTTTTCATGCATTAATATCAATGCACTGTTATAAGCCCTTTGTCGTTGTTGATGATTTTTTTTTTTAAATGAGATTATTAAGTCTTCGTTTATCATAACTCCTCGTCAATTTTATTTGTATTTGACTTGGTACATTTGCTTCAGGAGAAATTATGTGTATGGTTTCTTTTTGATCCCACTGCTCATCATTTCTTAAAAATTTACATGTTTTCGAACGAAAAATATAGAGTAAAAATGTCCATAGGTATATTTAATAATCATTTACTAAATGAAATTATATATATGCCATTTCTCTTTTGTTCAGATACAATTAAGTAGTAGAATAAATTACTTCACTCTGTGAACACTTATATTTCAGAAAATCTGGAATCATCCACATATGCATGCACTTTGCCAAAATATGAAACATTCTCAAGAATGAAAACCACAGTACATTCTAGAACTAATAATAAGCACCAGATATGAATGAAAAGAGATAAACAACAAAAGTCTACACCATGATAACACCTACATGGCTCTTCAAAGAAACAGTACATCAAGAACTAACACATATATAAGATAGATTCAATATTATTTCAAGCAATTGACCAAAAAACAAAGGCCTTACCCACTGCCACCAGAATGATATCTGCAATGCTCTTCTGCTGACTCCCTAAACCACGCTGGAAATCCAATTAAACCATCACCACCCCATTCAATACCCTGCACTGTATGCTTCTCTTTTGAACCACCAGCGCCCGACTGCATGGAATAAAGAGAATCCCTTCGACCACCAGCGCCACCACCATTACCAGAACCAATCTGATTCACTCGCAGCCTAGCTCCCTTAGAGTCCACTTGGGCCCTGTAGAAGTAGTGCGGAAAACCTATCAAGTGGAAGGGGAAGACACGGGTTAAAGTTCACATTCTGGTAGTAGTAAGGAATGTAAGCAAGATCAGACCTAAGCTCTTCTTCAGAAACACCACTACTTCCATTTCCATCGTAAAAGCTGGTACCTAAAGATCTCCGCACAATAGGGGGAGCGGAGCCGCTGCAACAAAGGCTGAGCTCTCTCTCTCTCTATCGCTCTCTCTTACCTCAGCCTCCCAAGCTCTTCATTGTAATCGTTGCTAGTACCCCGTGCGAGGACAGATTGCACCACCATTTCTCATATCATCTTTGAGTAGCTATCCGTGATCATGTCACATATAAATGTGCATATAATCCAAGATTATGGTTTTCTAATAACCAACAGAAAAGGGCAACTAAGAATTAGTCAAGAAAAATAGACCTATAAATCCTCAAACTTCCAACTCTAAGAATGTGTGTATCTTGGCATTCTGAATAATTTGAATTAAATCAAAAAAGGGAAGAGATGTTAGATATATATACCACCAAGCATAATACCTGAGATGGATCAAGTCAATTGCCAACATATCATAATCAGAAAAGCCCCAGCCTGTATCAAACAAAAATTTTCATAAAAAAAAGTTCTGAAGAGAATTATTAGGTCTTTGATTTATCCAGATCAGAATTTACAACTACATCTAAGAAATTTAATAAGTGGGGCATGTGTAATGAGCGATTTCACGCCATGTTAAGCATATATTGATATATATCAGTTGTATGTCGTCTAATATGCCTCAAGAAAATTATGAACACTATGCATATGCCAAGAGTGAATGTTAACAGACCAACACGTTAATCCCTCGTTAGAATTTAAGCAAGTCCTTGCTACCAGCAGGAAATCCTAAACAAATTATTCATATAGAATAATTGAGTAAAAAGTGAGATATGAAACTCATCAATGAATATACTCAGTCTATTTTAATCACTTAAAACAATAGCTAGCTCTGCAATACTCAGTCTATTTTAATCACTTAAAACAATAGCTAGCTCTGCGGCCACATTTACAGGCCACAGACTATCAAATAATAGAGATATTAGCAGTGAGAAACATAAACCTCGATTCGATTACCAGGTGGGACATGCATAATCAAATAAATCTCAGGAAAAAATACTAACAAACAAGCAAAAAGTTATCACCATTTAACATATAGTCAATTGATATTCTTGAAAGATAATTTCAACTTTGATTAGTGTCCTTGATCATTGTTCTTAAATTACAAAACACAAGTGCACAATAGTCATATCTTCAGCCGAAGCCTAGTTTTGGAGTTTTCATCGAACAAACAACAAAGGAAACAATGTGAGTCATCCAGTTGTTTCTGTGCTTGAAAAGAAACAATTATTCAAGCACTGCAATTAATAGTTTCTGAAGCATCCTAAAGCTGAGAAAATTAATCTATTTAAGATCCCATAACAATCTGACATGCTATTCTAACCTCTCTTCATAATTATTAAATGACATGATCATTTATTCATAATAACCAAATCTGACATGCTATTCTAACCTCTCTTCATAATTATTAAATGACATGATCATTTATTCATAATAACCAAATCGCATGATAATAGTCCGCGATTAAATTGAAAACCTGTTTCAGAAAGATTTCTCGAAGCCTGCAGCTTTGTCCACAAGGATTATACTTGAGATTGAATTAGTCTAATTGATGAAAGGTGCTCTTATCATCATGCACGTCCACAAATCTACATTAAAATCATACAGCAATAAGAGAAACTATTTAAATGACAATTAAAAAGGATATAAACTTATATTGATTGAATAAAGCAACAAACCTAGTTAAGTCCATGCTGTTAAAGACTACTTGCAGTGTAAGATCTCATCACGATGGATAACAACCTGCGACAGGATAAAAATAGCAGGGCATAAGATAAATAAGGAGAGACGTATTAAAACAGCATATATAACTTAAACCAGAATAAACAATCAAAGGTAACAAATATATGTGAAAAGGCATCAAAAGATTAACACCTCATCAGGTTCCTTTTTTTTAGCATTGAATTAATAATCGAAGGAGATGTTTTTTGTTCATACAAGCAGATTAAGCAAGATTCTATATGGAGTACGCTGAATGTTCCCAAAAAAATCTAGCTATTTTTTAGATTACACACATAAGACACTTACTATGATTTGTAATGGGAATCTACGACGCATCCAGTTATGCATCAAATATAATTTAATCTAATCTAATCATAACAAAACTACAGTGCTAATAATATATGATAGGAGAAAAACGCCCAGTGGAAAGAATCGCACATAGTAACCCTAGTTTAGTGTCATTCCATGAAATTATACACTCAGGGGTACTCATAGTGCTAATGATATATGATAGCCCTTTGGAAGGAATCCCACACAATAATCCAAAAATCAGTTTCATTCCAAGAAATTATACATCCAAGTGTATCCTGTTAAAATTAAGTACATCCACAGTTCTTAAATAGCTTCAAACTCCAAATCACCATCAATTCAATATGCGACGAGAACTAAATTCCCCAAATTTACTAAACAACCACAAAGACCATTAAATACGCAATATGAAGAAAGTTAATTTGATCAAACGCAAATCACCGACCTGAGAGCCCTTATGTCCAATGAGAGTTCTCAGCGGCTTCCTTAAGCTCAGCTCCGGTTTTGAACTCCGCCAAGTAACGATAATAATCGCCCTTCTTATTTAAGTAAAACATCTAGAATCACCTTTCACGCGGATCCAATGAGTTCCGAATTAAGGAGCTTGAGAATGCCGTCACAAATGGAGGAAAGCTCCGATTCGATTTTGGATCTGTAAGTTTTGAATTTTGCCAGTGGGAACCATAGACATTAGTTAATTAAGAGCAGAAGTTCAAAAGTGGGGTGTGAAGGTGAAGAGATGATTACAAATTAATTTTCTATAATTGCAAGAGTAAACAGTGTTATGATATCCCTCATCGGTTCTACACACAATTGTGGATAGGCATATAAGTGGGGGTCAACCCTTCACCTTCAGCCATGGTTTTGGGTGAAGTTAGGGCTCTCTAGCTTTATGCCTAACAATTTGGTCATAATTTCACCCAAAACCATGGTTGAAGGTGAAGGGTTGACTCCAACTTATATGCCTTTCCACACTTGCGTGTGGAACCGATGTGGGACATCATAACAGATGATTGTGATGGAGGACCAATGAATGGGACGAACTGCTTCACTTCCGTTTGGCGAGATTGAACCTTGGGCAATGTATCTACATCAGAGCCTGGCTTCTCCTGAACCATATCATCTGGCTCCAGCTGATTTGATTCTGCTTTCATCATCAGTGCAGGGGAAGGAAAATGTAGCAGCTTTCATCATCAGTGCAGGGGAAGGAAAATGTAGCATCTCAGGTGCAGCAACACTGCCTTTATTCGACTGTAATGGCTGCTTAGGAACATCTGGAAAATTTACCAGGTCAAAATCTGAGTCTGAATCCAAAGTTTCATGCGCAGAAAGTTCAGGATTAGTGTATGTGGTCTCATCGTGCATCTCTTTTGGAAGGGGCAATTTGGAACCACAGACAAATTGAGTTGGCCAATTCTGAAAAAAAATAAAAAATAAAAAAGCGAAAGAAAGAAATGTGATTCTGGAACATTCTAAAACACAGAACTGAAACAGCAGTTACAGATCTTTACCAGTAAGTCTTCGTCTTGCTTTAATAATTCAATTTTTGTGGAGCACGGATCCCAATCAAGCTCATGCTCTTCAGCAATTTCCTTCAGTCGTTTCAGTTTTACATCGGGTGCTGGAGCTCAAATAGATAGAAGTTCCACCAGCTGCAATTACAATTATGTAAACAAAACAATGTTAACTGAACAAGGTTTGAATATAAGTCACAGATATGAAATGTCAAGAAATGGTCGGATAACCAGCCGATTGACACCACACTCAGGCATAAGCTCGGTTGCTGCACTTACAAATTCTTTACCGTATTTACCAGCAAACAGCAATTGTACCTGTAGCAATTCTGGCAGATAAGCACAACTTGGTGCCGCAAAGCACTGGATCGCCTCCTTTAAGACAAGAGGGCATTCCCTGATACGCATACAGAACAGAAAGCATTCAGTGATGAGAAGAATTCAACTCCCAAATAACTTATTTTAAATCAAGGACAAATTGAGTGAATAAGCACAACTGACAACTCTAAGTGTTCATATTATGTAACACTTTCTCCCAAGCATTAATATAAATGAAAACATACGTAGAAACCAAACAGCACCAGGGAAATGGTAACAAAACAAAAAGGACTTTTTTTCATGTTCATATCATGGAAAAAGAAAACAAGAGATGATGAAGGAAATGTTCCAAGTCCTACTCCTGAATAACACTTTGGGAAGACACCATAAGGTATCAGTGGGCTCATCCTAAAGACTCCAGGATGCCTTCTCAGTTCTCACATTGGACTACATACCCAGAACCAAAATATTAATTAATTTACAACCGATTATCAAGGAGGTTCAAATGGTATGAAAAAGAATACCTTTGTGCATCAATAATCGGAAGGCAGACAGAAATGAGCTGACAGAACAGCTAGACTATTTCTTGTGCAGCCATCATCTTCTCTTCTCTAATGATATGCTCTAACCTGAACACAAGAAATAATAACCCTACAATCTACCAGTTGAGTTAAAACCCTATAACTATGAATTCAAATCTTTTAATTTATTCAACAGATTCCAGAATTTCTATACAGATGAAATAATATCAAAAGAACCAGATCATTGTGAACAGCAACAAAACTCAAACAATGTAATCAGAGACAGATGAAATATATCCATACCTGAATCCGAGCAGTAGATTCTTGACCAGTTTCAAGAAGCTTGAAAATTTCTTTACGCATCTGCTTTAACTGAAACTCTCTTCGATTCCTCAGTAATCTAATCCGAGGGATTGTGAGTTTTAGCAAAGTTTTACTGTAAAAGTTCAAAAAACCTACAATCAGAGAGCATATTCATACAACTACTCTTAAGCCCAATTTAAATTCACTAATCAATACGAAACAAAACCACATAAACCAAAGTTGAATTAAATCCGATTTGAAACTTGCAGTTACACTAGAAAATTTAATAAGATCAACATCAGAAATGTAAACCTAGAACATTCTAGAACATAGAACTGCTATCAAACAGCAGTTTCAAATCTTTACCAGTAAGTCTTCGTGACGCTTTAATAGTTCGCTCACTGTGAAGCTTGGATCCCAATCAAGCTCATGCTCTTCAGCAATTTCCTTTAGTAGCTTCAGTTTTACATCGGGTGCGGGAGCTCAAATAGATAGAAGTTCCACCAACTGCAATTTCAGTGATGTAACGAAGATAATGTTAACTGAACAAGGTTTGAATATAAGTCCCAGATATGAAATGGCAAGAAAATGATTGGTCTAACCTGCCGAGTGACACCAAACTCAGGTATAAGCTCAGTTGCTGCACTTACAAATTCTTTGCCATATTTACCAGCAAATCAGCAATTATACCTGTAGCAATTCTGGCAGATCAGCACACCTTGGTGCTGCAAAGCATACCCTGGAATCGCCTCCTTTAAGTCAAGAGGGTATTCCCTGATAAGCATACAGCATGGAAATCATTCAGTGATGAGAAGAATTCAACTCCAAAACAACTTATTTTACATCAAGGACAGCGCAACTCAAAGTGATCATATTATCTTCCAAGCATTAATATAAAATAATAAAGGGGCACATGCATAGAAACCAACACCGCACCTGGAAAATGAAAACAAGACGAAAGAAGAACTGTCTTTTTCATGTTCAGATCATGAAAAAAGAAACCAAGAGATGACAAAGGAAATGCCCCAAGTCCTAATCCTGATAAGCACTACGGAAAAACACCAGAAGGGATCAGTGAGCTCATTCTAAAGACTCCCGATTTCTTCTCATACTGTACTACATACCCAGAACCAAATGATAATTAATGTATCATCAATTATTAAAAGAATACCTTTGAGCTTCAATAATCGGAAGGCAGACAGCAATGAGCTCACAGAACAGCTCAACTATTTCTTGTGCAGCCATCATCTTCTCTTCTCTAATGCTTTGCTATACCTGAACACAAGAAATAAATAACCCCACAATTACCAGTTGAGTTAAAACCCTATAATTATGATTAAATCATTTAATATACTCAACAGGCTAAAGAAATTCTATACAGATGAATAATAGCAAAAGAACCAGATAATTATAAACAGTATATATGAAACAAAACCCAACAAAGTATCCTAGGACACAATGAAATATATCCATACCCGAAGCAGTTGCTTCATGACAAGCTTCAAGAAGCTTGGCAATTTCTTTACGCATCTGCATTAACTGAATCTCTCTTCGATTCCTCAATAATTTAATCCAAGGGATTACTGTAAAAGTGCAAAAAAAAACCAACTAACAGAGGGCATATTGATACAACAAATCTTAAGCCCAAGTTGAATTCACCAATCAATACGAAATAAAACCACACAAACCAAAACTCGGATTAAATCCGATTTGAAACTTGCAGAAATACAAGCCAATTTAATAAGATCAACACCAGAATTTCCAAGTTCATCTCCATTTACATAAAAAATTATTTTCCGAAGAATCGGAAAAATGGACACATTTATCAAACCCTAAATCACATGAAAAAGAAGTTCACAACCATAATCGATCTGGAAAAAAACCAAGAACGTGAATTCAAGAATTACCATTTGGCAGCGTTGAACCGCTGCTTGAAGAAGGAATCCATGGTCGACGTGGCAGAAGAGCTCAATTCACAGTTCCTGAGTTGGAGATTACTCTCTTGAGAGATGATTATTGGGAAATTATGCATTCGACATAATTCACATTGAGTCAGCCAAATTACTCTATATACAAATGTTGCGTAACAAGGAAAAAAAACGACCCGAACAACGCTTCCAGTGTATCAGAAGGAGATATCTCAAAATGATGCACTAATGACAAAGTGTAAATGAATCAAATAATTTCCGAATTGAATATGATTGATAAGATGGGCTATTAGAATAATAACTAGGTAAATGCAACACCTCACTTCGTGAGGTGTCTACCCTTAAGTGTCTACCCGTATCTTAGGGACTATTTAATTCATTTATGACAAGTGATACCCATATTTGTAGTAATCAAATGTTGAGTATGATTGTTTAAACATTTACAGAAATAATAGTCACTAATAATAGTTCTCCAAAATACAGATATAGCATTCATCTGCAGCAGCACTGCGAGGAACCATTAAGCTTTCACTCACCTGTGCTTTATGTAATCTTCTAACCCTATCAACCTACTATCCCATTCCAACGCCACATTTGATGTCGTGGAATGCAGCACCTGGCGAATGATTTATTGTTAAATTCAGTCTCCACATCTAGGGTGGCTGTATCTGCAGTAATTCCCTTGCCGAACTTAGTAATAACTGTCGAACATTGAAAAGCTCCCATATATCAAAACCAGCATAGGACATGTGTAAACCTGGGTTAGAAACATGTTAAACAAACTTCTAGAGCTCATCAATTTGTTTTTCCGTAGTGAACTTCTAAAGGATATCATGAACCAAATAAGATGAATATTCTAGTTTTCACAAACACAGTGTGAGCAAAATACAACCCCACAAAATGTGAAACAAAGCAAAATCATAAACCACAGCAAAATCACGAGAATTTTTTACTTTGTCGTTGCTTTAAAAGAAGTAAGTAGAACAAGTAAAGTCATGATTGAAAGCCAGGGAATATTAATTATTTCTCTTTGGATAAAAACATAGAAAAGTTAATAAAATATAAGACAAGCCATTATCATTATTCTTTATTTATACATAATTAATGAAATATAGAGCAACTCACATCGAGATAACGGAGTTGGGATGTTGTAAATGTTGCTACTCTGAGGTCCAAAATGAAAACATCGCCATCTGGTGAGATCTTCACTGAGCGAGGTTCAATTCCAAGCTTACTTACATTAAACATCGTCTCAACGCTATACTCACCTTCAAATTTCATCATCAAACGGCTGGAAAAGAGGTAATTTATTTATTTATTTTTTCCCAAAAGGAAAATTCAAACAGAGGCATTCGTGACGTGTGGGGTTTTTTAAAAGTGATCTTTACCTGATTTGGTGGTCGATTTCAGCAACCACAACCACAACCACTTGGAAATGGTGGAGACAACTTCTAAAGGATATCATGAACCAAATAAGATGAATATTCTAGTTTTCACAAACACAGTGTGAGCAAAATACAACCCCACAAAATGTGAAACAAAGCAAAATCATAAACCACAGCAAAATCACGAGAATTTTTTACTTTGTCGTTGCTTTAAAAGAAGTAAGTAGAACAAGTAAAGTCATGATTGAAAGCCAGGGAATATTAATTATTTCTCTTTGGATAAAAACATAGAAAAGTTAATAAAATATAAGACAAGCCATTATCATTATTCTTTATTTATACATAATTAATGAAATATAGAGCAACTCACATCGAGATAACGGAGTTGGGATGTTGTAAATGTTGCTACTCTGAGGTCCAAAATGAAAACATCGCCATCTGGTGAGATCTTCACTGAGCGAGGTTCAATTCCAAGCTTACTTACATTAAACATCGTCTCAACGCTATACTCACCTTCAAATTTCATCATCAAACGGCTGGAAAAGAGGCAATTTATTTATTTATTTTTTCCCAAAAGGAAAATTCAAACAGAGGCATTCGTGACGTGTGGGGTTTTTTAAAAGTGATCTTTACCTGATTTGGTGGTCGATTTCAGCAACCACAACCACAACCACTTGGAAATGGTGGAGACAACTTCTAAAGGATATCATGAACCAAATAAGATGAATATTCTAGTTTTCACAAACACAGTGTGAGCAAAATACAACCCCACAAAATGTGAAACAAAGCAAAATCATAAACCACAGCAAAATCACGAGAATTTTTTACTTTGTCGTTGCTTTAAAAGAAGTAAGTAGAACAAGTAAAGTCATGATTGAAAGCCAGGGAATATTAATTATTTCTCTTTGGATAAAAACATAGAAAAGTTAATAAAATATAAGACAAGCCATTATCATTATTCTTTATTTATACATAATTAATGAAATATAGAGCAACTCACATCGAGATAACGGAGTTGGGATGTTGTAAATGTTGCTACTCTGATGTCCAAAATGAAAACATCGCCATCTGGTGAGATCTTCACTGAGCGAGGTTCAATTCCAAGCTTACTTACATTAAACATCGTCTCAACGCTATACTCACCTTCAAATTTCATCATCAAACGGCTGGAAAAGAGGTAATTTATTTATTTATTTTTTCCCAAAAGGAAAATTCAAACAGAGGCATTCGTGACGTGTGGGGTTTTTTAAAAGTGAGCTTTACCTGATTTGGTGGTCGATTTCAGCAACCACAACCACAACCACTTGGAAATGGTGGAGACAACTTCTAAAGGATATCATGAACCAAATAAGATGAATATTCTAGTTTTCACAAACACAGTGTGAGCAAAATACAGCCCCACAAAATGTGAAACAAAGCAAAATCATAAACCACAGCAAAATCACGAGAATTTTTTACTTTGTCGTTGCTTTAAAAGAAGTAAGTAGAACAAGTAAAGTCATGATTGAAAGCCAGGGAATATTAATTATTTCTCTTTGGATAAAAACATAGAAAAGTTAATAAAATATAAGACAAGTCATTATCATTATTCTTTATTTATACATAATTAATGAAATATAGAGCAACTCACATCGAGATAACGGAGTTGGGATGTTGTAAATATTGCTACTCTGAGGTCCAAAATGAAAACATCGCCATCTGGTGAGATCTTCACTGAGCGAGGTTCAATTCCAAGCTTACTTACATTAAACATTGTCTCAACGCTATACTCACCTTCAAATTTCATCATCAAACGGCTGGAAAAGAGGCAATTTATTTATTTATTTTTTCCCAAAAGGAAAATTCAAACAGAGGCATTCGTGACGTGTGGGGTTTTTTAAAAGTGATCTTTACCTGATTTGGTGGTCGATTTCAGCAACCACAACCACAACCACTTGGAAATGGTGGAGACAACTTCTAAAGGATATCATGAACCAAATAAGATGAATATTCTAGTTTTCACAAACACAGTGTGAGCAAAATACAACCCCACAAAATGTGAAACAAAGCAAAATCATAAACCACAGCAAAATCACGAGAATTTTTTACTTTGTCGTTGCTTTAAAAGAAGTAAGTAGAACAAGTAAAGTCATGATTGAAAGCCAGGGAATATTAATTATTTCTCTTTGGATAAAAACATAGAAAAGTTAATAAAATATAAGACAAGCCATTATCATTATTCTTTATTTATACATAATTAATGAAATATAGAGCAACTCACATCGAGATAACGGAGTTGGGATGTTGTAAATGTTGCTACTCTGAGGTCCAAAATGAAAACATCGCCATCTGGTGAGATCTTCACTGAGCGAGGTTCAATTCCAAGCTTACTTACATTAAACATCGTCTCAACGCTATACTCACCTTCAAATTTCATCATCAAACGGTTGGAAAAGAGGCAATTTATTTATTTATTTTTTCCCAAAAGGAAAATTCAAACAGAGGCATTCGTGACGTGTGGGGTTTTTTAAAAGTGATCTTTACCTGATTTGGTGGTCGATTTCAGCAACCACAACCACAACCACTTGGAAATGGTGGAGACAACTTCTAAAGGATATCATGAACCAAATAAGATGAATATTCTAGTTTTCACAAACACAGTGTGAGCAAAATACAACCCCACAAAATGTGAAACAAAGCAAAATCATAAACCACAGCAAAATCACGAGAATTTTTTACTTTGTCGTTGCTTTAAAAGAAGTAAGTAGAACAAGTAAAGTCATGATTGAAAGCCAGGGAATATTAATTATTTCTCTTTGGATAAAAACATAGAAAAGTTAATAAAATATAAGACAAGCCATTATCATTATTCTTTATTTATACATAATTAATGAAATATAGAGCAACTCACATCGAGATAACGGAGTTGGGATGTTGTAAATGTTGCTACTCTGAGGTCCAAAATGAAAACATCGCCATCTGGTGAGATCTTCACTGAGCGAGGTTCAATTCCAAGCTTACTTACATTAAACATCGTCTCAACGCTATACTCACCTTCAAATTTCATCATCAAACGGCTGGAAAAGAGGTAATTTATTTATTTATTTTTTCCCAAAAGGAAAATTCAAACAGAGGCATTCGTGACGTGTGGGGTTTTTTAAAAGTGATCTTTACCTGATTTGGTGGTCGATTTCAGCAACCACAACCACAACCACTTGGAAATGGTGGAGACAACTTCTAAAGGATATCATGAACCAAATAAGATGAATATTCTAGTTTTCACAAACACAGTGTGAGCAAAATACAACCCCACAAAATGTGAAACAAAGCAAAATCATAAACCACAGCAAAATCACGAGAATTTTTTACTTTGTCGTTGCTTTAAAAGAAGTAAGTAGAACAAGTAAAGTCATGATTGAAAGCCAGGGAATATTAATTATTTCTCTTTGGATAAAAACATAGAAAAGTTAATAAAATATAAGACAAGTCATTATCATTATTCTTTATTTATACATAATTAATGAAATATAGAGCAACTCACATCGAGATAACGGAGTTGGGATGTTGTAAATATTGCTACTCTGAGGTCCAAAATGAAAACATCGCCATCTGGTGAGATCTTCACTGAGCGAGGTTCAATTCCAAGCTTACTTACATTAAACATTGTCTCAACGCTATACTCACCTTCAAATTTCATCATCAAACGGCTGGAAAAGAGGCAATTTATTTATTTATTTTTTCCCAAAAGGAAAATTCAAACAGAGGCATTCGTGACGTGTGGGGTTTTTTAAAAGTGATCTTTACCTGATTTGGTGGTCGATTTCAGCAACCACAACCACAACCACTTGGAAATGGTGGAGACAACTTCTATGACAACCCCACAAACAATCTCTACAAATGTACGCCTATAAAAAGGAAAAGGAAAAATATTTAAGAAATAACACCAACTCGAGTGTAATTGTGTGTAAATATGTGTACTCACTAACAGTAGGTGATGCATAAACTGATGAGCATCCAGCAAGAAATATCAATAGGATTATAAGAACAATGCAGGTCATCCACATTTCTGTTGACCTTTTTTATTTATACTTAACAAACAACCAAATCAACAGAGAATTTCAAGAAAATGTGGAGGGGAAGCTCTACATTCTTTATATGCTGCTTAAAGTTGTATTTCCCATGGATAATTAATGAGACAGAGCATGAGGCAATAAAAGATGAGAGATAAAGGAGCAAATAGCAAGGAATTTGGTGAAACTTAGTAGAGTATCTTAGAATAAGTACAACTTAAAGCAGAGGTCACATATGCTGTTTTTTTTTTGTCTTAACACTGACAAACACCTCTTTAGTACACTTTGATCCCTATGAAATGTGATTTGTTTACCTTTTCATGCTGCTGAAGAAGCCAATTTGCCAGGCAACAGGCTTACTATATTTGTTAAAGAGTTTAGAAAAGGTAGGATTACCATGACGGAATTCAAGATCCACGCTAATGCTACATTCATCATCTCCCAGCCCTGTATGGAAGAAGTTGCGCACACCTCCCCTTCTATCACATATCCTCAGGCAAACCATGTCACTTAGTGAAAGGTTAGTGGGTGGCAACCGCACATCTGAGCCTTCTTTCATATTCTTTTTCTTTTTATATATAATTTCTGATATGGTTCATAATTCATATTAAAGGGTTGCGTATCTGCACATCTGCACAACCAAACACAAATTCCAACAAAACAAAAGAAAATAGAGGTGAGACTCGGGTTAACAAAATGAGAGTTACGATTCCAATTATTCGATGACTACAATCTAACATTTTATGATTTTACAATGCCTAAATCTGTATGCATTATCACATTATGCAAATGTTTCAGGTTTGCAGTCATATTCTTACTCAAGAAATCGAAACAATGAATGAATAAGTGAATAAACAATTACGAAGTGAAGTGCATAGGTACATCCAACGTTTAGTTATGTTCCTAATTCTGCAATTGCACAAAGCCCATAGCCTTTGTGAAATCCAAATGAATGTGAGCATGAAGGGTTAGTGATGAATAAAAATTAAGAGTAGCTCTCATAGGTTGATTCATAATTAGATTAACAGGCCCAAACATATTACAGTTGAACATATAAGTTGCAATTACAGTATCGTGTCATGCCAAGAATTTTAATCTAGGCAGCACTCTTACAACTAAAAGGAAGAGCAAAACCCATGTAAGAATCTCGAAGCAATCAACATTTATTCCATATATTGTTAAAGGCCATACATATTGGAATTATCTCATGTGTATTTTATTATAAATTTCTCATTCCTATTCTTTTGTTAAATTATTAGTTTTATTTTTAATAATGATTCTTATAATATTTTTCTTATTCAATTTATGTATATATTACTATATTATAAGTATTTCTTCCAAAAAGTCTATATAATTAATTACATTCACTTCAATTGTTCAATTGTTTATATCTCGTTATTCTTAAGATTTAATTTTTATTTTTAGAGTTTATAATATTTAAGTGAATAATTATTGTTAAAATTCATAAATAAAGAGGATTTATGCCCACTTTGTTTTTATGAAAGACAAACTTTATGACACATGCCCCTTGTTCAAAATTCCTGCGTCCGCCACTGTCTATACATACATACGCATACACTGCCACAAGCATCCTCTAAAGAGTCAAAGGAATTCTCAAAAACTTAATTGAATGGAGAATAAAGCAATCATCATTCAGGCAAGGACTATTCTTGCCATGGCATATGTGAGATACACACACATACTTGTTTGAATTATTCAAAAAATTTATTAAGCTCACAAATCTTGGGTCAACACTAAACAAAAATTCAGACAGACGCCATTCTTTCTCCTTGTATGCTGAAATATCTTGGTAGTAGAACTTATTTAACAATGTGTGGACCCTAATAACCAGTTTCAATAAAAATCTCAAGGGGCAACAAAATAAAGACGCTACTAATTCACCAAAAAGCAAACAATTGCGATGTAAACTCATAACCTGCTGCAGATAATACAACCACCAAGCTCATATTTAGGTGCCTTCATAAATCTTTATAGCCTGAGGATAATAGGTGTCGACTTCCCAGCTTTCCTAGCAGTGCGGACAACACCAATAAACCTAAACAACCTGCAAGGAGCTCAACCTAAATAGAAACTTGAAAATAACTTGCAAGCACATCAAATCCCAACTTAATTTCCAGCAAAGAAGAGAAAGAATGACTTTTGTTACCATTTACCAATCCTGTACTCAAAAGTTCTAGAAAGTAAAAAACAAATTGATACGTGCAAGATTGACTATGTTTCTCGTTGCTTTTTCTTGAAGGCATTTATTGTGATCATCTTACTCAACGACACCAAAAAAACAAATAAAGAAAATGGTAATGAATTGAATAATTCATGAAATTTATATCCGGAACACAAAATGATAAAACCACAATTATAAGAACTATGAACTATAAGAGAATTATACTATTTAGAGAGAATAAAACAGCAGCAAGAGAAGCAGCACATTTAGAGGCAGAAAAATAAGTGTACTGAGAGTAGCGTGCAGCACACATAGCAGGAAATTGAAAAAGAGAAATATAATCCAACCAAACCACCAAATAACCATGGTACCTTGCTATTTGATAGTATTTATCAAAACCAGAGACCATTAACATCTGCTTGAAAAGCTGTGGACTTTGAGGCAGAGCATAAACGTTCCAGGCTTCATAAAAGATAATCAAGGATCCTTTTTAGTTATTCAACACAAGAGAAGAAAGTCTGAAACAAATGCATGAACGATAGTTTAGTGAAGTGTTGAGCAACTGAATACAAATTGTAATCCTTGCCGCAACTATATCAGCCAACAGTTTGCTAGAAATGATAATGCAATGAACACATATTCAGGCAATTCACTGTCGGAATAAATTTAGTAAAGCAGACCTAAATTCTTGATGGCAATAAATAATCCCTAGCACCTTCTAGAGTAGATCTATCGTATATGATATGAATAATGTTTGCGGGAAAAACTAAATAGTGGCGAAAAAATCAGACGAACTATCACCATTAAATGAGAAATGAGAACTACCCAACATAAAAATTGGCCATGCAATTCTACCACACTATCACCCACATTTCTCTGACCACGATTCTAAAATTAATCACAATTATAATATTAATAACAATATGAATAGTAATAATAACCTCACCCATGGAACTTTCGCCGCCACTCCTCAGCCTTGCACCACTTCACTGAATCACCCACCAATCAAAAAAGAAACAGAGTAGAGTGCCAATACCAGAGAAAATGAGCGGTTGGGTCGATGCCGGCGCGGAGAATAGCAGAAAGGGAAATATGGAAGAACAGGGGGATTTCAGATTGAGGAGAGAAGAGAGGAAACCACCGCCAAAAAAAGTGACAGAAGAAAAGTAAGAAGGAAAGTGGAATAGAGAAGGTGAGGTGTTGGCAGGGAGAGTATTTTATGCTGTAGCCACGTGTGAGAACTTTTTTACAGGTAACTTGCACGAAACTGGCCACTAGCATGTTCAATGCTCATTATATATAGTAATAGATATAATATTTTATTTTATAAATAAAATAAGGCAAAATTTTCTATGCACTTTAGAATTTTGTGTTAAATTGTACTCCCTCCGTCCCGGCGTAAGAGGGTCATTTGTTTTTTTGCACGTGGATTAAGGAGTATTATTATTTAATGTGTAGTGGGTAGTTGTATTAGTGGGAGTGTGAGTCTCATATTTTAATTGTATTAGAGGGGGGTGTGTGGGTCTCATGTGTGTAAATAAGGAAATGAGGCTCTTTGGGTGGGACGACTAAAATGGAAAAATGACCCTCTTAGCCTGGGACGGGGGGAGTATACCCTTTAGTATACAGATGTAAACCCTTTATTTTTTAAAGAAAATTATTGTGTGTATCTGGGCGCATGGACAACACTCCGCGCACCTTTAGAATTTTGTGTTAAATTGTATACACTTTAGTATAAAAATGTGTACCCTTTATTTTCTAAAGAAAAAAAAATTAATGAAAAGTGTATATCCTTTAGAACAAAATGGTATAGCTTGTTCTTCTTTTATATCCTCCATTAGTCTGCATGTATATCTAGCTTACATGATTTTAATTTCTTCTTACATCACTCAATATTATTTCATACTTGTGGTAAGTAGCAATGCCTGGAAATAAGAAGGTTTACTCACATCGAGTCGAAACCGTATCCTAGGCTGGATATGTTGGAAATAAATTCATAAATCCTCATGAGACCCTATCATGATAAACTGAGATTCAAACTGTAACATGGAAGCGTACCTTAATCCATGGAGTTGTTTTAAATGGAACACGAAATCGGAGATCGGTAGGTATTATGACCTTCTTCAACTAAGCCTCCTTATTCCTTATTGAGACCGTAGTAATCCCTCCCGATGGGGAGAAGGGAAGACCATGTGTGGCTTAGTGTATTGGGGACCATAACCTGAGAGTCTTTATATACTATATAAATGGGACACCCATAATCACTCTGTCATGTAGTATTGGGTATCTATTCAATTGGCCCATATTAATATTATTATAACCCATGAACTTTTAACCTTAATTGAATCACTTAATTAAGTCCATAAATAATTGAATAGCTAATATAATTGCATAATAATATATTGCCCACAATTAGACTATATTGGAAATTAAAAATTTCCAACAATCTCCCAGCTATATATTTCTCAAAGCAATTATATCAAGAGTCCTTAGTTGCGCAACTTTATGATATTCCTCTTCAGGCTATACTTAACAATCTGGTCCATCTCATATACTAATATGGAACTACCGCGGCATTCACCATATTATAAATCGTGGTTAAACCCCAACAATCACCAATATCAATATACTCAATGACATAGATAAAATATGGTGAGTAACATGGAAATTACATGCAAAATGTGATCAATATCATGTCTATTCCAACTGGTCCAACTTTAGTCTTTAGTGAGATCAATTCAAAATGTAAAATATTACAAAATGAAATTATTACTTTAGTGAATTCACAATGAATTCAAAGTCATCAAACTTATTCTACAGAAAACTGAATTACCAAATCAAAGTGCTTTAAAAATTTTAATGAGCAATAAATATAGATTCCCACTAAACCAATGTATTTTAAAATCATATAACACCCACATGAGTAGCTAGCTCATATAAATTACAGGGCGTTTGAATACATAATTGGTGGATCCACATTTAGAGTCTATTACAATATGCTCTATTGAAATTTTATCCACACAAAACACTTTCTTTAACAACCAAGAATTCTATGTAAAAAATGCTTGACGTATAAGTACTCTTGTCATTAATACTTTATTGCGAACTAACTGTCACAATCAACTTTATGTGACAAAATTTCGCAACCTTTATTTAATGTTTGAATGCCCCTTAGTGTGCTACTAATTCGGTTGTCATGGTTAAGAAGCTATAAGTGTTTGCTTAACACTTTTACTTGTATAGCTCTCCAGACCAACAAAAGATATAGCCTGAAGTGGATCTTATACTGTATTGGCATCCAACAAACTCAGAATCAGAATTCCTTATGATCTCCTACAAATCTGATCCCTGATGTGCAAGCATGTTATCCTTAGTTCTCTGTAAATACTTTATAAAGATCTATACTAGAGTTACCTAAATGTCTACTTAATATACCAACAACATAAGTCAAATTAAGTCTTGTAAAGACCTCATCATACAACAATTTCCAATAGTCAAAGCATATAGAAAATTTTCTACATTTCTTAAATCTTTAATTTAACTTTAGGGCACTGATTAGCCATAGTATAGTCGGGATGACTAATTAAAGAATTTATCGAACCACAGGGAGAAAGGTACTAGGGTCTAAGCGATCTCGTGTTCATCATAGTATTATAGAGATGATCAATAAGGGGAGAATAATCAAGAAATAACAATAAAATAAATGGATAGATGAAGGGAAGATGGATGAATGAGCCAAGTAGATAGAGATGAGATTAGCCTCTCATGTTCATAAGAAAATTAACATAGATATTAAAATCCTTACAAAACATGATAAACAATAGGTTTCAATACAAAGTTTGGATGAAAACTCCCTTGGATGTCTCCAATGGTGATCTTCTTCTTTCTCTTGCAATTCACCTCTCTTCCTTGCTTCTCTACTACTTGGATGGAGGATTTGATGGTTGGATGAAGGTAGATCTAAAGGATGAAGAATGGATGGAGATGAAGGTAAAAAATGGAGGAAATGGTATGTGAGGTGTGTGTGGAAGTGTGGATTTCGGATCTGCAATCCTCAAATGTTGAATAAATGGGTATTTATACCCTTTAGAAAGCTTCTAGAAGAATCTGATTTTTTTACAGGAATTTACACCTATACGGCTCGTGTACTGCTACACGGCCCGAGTTTCTGCCGGCGACACGGCTCGTGTTCTGCACACGGCCACAGGGGTGGCCGTGTTACGTAATCTGGCGTGCGTGCACGGCTTTCAGAACAGGGCCGTGCGCGGTACACGGGCCGTGTGTTGTACTGAACACGGGGCGTGTACTGGGCTCGGCTAGCCGTGTGCTGCTTGCTTTACTATTTTGGCTCGTTCTTCCTCGTTTTAACTCCGAATTGAGATTTGCTTTTTCCTAAGTTTAAGCTCATTCACACACATTTCCATAAAAATACAAAACACTACCAAATAACACAAAAATACGGATAAATAAATATGAAAACACATATAAAAAGACACTAAAATCTATGTGAAAATATCACTCATCAGGCACCTTATTGAGACTCCACTTGTCTTCCTTAGTTTAACTTAAACATTATCCCACTAAATCACATAATTATCTACATTTGTATCAAAACCAAATGAGACAATTACATCATGATGATAGTTGTGATTCCTATATATGAAAGATAAACTTGAATTGATATATGGATTTTCTTTTAGTTCTTAGACCGTTGTGATCGTTTCCTCAACGTTATCCTTAAGAAATATTATCTTGACATCCATTTAATGCAATTCAATATCAAAATGTGCTACTAATGTCACGATTATCTTAAAAGAACATTTCTAAGTAACCAGTTAGAAAGTTCCTTAAAACAATGCTTTCTTTTGAGTATAATCCTTTACCAAGATGCATACCTAATCATCTTATATTGATTTAAACTCATAACTTATAGCATTAACCCACTTTTGAGTATTTGGACATTTCATGGCTTGATAAACATTGTTTGAATGTTCTACCATTAATTACATAGTGTCCTCATTATTTAGGAAAAAACTACATAATTATCCGAATTATTTTTCTCCCAACTCTAGTGGTTTCCTTAGTGACATTAATTCATTAGGTTGTTGAATATGTTATGCCTTAAATATTATTGACATTGTCCTATCGATATTCTGAATTTGGACATTCTTAAAAGTATAAGTAGGGGTCTAATAGACTCCTCTTCAAAGACAGTGTCTCTAATATTACTCTTCCCCTCAAATCAACATCCTCAAAGAATACCGTATCACCCGTATCAAATATGATCATATTAATTGGATCATAAACTTTTATTTTCATTCATAACCAATAAAATAGCTTGTATTTATTTAAGTCCAATTTTCTTTTGTAGATTCCAATGATCTAACCTTAGTTGGACATCACCATATGTGGAACTCAAAGAGTTCTCACAACTACTTGGGGTGAAACTTTATTGAGACCATAAGCTGCAATCTTTAATATTACTCTAATTAGTAACTTTATATTGTGGAAAACTATTTTGTCTTTTAACTACACCACAACACCATTCATACTAAGTAATCTTAATGTGGTGTATTTTAAAATAATTCTACAAGCCTTAGGAGTAAACAAAAGGTTATACTTTAGTTGTCTTTAGCAGCATTCTTAATGGATTTTCTTGTATTGCCCTTATACTTTATTGATGAAGTTCTCATCATGTATGATTTTGTTGTTGATATAGGTTCAACTTAATTGGCAGACTTCTTAATTATACAGAGAATTAATTCAAAATCATTATCATGCTTGCACTAAACTTTATAATCTTTCAAATTTTAAATAGTTTTGAATCATCTCAAGGAATTGAGCACAACATTAGTATCAAGTCCAATGACAACAATACTAACTTGTAAGTGACACCCTCTACATATACATCACACATCCTGGATCAAGTAAAGACTTTGGGTTTTCAACAAGCTACTGCTACATCCATTTCATTAGGAATTGATGATCTTTTAACAATACCCTCGAAGAAATGGCTAGTTCAAGATGCTGAACAACAAAGTTTTATTTTGGAAAAACACCACCATTATGGGAATGTCCACGTGGTAGAAAAATTACGCCAATCCATTGAAATATGGTATGCCACAAGTGAATATTTGCGACAAGAAATGCATCCTAATTTTAGGATGACTGACCCCCTTAATCCAGTTCATATAATGTCTTTTTCGGGAGCTAGAGGAAATGCATCTCAGGTACATCAATTAGTAGGTATGAGAGGATTAATGTCGGACCCTCAAGGACAAATGATTTATTTACCCATTCAAAGCAATTTACGCGAAGGGCTTTCTTTAACAGAATATATAATTTCCTGCTACGGAGCCCGTAAAGGCGTTGTGGATACTACTGTACGAACATTAGATGTTGGATATCTTACGCGGAGACTTGTTGAAGTAGTTCAACATATTGTTGTACGTCGAATAGATTGTGGCACCGCTCGTGGTATTTTTATGAGTCCTCGGAATGGTATGCCCCCAGAAAGGATTTTTATCCAAACATTAATTGGTCGTGTATTAGCCGATGATATATATATGGGCACACGCTGTATTGCCACTAGAAATCAAGACATTGGGATTGGACTTGTAAATCGATTCATAACCTTTCAAGCACAACCAATAGCTATTCGAACTCCTTTTACTTGTAGGAGTGCGTCTTGGATATGTCGATTATGTTATGGCCGTAGTCCTACTCATGGCGACTTGGCTGAATTGGGAGAAGTTGTAGGTATTATTGCAGGCCAATCGATTGGAGAACCGGGCACTCAATTAACATTAAGAACTTTTCATACTGGTGGAGTATTCACGGGGGTACTGCAGAACACGTGCGAGCCCCTTCTAATGGAAAAATCAAATTCAATGAGGATTTGGTTTGTCCGACACGTACACGCCACGAACATCCCGCCCTTCTCTGTTCTATAAACTTGTATGTAATTATTGAGAGTGAAAATATTCGACATAATGTAAATATTCCACCCCAAAGTTTTCTTTTAGTTCAAAACAATCAATATGTAGAATCAGAACAAGTGATTGCCGAGATTCGCGCAGGAACAACCACTTTTAATTTTAAAGAGAAGATTCAAAAACATATTTATTCTGACTCAGATGGAGAAATGCACTGGAGCGCCGATGTATATCATGCACCCGAATTTACATACGGCAGTGTTCATTTATTACCAAAAACAAGTCATTTATGGATATTATTAGGAGAGTCGCGTGGATCCACACTTTCGATCCATAAGGATCAAGATCAAATGAGTGGGCATTTTCGTTCTGTCACGAGTTCTAACCTTTCAGGAACGAATGATCCGTCGAGAGAAAAATTTTTTACTTCAGATTTTTTGGGTAAAAAGAAGATAGGATTCCTGATTATTCAGACCTTAGTCGAATTATATGTACTGGTCGTTGTAATCTTGTAGATTCGACTGTTCTCTACCATAATTTGGATTTATTCTCAAAGAGGCGAAGAAATAGATTCATCATCCCACTCCAATCGATTCAAGAACGCGAGAACGAACTAACGCCATTTTCAGATATCTCGATTGAAATCCCCATCAATGGTATTTTCCGTAGAAATAGCATTCTTGCTTGTTTGGACGATCCTCGATACAGAAGAAGGGGTTCGGGCATTACTAAATATGGGACTCTAGAAATGCATTCAATCGTAAAAAAAAGGATTTGATTGAATATCGATGAGGCAAGGAATTTAGTCCAAGATACCAAATGAAAGTAGATCATTTTTTTTTATTCCCGAGGAGGTACATATATTACCCGTATCTTCTTCCATAATGGTACGGAACAATAGTATCATTGGGGTAGATACAAAAATTACTTTAAATATAAGAAGCCGAGTAGTTGGGTTGGTCCGAGTGGAGAGAAAAAAAGAATTGAACTTAAAATCTTTTCTGGAGATATCCATTTTCCTGGAGAGACAGATAAGATATCCCGACATAGCGGTGTTTTGATACCACTAGGAACAGGAAAACAAAATTCTAAGGAATCTAAAAAATGAAAAAATTGGATCTATGTTCAACGGATCACACCTAGTAAGAAAAAGTATTTTGTTTTGGTTCCTCCTGTCGTCACATATGAAATAACAGACGGTACAACTTTAGGAATACTTTTCCCCCCGGATCTGTTGCAGGAAAGGGATAATGTGAAACTTCGAGTTGTCAATTATATCCTTTATAGAAATGGTAAACCAATTCGAGGAATTTCTGATACAAACATTCAATTAGTTCGGACTTGTTTAGCATTGAATTGGGACCAAGACAAAAAAAAGTTCTTCTAGTCAAGAATCCCGTGCTTCCTTTGTTGAAATAAGGGTAAATGGTTTGATTCGACATTTACTAAGAATCCACTTGCTGAAATCCACTTTTTCATATATCGGAAAAAGGAATGATCGTTCAGGCTCAGGATTGTTCTCGGATAATGGATCAGATTTTACCAAAATCAATCTATTTTCTTCGATTTATTCAAGGCAAGAATTCAACAACCCCTTAATCAAAATCAAAGAACTATTCATACATTGTTGAATAGAAATGCAGGATTCGAATCGTTGATAATTTTGTCATCATCCAATTATTTTCGAATGGGTCCATTCAAAGATGTAAAATATCACAATGGGATAAAAGAATCAATTAAAATTACAAAAGATCCTGCAATTCCAATTAAGAATTCGCTGGGGCCTTTAGGAACAGCTCTAATTGTGAATGTTTATTCATTTTACCATTTAATAACTCATAATCAGATCTTGGTAAATAACTATTTGCAACTTGACAATTTAAAATAGACTTTTCAAGTAATTAAATTGAAATATTATTTAATCGATGAAAATAAGAAAATTTATAACCCCGATCCATGCAGTAACATTATTTTCAATTTGAATTGGTATTTTCTCTATCCTAATTATTGTCAAGAAACATCTACAATAATGAGTCTTGGGCAGTTTATTTGTGAAAATATATATATAGCCAAAAACGCACCACACCTAAAATCGGGTCAAGTTATACTTATTCAAGTTGACTCTGTAGTAATACGATCAGCTAAGCCCTATTTGGCCACGCCGGGAGCAACTGTTCATGGCCATTATGGAGAAATCCTGTACGAAGGAGATACTTTAATTACATTTATATATGAAAAGTCGAGATCCGGTGATATAACCCAAGGGCTTCCAAAAGTAGAACAGGTATTAGAAGTGCGTTCGATTGATTCAATATCGATGAATCTAGAAAAGAGGATTGAGGGTTGGAACGAACTTATAACAAGAATTCTTGGAATGTCGTGGGCATTCTTGATTGGTGCTGAGCTAACTATAGTGCAAAGTCGTATCTCTTTGGTTAATAAGATCCAAAAGGTTTATCGATCCCAGGGGGTGCAGATTCATAATAGGCATATAGAAATTATTGTACGTCAAATAACATCAAAGGTCTTGGTTTCAGAAGATGGAATGTCTAATGTTTTTTCACCGGGAGAACTAATTGGATTGTTGCGTGCAGAACGAATGGGGCGCGTATTGGAAGAAGCCGTTTGTTACCGAGCCCTCTTATTGGGAATAACAAGAGCATCTCTCAATACTCAAAATTTCATATCTGAGGCGAGTTTTCAAGAAAAGGCTCGAGTTTTAGCAAAAGCAACTCTCCGGGGTCGAATCGATTGGTTGAAAGTCCTGAAAGAGAACGTTGTTTTGGGGGGTATGATACCCGTCGGTACCGGATTGAAAGGATTAGTGCCCCCTTCAAAACAACATAACAGGAGCCATTTGGAAATGAAAAAAAAATAATCTATTTGAGGGGAAAATGAGAGATATTTTGTTTCACCACAGAAAATTATTTGATTCTTTTCTTTCCAATAATTTTCATAATAAACCAGAACAATCATTTATAGGATTTAATGATTCCTAAAAGCAGATTCATCTTTTTTACTATCTGTATATGTATTTGGTGCAGTCATTTAATTCGGTAATCAAAATAGTAAGTAATAGAAAAGGCTCATTAATGGCTTATTCGTCTATCTACAGCCAGTCTACGGTAGAAAAGAAGGTTCCATCGGAATAATTATTTATTTCAGTTCAGGGGTCCTCGTCTCTTTTTTTTGAAAAAAAGGGGGGGGGGAGAAATGACAAGAAGATATTAGAACATCAACTTGGACGAGATGTTGGAGGCGGGAGTTCATTTTGGCCACGGTACTAGGAAATGGAATCCTAAAATGACACCTTATATCTCTGCAAAGCGTAAAGGTATTCATATTACAAATCTTACAAAAACGACTCGTTTTTTATCCGAAGCCTGCATTTAGTTTTGATGCAGCAAGCAGGGGAAAACAATTCTTGATTGTTGGTACAAAAAAAAGCAGCTGATTCGTAGCACGGGCTGAAATAAAGGCCCGGTGTCATTGTGTTAATAAAAAATGGCTCGGCGGGATGTTAACAAATTGGTCCACTACAGAAACGAGACTTCATAAGTTCAGGGACTTGAGAATGGAACAAAAAATGGGAAGACTTAACCGTCTTCCGAAAAGAGATGCGGCTGTGGTGAAAAGATAATTATATGACAGGGTTACCCGATATTGTGATCATCGTGGATCAGCATGAAGAATATACGGCCCTGCGAGAGTGTATCACTTTGGGAATTCCAATGATTTGTTTAATCAATACAAATTGTGACCCCGATCTTGCAGATATTTCGATTCCAGCAAACGATGACGCTATATCTTCAATCCGATTAATTCTTACTAAATTAGTATTCGCAATTAGTGAGGGCCATTCTAGCTATATAAGAAATACTTGATTAATAATAAGCTAAATAACTTTTTCTAGATATATTTATGGAATCGATTATTATTTATGAATTTTTTAAAATTGATAAAAATAACTGGGGATATTATGTGATTAGTTAGTATTCAAAATAGGAGTTGGTATTCAAAATATCCGATTTAAGTAGACAAAGAGATGGTTAAATCAAAATAATTTTGTTTAAAGTTTGATTTTTTCAGAGGGCAATATGAATGTGCTATCATGTTCCATCAACACACTAAAAAGGATTTTATGATATATCCGGTGTGGAAGTAGGCCAACATTTCTATTGGCAAATAGGGGGTTTCCAAGTACACGACCAAGTACTTATTACTTCTTGGGTTGTAATTGCCATCTTATTAGGTTCAACTACTATAGCTGTTCGGAACCCACAAACCATTCCGATCGGGGGGTCAGAATTTCTTCGAATATGTTCTTAAATTCATTTGAGATGTGAGTAAAACTCAAATTGGAGAAGAATATGGCCCTTGGGTTCATTTTATTGGAACTACGTTTCTATTTATTTTTGTTTCGAATTGGTCAGGAGCTCTTTTACCTTGGAAAATCATAGAATTACCTCATGGAGAGTTAGCCGCACCCACGAATGATATAAATACTACTGTTGCTTTAGCTTTACTCACGTCAGCGGCGTATTTCTATGCAGGTCTTACCAAAAAGGGATTAAGTTATTTCGGGAAATATATTCAACCAACCCCAATCCTTTTACCCATTAACATTTTAGAAGATTTCACAAAGCCGTTATCGCTTAGTTTTTGACTTTTCGGGAATATCTTAGCGGATGAATTAGTAGTTGTTGTTCTTGTTTCTTTAGTACCTTTGGTGGTTCCTATCCCCGTCATGTTCCTTGGATTATTTGCAAGTGGTATTCAAGCTCTTATTTTTGCAACTTTAGCCGCGGCTTATATAGGTGAATCCATGGAGGGTCATCATTGAAATAGTCTTTTTTTCGCTTAGCGCAAAGCAATGTATGCACGTCTCAAGAGAATTGACTTAAGGAATAAAACTATACAAGACTCTATATACAATAGAAAGCAATAGGAACACAAAATTGAAAAATTACGATATTAGAGAGTTGTAAAAAAAAGGAAAGAGATCGAAAAGATCTTTTTCCTAAAATTCTCTTTTCGTCCACTTCCTACCCTTCTTCGACGAATATTAATTTTCTATCTATTCTATTAGTCAGCCAATATTTTTATTCAAATCATAATTGGAATAAGATATATTTTACGACGTGTGATTAAATAAAAAGCAAGAGGGGGGATTCGACTTTACAGTTGATTTTATTCCACAATTGACCAAAATGAAATGAAATTTTAATAAATAAGAAATTGCATGAACTTAAATCAATTCAATTGAAAATAATACTATTTCTATGCAGTAATTCACACTAATCAATTGAATTTGCCCATTTAGATTGTATTCCTCGATAAACAAAACGGGAGGGTAGAAAATAATTTGCAAAAAATGGGATTCCTCAAAAAGTGGATTGATTGTCGAATCAGATTGAATCTAATGGTTTACGTTATGGAAGAAAGACATGTATATGTGATATTAGATATATTAGATATTGACTCGTTATATATATGAACTAAAGATATATTTCATTTGCCCTACTACTGTGTGTGGGTTCCAATAGAAGTCATTTCATATCGTTGTCGCTGTGAATTGGCTGAAAAAGGAAATGAAATCAAGAAAATTTAAATAACAGTCCGAAATCACGAAATAAAGTTCTACGGATTCACAAAAACTTTGTGGATGGAAATAGAAAAAAAGAAATATCGAAATAGTTCTGATGATTCAATAATATTCTTATTTCTTACTTAAATTCAAAGTTCTTAGTTATTTCCACTGGATGAATCCTATCGATGGAATAATGAAGTCCTGCCTAATTCATTGGTTGATTGTATCATTAACCATTTCTTTTTGTTGGTATGAGAAACTTATCATGAATCCACTGATTTCTGCCGCTTCCGTTATTGCTGCTGGATTGGCTGTAGGGCTTGCTTCTATTGGACCTGGAGTTGGTCAAGGGACTGCCGCGGGTCAAGCCGTAGAAGGTATCGCGAGACAGCCCGAGGCAGAGGGGAAAATACGAGGTACTCTATTGCTTAGTTTAGCTTTTATGGAAGCTTTAACGATTTATGGATTGGTTGTAGTGCTAGCACTTTTATTTGCGAATCCTTTTGTTTAATCTTAGAAATATAAAAATTCATATTTTCCTATTTTATTGCTTTGGAATTGTCATTTGCTTTTTCAAATTAGATGGCGACTTCACTCCTATAATTCCTTATTCGTTGAGAAAATAACCTACGGGGAAGGGCTGATTCGCAGATGAGGAATTAGTATGCCGACTCGCTTTCATCCTTCCCGTTCATAGTCCAAGGGAAACTTTATGAGGTGTTGCAACAATGAAGGAGCAACTCATACTTTAAATAAAAGATTTTTTGACTCGATAAAAAAAAGAATAAATCAAAAAGAGGGGCAAAGTGATAGAAAAAGAACTCTCGTCGATTTTTTAGTCTATCTATAAGAGGATCTTATATGAAAAATATAACCGATTCTTTCGCTTGTTTGGGCCACTGGCCATCTGCCGGGAGTTTCGAATTTAATACCGATATTTTAGCAACAAATCCAATAAATCTAAGTGTAGTGATTAGTATATTGATCTTTTTTGGAAAGGGAGTGTGTGTGAGTTGTTTATTTCAAGAATATGCTGGATCTAATCAGCTGTACCCCCTTCTGTTATAACTAGGAAGGAGGGGTGCATGATCTCGCGAATTACTTCTTAAGAAATTATATGTAAGAACCGCAGCATTTCGTGATTAATTGGAAAATCCACTTTGATTCTCTAGCAACCAATAATGTGGGGCTGTTAAGATGGTTAAATCAAATTGTTTGAAGTCTAGTCTGGACGCAGCATGGTACTCTTTCTACCGCTATGTTAATATAGAGGTGGTTTTCATTTAAAATGAATATTTTATCGATATAGAACACTCATCTCGATTAAAAAAAATGGAACCACTCGGGTATTTTCCCCTTATTATCCAATGCAGAATCGACGACCTATGCCTTATGTATAATTTGCATAATTGGATATTTTTTGTATAATTTTGCATAATTTTTGGATTTGAACTGAAAAAAAAAAGAAACAACTTTGCTTGCAATTACATATTTTTTATTTTGTCAGAAGAGTCCTCTAAGTATTTTAGTTCTGGTGACGACACATCATCAAAATAAAATTCTCCTTTAGTATATTAAAGATATTACGCTAGTGCAAGGGGTTTATACTATAAGGTAGTAATAGACATTAGATATGGGTTAATGGGCCTAAAATTTTTTTAAACAAGGCCATTAGTCTATGGGTCTTTTACAATAAGGTAGTAATAAACAATAGATATGGGCCTAAATTTTTGTAAACAAGACCATTAGTCAATGGGTTTTTATAGAAGGTAGTAAGACAATAGATATGGGCCTAAATTTTTTTAAAGGCCAAGGCATTAGTCAATGTTCACAACAGACGCAAACAGGACATGTATTAACCTTCACAAACTTTCTTATTAAACGGAGTACGAAATTAGACCATCGCCCCTAATTCAACGACAATACACGCATAAACCCTAAATCAACCGCATGGAGAAACCACCTCAATCTCCTTCGGAATATGTCGCTCCCTCTCAATCCAGCGGTACGAAACTACCTGAATTGTCGCAAATAGAATCTCAATCCGACTGCACGGAGAAACTCGGACTTTTTTACCTTTCGAATGGCCAAAAGTGCAAGGAAATCAGGGTATACGCGGTCGCTGATATGTACAGTACTGGTGGTGTTGGTGTTGATGTTGATGTTGATACGAAGTTCAAGCCTATCCAGCCTAATATTCAAATTTATTTCAATTTGGAAAAAGCTCATCGCGACACATATTGTGTTGTAAATTCCATACTATACTTATTCGCCGGGTTTGAGCCGATACGTTGTCCGCCCGGCACCCCGAGAAGATGTGCAGCAAAATGTGTTTTATCCTTGCCCAAGCCCAAGCTTGAGAAAATCTGTAATATGAATCACTCCAAATGGTGGCCCGAGGCCATCCCCACACCCGATTCTAAAAGAATTCTAGTCTTCTCCGCTGCACTCTTGGATAAATATGCCGAATTTGGTTTTGAGATATATGATATCGACGGAGACTCTTGGGACACACTTCCCGGATTGCCCATCGGAGACTTACCCCAAGGCCAGTTTTGTCATTCCGCGAAGTCATACAGCTTCATAGATAAGTCTCATTTCTTGGTGGAAACAACGGAGGGAACCTTTACCCTGAATCTCCAATCAAAAAACTGGTCTCGAATTTCCAATTGGGAGGAGGTAGATGATGGTTCTTGGTGTTGCGATGAGTTCATATCGCTGCGTGGTGGTCAAATTGCTGTCACTGCTGCTGGAGTCTATGAAGGTGTAAATCATGAGATATTGACCTCAGAAGTTGGAATTGAAGGCCAAATGGATGATCTTCCATACGGGGGTTATGTTCGGCGTTCCGAATGTCGCTTATCCAAATTTCCTCCTAATGATCCTCCAGAGTGGTATGGCACTCTTATGTACCCTTCCATTGTCCCTCTCCACATGGTGGAAGAAGATAGAGTTTTGAAGACCTGCACTTTACAAGCAGAGCGTGATGGAGCAGAGGGGGATGAGAGTGGTGTTGGATATCGTGTGTTGATTGATGTCTCTCGTGTCGACCTCAACACTCTCAAAACGGAAGTTGTCAACACCATACGAGCTCACATACGTAGTGTAAATGGTTCCCCCATCCTTAAATTGTTTCCCCTTTGATAGGTTAGGTTGCCACGTAGACTGTCTCCTACATGTAGGTTCTCTCTTGTTTCCTTTTGAATCGAGATTGTGGCTTCTGACTACTTGTTAGTATTTATTTCTTTTTATACATGATCTGTTTGAGTTATTGTTATTTAAATGCCTTTTGTTATTCTAGCTGTACAAGGAAAAGAAAGAAGAATATTTGGCTTATTTGAAACTCTTTCATGCATCTCATAATCCTTTCCTCATTTGCAGACTCACTACCACTATGAACCTGCATCGGAAATTACATATAGACGAAGAATGGCAAGCTCTCTTGCTCTAGAATGTAACTGATTATGGCCTCTATATATTCAGATGTCTATAAGTACAACTTCCATCTAGAATCATGTCATTTGTTGCTTTGTAATTTGATTTAATCCTTTAATACATCATGAGTCAGTAATCAGTAATATATCAAACAAATAATAGATAATAGTTATTCTTGAGAGCAGCTGCCTACGATATCAACATGAACTTGATGCACTAGAGAATGCTGGCATGTGGTGAGCACGTAATGTATTCATTTCATATCATCTACATTAAGTAAACTATGTTCCTGACGTTCCTTTGATATTCAGTTGAATAGTCTCCGTTGCAGAATACGAAATATTTTCTGTACTAGCTTCTCTCTCTTCTGGTTGTCGTATTAGTATATGAGATTTACAGTTTCTGTTGCTGCTGAAGCAACCTATCCTACTTACTCTAGGTGCCTAGAGGATTCATAGATTGCAGAATGGTGAAAATGTGAAATTGACATTTAATCTGCAGATTATCAGTGTTGATGGAAGAAACCTGATTGTATGGCATTATATTGGCTAAGCTATTGAACTCACTGCCAAAGGATGTTGTGGATACCTTCATACATGAATACGTCTATAAAGCGTCTTAATAACCATATGGGCTAGTTTCCAGCCAGTTATAGGTAATCTTCAATCTACGTGTATCCCGTTTCCATTTGCTTCACTTTTTGCGTGTCTAATACTCTTTTCTCTCTATGTACTTGGTTAAGACATAGAATGCATGCCAGGAAATCAAAAGTACAAGTGTTAGATGATTTAGATACTCATGGTGTTGATCAAGAGATTAATCATGTCCAGCATAGGATTCAGTTTCGACTCGATGCGAGTAAATCTTCTTATCGCCAGGCATCTCATAATCCTTTCTTGATTTGCGTACTCACCACAAGCATGAACCTGCATTAAATAATATTGAGTGATGTAAGAAGAAATCAAAATCATGTAGGCTAGATATACATATAGAATAATGGAGGATAAAAATGAAGAACAAGCAAACTGCTAAACTAACTAAAAGTGTTGCACTTGATGCAATGGAGTTAACTCCAGATAGTCAAAGCCGTGTCTAGGAGGTAGGAAATGGTAACAATAATCAAGTCTCGGCGCACTTATACGAGTCACGTGATGTTAGAACGGAAATTAATGCAGATAGAAATGGGAATATTGCTAATGGAACTGAAGCTGTAAGTTTGTTTTGTTTTCGGTGTGTATGTGTCATTAGTGCATCATTTTGAGATATCTCCTACTGATAACAGAAGCGTTGTTCTGGTCGGTTTTTTCCTTCTTACGCCACATCTGTATATAGACTAATTTGGCTGACTCAATGTGATCTTGGCCTTGAAAGAGACTTTGAGATATGGATTGTTTCTCAGCACATTTGCAGAACATTTGTGTCTGGGGATGGAATTATTGCTGTTTCGGGTGTTTGCTTTCATGCATAATTTCACCCCTTCATTAATTTTTCGTTCAACTTTTACATTTAACGCTTATCAAAGAGTGCTTTCTTATCCGTGTTTGATGCCAATATTTATCCTTTATCATTTATGAAATTTTAAGAACAGTGATATGGGCGGCTTTGATGACGGGTGCAATAGAAGGGCCATCAATGCTGCTTACAGGGTTAAACTCAGCACACAAGCTTAGGAATTCAAATTCAAATTCTCAGGCGTGATACTGTGTTGGTTCCATGATGTGGTATAAAAGGGAAGAGATCTAGTAGCATATGCAGGCTTCTAACATGGATGCGCAGAGATATTTTCCTTGTGTCTTTTGTTTCCCTGGATTCTGTAAGGGCTCACTTTGCGTACCCATTTTTGTGTGTTAGCTGATATATTAGCAACTCATTGCTTTCTTTTTATTTTTCTACCATTGGTAACCTATTACCTAAGTCGCAATGGAAATTTGGGATTGACATAGTTCAGTGATACTGTCATAGATCCAAATCAACTTGTAAGGTTTGTGTGTCAACAATTATAGTGCCCTGTATCCCAATCTTATTCTGGATTATTTACATGCAAATTGTTTAATAAAATAATGTGTACCATCTTTTATAGTGTTTGAACTTGCTTGGATGAAGATGGTTTAATTGCATGGGTTTAGCTGCTAGTTTACTTTTAGCATGTGCCTTTTCGCATAAAATGATCTGATAACCAGTTACTCTTCCAATTGTCAAGGACTGATCTCATGGCAAAGCTATTTCTGAAAAAATCTGACTTCCTACTACTATAAAATTAAGTGAAGTCACGTCTCTTTTGAAGATTTTGTATTTCAAAATGGATCATAATTTTTCTTAATCACCTATCTTTAGGTCTAACTTAAGCTTCGTTTGTTCTGTTTTATGATGTATTGCAACATTGTCTGGAAATATTAATACTTATCATTAATATCCTATTAAAATTTGTATCATGGGAAAATATAGATTTAAGTTATACTTCTACCTATCCTATCAGTAGTTAACATTGGTTGATTTTCTAGTAGTTCATTTCCTGGGATGTTTTGTGCTAAAGATGTGTGGAGTAATAATATGCTGTTGAAATCAAAAGTAAACATGAAATTGTTTTCTGTACTTGCTTAATATGCTGTACTCGTCGAATTGAATGAGTAAGGAGAACTTTCTATCACAAAAGAAACTGTCGCAATGCTGGGAGAGCTCAACAAACATCAAGGCCATTAAACCCTCCAAGAAAGTTGAGCTTAACTATGACTCTCTGAGTTTTACTTCTAATATTATATCATTGTCCTACTAAAAACAAGCAAAGGATTTGTAAACAAAGTATGCATTCAAGTGTGCATGCTGGTTCATTTCCCATAAAAGTGTATTTCTTGTAGCCTGATATGCAGTATTATACTCCATTACAGGTTTTCCAGTGAAGAAAGATAGTTTGTCGTCATCTTATAAGTCCTTTCTTGGTAAGCATGGTGGAGAGGATGAGATTGCATGTGGTCTACCTTTCACCAATTTGGAAGTTGTAGAGAAGTTCTACAAGCCTAATAATGTTTACATTAAACTAGATCCACAAATGAAAGTAGCTTGCTGGGCAGGTAGGTTTCACAGTTAAGCGTTCAAATTTATAACCTCTCAGTCAATATCTGCTCTCTTGTCTATTATAAATGTTCATTGTTGCTTAATGCTTACACACCTTTGATTTCTTATTGACGTGTTGTATTATGTTGACATTACTGTCAATACTTGGTATTGGTCTAGAACATTCTCTCCGTTATTCAACTGAATCTTGCTTTAACGAATGGTATTACTGGCATATATGAATCAATTTCTATGCATAGTATTTACATTTAGTAAAATCAGATTACTTTATAGTTTCTACTGATAATTTGTGAATTACTGTAGTAACATAGTTAGATTCAAATCTAGATCTCTAGCTTGTTTTAAATTGCTTTACCAACATGTAATTAACCCTAATATAAAAGCTTACATGCTCCATTATGACTTGATATAAGATTTAAGTGACTTTGACGTCCAAATTTTTTTGTTATATTCTCCTGGTTTCTTCATTTCGTTTTTACTTAACAATCCTGCGCATAGTTGTCTACAACTGTTCTTTCCTTTTATCACATTTGAAGCCCCACTCCTGTCAAATGTAGAAAGTAGCAAGACTACTTGACGGAATATTTCGTTTTTAGTGAAAAGTTTTTTTTTTCTTGTGCCAGGTTATTCATGGTAATCAAGGATTTCTGCCGCATTTCTTTTCCTTCCTTCTTTAAGCTTATAGGTGAGCATTAAAAGTTTATCTTCCAGTTTATTCGCTACCTACTCTTATTGTACATCTTCAAGGTCTCTTAAGAAGGTCAGCATCTGGATAATAGCTCGTGATATTTTTTAACGCATAAGTTGTGGTGTTACTAGTATATATTTTAGATTCAACTATTGTTGGTCTATGTCAGTTCGAGTCCATGGTTCTCTTAAGTATTCCATGGAAAATCAAGCAACTGCCTGCTCTATTAGTTGGTTGATAGCTCTACGCATGCGGACATGAACTTGATGCACTGACGCATGCTGACATGTGGCTTGTGGTGAACACGTTATTCTCTTTTGTACGTTTCTGTTGCTCCAGAAGCAACCTATCCTACTTGCTCTAGGTGCCTAGACAATACTAGGATTCATTGATGGTAGAATGGTGAAATTGGCATTAAATCTGCAGATTATCAGTATTGATGGAAGAAAACTAATTGTATGGCTTTATATGGCAAGAAATTGAACTCACTATCGAAAGATGTTGGGGATGCCTTCATACTTAAACACATCTATAAAGCGTTTTAATTACCAAATGGGCTAGTTTCTAGCCAGTTTTAGGTAATCTTCAATCTACGTGTATTCTGATTCTTTGCTTCACTTTATGCGTGTCTAATTCTCTTGTTCTCACTTTCTACTTGGCTAAACATAGACTACATGCTCATTTTTTTTTACCAGAGCTTTGTCTTGCTCTTCTCTGTCCTGTTTGCGTTTACTCCGTTCTCTTCCACCTTCATGTTCTTCCTTTCCTCTTGTAATCTTCTCTCCATCTCAGGTGTCCTGAATTGCGAGCTTCTGATATTAGTTCGACCGAGGTACGTTGATCCCTAATTTCTGACCTATTTTAAAGTGAACTCAAAAGTTTTTCTGCTTTGTGATCAATTTCCCCTACAAATTTGGATTTCCTATTGTGTTTTCATGAAACTGCATTGTGTACACCTTTGAATAAAAAATGATTTATTCTATATTTATTCTACTGCTGCATTAAATGAGAAAAGAGGCATTTTGTGGCATTGAATATTGCTGGATTACATAAAAAAACTCACCTAAAGAGGTGCAATTTAATTGCAGAAAAAAGATTTAAATCCATTTGAATATCATGTGTTGGATACTGGCTTTTGCAGATGTTTGGATATTCACTCAGCTCATCGTTAGTTTGATTTCTTCTTTTGCCTCATGATTTGTGCCTATCTGCCACCGGAGATGTGGATCAGGCTCAAGAAAGAATCAACAATTTGGCCATATTTTTGAAGGAGAAAGGATTAAGCTCCAGTCTAAGAAATGCTGGGGTTGGAGTTGTCAGCTATATTATATAGAGGGATGAAGTCCGCGGCCCTACGAGCTAGACACTCGTTTCATTGGTTGGAAGAGAAACTCTACTATGAGGAAAAATCTCTACTCCGACACTTGGAGCTACCTCTATCCATATACCTTGAGCTGGTCTATAGATAGCCCTTTTTGTCTTCCAGAGTGAATATTTGTTTAAAAATTGAGCCTATTTGAGTCTATACTAAATTGATGTTTCTGTCAACAGGACAAACTGAAAGATTATGACAATATAAGCTACACTCCTTCTCGAGATCACCAGTGGCACCTCTATACTGTCATGGACAAGCCAATCCAAAGGATGTTTCTCAGAACACTTGTGAGGCAGCCCATATCAAATGAAGGGTTTTCTGTATTGGATCAGGGTTTGACTCAGTCTTTTGGCACTCTATCCTATATATACTTGAAGGAGTATTTTGAGGTCATTAATGTCAATTATGGAGGGAGCTGGAACTCCATGCCCATAACTCTGCCATAAAACCTGACCATGCTCATTTATACCTCTATACATTGCGAGAGCAACAAATTGACAATCTTTTGCCCTATGACTTTTGGTTTATTTGGTTTTGTTTCGTATTGATTAGTGAATTCAACTCGGGCTTAAGAGTTTTTGAATGAATATGCCCTCTGATTGTAGGTTTTTTTCATACTTTTACAGTAAAACTTTGGTAAAACTCACAATCCCTCGGACTAGGTTACTGATAAATCGAAGAGAGATTCAGTTAAAGCAGATGCATAAGAAATTTCCAAGCTTCTTGAAACTGGTCAAGAATCTACTTCTTGGATTCAGGTATGGATATATTTCATTCTGTCTCTGATTACTTTGTTGAGTTTTGTTGCGTATACTGTTCACAATGATCTTGTTCTTTTGATATTATTCATCTGTATAGAAGTTCTGGAATCTGTTGAATAAATTAAAAGATTTGAATTCATAATTATAGGGTTTTAACTCGACTGGTTGATTGTAGGTTTATTATTTCTTGCGTTCAGTTAGAGCATATCATTAAAGAAGAGAAGATGATGGCTGCAAAAGAAATAGTCTAGCTGTTCTGTGAGCTCATTGCTGTCCGCCTTCCGATTATTGAAGCACAAAGGTATTCTTTTTTATCTCATTTGAATCTCCTTGAAAATTGGTGGTAAAATAATTATCATTTTGGCTCTGGGTTTGTAGTCCATATGAGAAGGCATCCTGGAGTCTTTAGAATGAGCCCACTGATTCACTGATCCCTTTTGGTGTTTTCCCAAAGTGTTATTCAGGATTAGGACTTGGAACGTTTCCTTTATCATCTCTTGTTTTCTTTGTCCATGATATGAGCATTAATAAAACAGTTCTTTTCGCTACCATTTCCCTGGTGCTGTTTGGTTTCTATGCGTGTTTACACTTTTACAAATATGCTTGGGAGAAAGTTTAATAATATGAACACTTAAAGAGTTGTTGTGCTTATTCACTCAATTTGTCCTTGATTTAAAATAAGTTATGAATACTTCTCATGACTGAATACTTTCTGTGCTGTACGCTTATCAGGTAATGCCCTCTTGACTTAAAGGAGGCAATTTCTAGTGTATGCTTTCCAGCACCAAGATTTGCTGATCTGCCAGAATTGCTACAGGTACGATTGCTGTTTGCTGGTAAATATGGTAATGAATTTGTAAGTGCAGCAACCGAGCTTATGCCTGAGTGTGGTGTCAGTCAGCAGGTTAGACTGACCATTTCTTGACATTTATATTTGCGATTTATGTTCACACCTTGTTCAATTGATCTTTGAAATTGCAGTTGGTGGAAATTCTATCTATTTGACCTCCGGCACCCGATGTAAAACTGAAGCTACTAAAGGAAATTGCTGAAGAGCATGAGCTTGATTGGGATCTGAGCTCCTCGGAAAGTGAATTATTAAAGTCTCGCGAGACGAAGACTTACTGGTAAAGATCTATAACTGCTGTTTCAGTTCTGTGTTCTAGAATGTTCTTGGTTCACATTTCTCTCTCTCCCTTTTTTTTTCTCAAAACGGGTCAACTCAATTTGTCAGTTGTTCCAAATTGCCCCTTTCTAAATAGAAGCACGATGAGACAACATACACTAATCCTAAATCTTTTGTGCATGAAAGTTTGTATTCAGATGCAGATTTTGACCTGGTAGATTTTCCAGATGTTCTTAAGCAGCCATTACAGTCGAATAAAGGCAGTGTTGCTGCACCTGAGATGCTACATTTTCCTGCCTCTGCGCTGTCTGATGATGATGAAGAAGAATCAAATCAGCTGGAGCCAGATGATACGGTTCAGAAGAAGCCAGGCTCTGATGTAGATACATTACCCAAGGTTCGATCAAGCCAAATGGAAGTGAAGCAGTTCGTCCCATTCATTTGTCCTCCATCACAATTATCTGCCACATATACTGTGAGAGAGCACAATTCACCTTCTATCTCAAAGCCTAAAGATCATGATAAAGTGGATTTACAGGATGTACTGGCTGCAGCTCAGGCAGCTGCTGAAACAGCTGAACGAGCAGCAGCAGCTGCATGTTCAGCTGCCTCCATTTCTCAACTTCGAATCATTGAGCTTTTCAAGAAAAAAGACTGTGAAGCATCTGATCCCTCTGCTGACAACCGACTTGATAAACAGGATTCATTGGGTGATCGTGACAGTGAATGGACTACCACCAGCCAAACAAATGGGGCTCACCACCCAACATCTCCTCTGTCGTCTTATGATCCACAGTTGGCTGCATATCCCTCTTCACCACCCGATAATCTACTCAGTCCTGGGACTGGTCATCACCAACCTCAGCGACTACCTTCAATGGATGACGAAACAGGATAGGTAAGTAGATCTACATCATGGTCTCCATTTCAGCGACTACCTTCAATGGATGACGAAACAGGATAGGTAAATTTAGATATCTTGGGCGTGCCACACCAAAACTCATTAGTTTCTAAGTCTTTCCTGTTGTGCTTCGAATTTATCAACATTCCATGCTCTTTGTTTAATTTGATAACCGTGATATAGAAAATTTTGTTGCACAAAAGAAATTGTCTCAACAGTTAAGTCACACATTTGAGAAGTGTAGAATGACATTTTCCTTCCCTTTTTTTCCCAGAGTAACTTTCCTCCATGATCAGTTTCTGGCTCTGGACATCTGTCTCTTTAAATTATAGCCTTTATATCTACTGCTACATTAAATGAGAAAATAGGCATTTCATGGCATTGGATATTGTTGGATTACACAAAAGACTCACCCAAAGGAGGTGTAATTTAAAATTGCAGAAAAAAGATTTAAATCGATTTGAATATCATGTGTTGGATACTGGCTTTTGCAGATGTTTGGATATTCAGTCAGCTCATCTTCAGTTTGATTTCTCTTCTTTTGCCTCATGATTTGTGCCTATCTGCAGTGGAGATGAGGATCAGGATCAAGAAAGAATCAATAAGTTGGCCAAATTTTTGAAGGAGAAAGGAGTAAGCTTCAGTCTAAGTAATGCTGGGGTCGGAGTTGTCAGCTATATTATACAGACGAATGAAGTCCGCGGCCCTATAAGCTAGGCACTCCTATCATTGGTTGGAAGAGAAACTGTACTGAGGAAAAACCTTTACTCCGTCACTTGGAGCCACCTCTATCCTTATACCTTTTTGTCTTCCAGAGTTCACTGTACTTGGAGCCACCTCTATCCTTATACCTCTATCCTTATTTGGATAAAAATTGAGCTTATTTGAGTCTATACTATATTGATGTTTCTGTCAAAAGGAAAAACTGAAATATTATGACAATACCCTGCACTTCTTTTCGAGGTCGTCAGTGGCTCCTCTATACTGTCACGGACAAGCCACGTCCTAAGGATGTTTCTCAGAACACTTGTGAGGCAGCCCATATCCAGTGAAGGGTTGTCTGTATTGGCTCAGGGTGTGACTCAGTCTTTTGGCACTCTATCCTTAACTTCAAGGAGTACTTTGAGGTCTTTAATGTATGTTATGGAGGAGCTGGAACTCAATGCCCACACCTCTGCATTAAAACCTGACCATGCTCATTTATACCTCTATATATTGCGAGAGCAGAAAACAGACGATCTTTTGCCCTGTCACAGGTAATATGATTTTGATTCTCGTTTCTGCTGTTCTTTCATGCAGTGAGTTTTAACATTTGAAGTCGAATGTTATCTTAGTTTTCAAAATCACCTCCAGAAGAGTTGAGTTACCAGTTTGCTGTGAGGAATCTGTGATTGGGAAAATTCTACAGGATCTGGCACATGAAGTTAATGCATCAGTTGGTGTTAAAATGCATCGTTTAGGAGTTTTTGAGTGGGAAGTTAAGCTTTGGATATCATCGATTGGAGATGCTAATGGAGCTTGGAGAGTTTGGTAACAAATGTGACTGGTCACACTTGCATTGTGCATGTTAGTGACAGTAAATTCACCTGTTCATGGCGATGATATGCTTTGAAAATGAAAATACACTGTAAAAATCGTTTAAAATATCATAAGAGTTTAGTTTAATGGAGTATATGAGGTGTTTGAATATAATAATATGAGTTCCAACTTTCAGGTCTATAGAGAAGTTGGTGATTCCAATAAAGATCGAGTGGTCTACAGTTCCATCTCTGAACAGGACCCTTTGCATTGATTTCCTGTAATGCACAATATAAATCTTTGGGTGTTTTTGACCAGAAGCATCTTTTATCCTGGAAAAGCAGATTCCCTGTGGTATACTTCTACTTTAACTTTGAGATTTTTATGATTTATGCTTGTTTGTTCAAGGAGTTCTCTCTTACAGACATTTGAAGAAGCTCTGAACAAATCATGGACCGAGCATCCTGAGATTAACAAGCCTAACGATAAAGCAATGCTTAATGTGAGAGAGTTAATTTTTGCTGATAATAACGGTACTTGGTGCTCCTCTTACTTCAGTTGAACGGCAACCTGGGCTAAATGATGTTGGTTTGGTAGCCTGGCGCATGGAATTGATGAAACCTGATTTTCCTTCTCGACTGACAATCATTATCGTAGCAAATGATGTGACCTTTATAAATGGTTCAAATGGTCCTTGAGAAGATGCCTTCTTCTAGGCAGATACTGATGTTGCTTGCTCACAGAAACTACCTCTTATTTATCTCACGCCAATTCTGGGGATTGCATTGGTGTAGCTGATGAAGTAAAATCTTGCTTTAATGTTAGTTGGTCTGATGTAACAGATCCTGAGCGTGGTTTGCAATATGTACACTTAACTCCTGAGGATCATGATCTTATTGGGACTTCTGAGATATCGCATGAGGTGAAGCTCCCGAGAGGAGAAAACCGAAGGGTAATAGATACAATAGTAAGAAAGTAGGATGGTTTAGGAGTCGAAAATTTATCAGGAAGTGGTGCCATTGGCAGCGCATATTCAGAGGCATACCACAAACGTTTACTGTAACATTTGTGTCTGGAATGACTGTTGGCATTGGTGCTTATCTTTCTCGTCTTGGTATGTGCTGCATACAGAGACTTGATCAACCGATTATCCGGACTGGTTTCTCTGTACTGAACAAGCTTCTAGGTCGAGAGGTGTACAGCTCTTGCCAACATCCTGCCTTCATATAAATCCCTAAGATGGGCGAGCTTCGTGTTGGGGGTGTGGGCGTCATGGACAGTAGGATAAATCCTGTTCAAATTGAGATGTATGCTGAACGAACGGCTAAAGGGAGTGTCCTTGAGCCTGAAGGTTTAGTTGAGGTAAAATTTCAAACTTGAGATTTGTTCGAATGCATGGGTAGGCTTGACCCCGAGCTTATCAACCTGAAGTCTAGACTTTAGGAAGAAAGAAACTTGGGAAGAAAAGAAACTTCTGCCTATGTATGTTCAGAGCAATCAAATTCGCAGATCTGCATGATGTTTCACTTAGAATGGCCGCCAAAGGAGTGATTGAAGAAGTTGTAGATTGGTCAAACGCCGAAGATTGTAAGGGAGGATTGTTGAGGATGAACTAGTGACTAGTGAGAGATGCTGCTGGTTATCAACTTAAATATCGTTCTGCAAAAAACATGATCAAGAGATGGTTCTTGGATTCCGAGATTGCTAAAGGTGAAGAGAATTATTGGACAAACATGGAAGAATGATGTGAGAAACTATGACGAAAAGCTATGTCAATTTGTCAGTGGTTCCAAATTGCCCCTTCCAAATTAGAAGCACGATGAGTCAACATACACTAATCCAGAACCTTCTGTGCATCAAAATTCGGTTACAGACGCAGATTTTGACCTGGTAGATTTCCAGATGTTTCTAAGCAGCCATTTACAGTTGAATAAAGGCAGTGTTGCTGCACCTGAGATGAAAAAAGCGTGTTTAGCCCCCTCGTCAAGATTGAAGTCGAGCCTGCTAAAACTAATCCCGATTTCGTGCACCTTCAATTCTACCACTCCAACAACTCCCGACAGCTACGGAATGGTGGCAGTGTCCGACCAACCAAACGAAGACACTTCCCAACTTCTCATGCACCCTCTTCAAGCCAACTTTCGACAACCTCATCAACGTCCACTCTGGCAGCCACGTCACGTGGGCACAGACAGATCCTTCATCTACGTGGACGACAAGGACAGAGTCGACGGCTATTACACGTTCCTTGATTGGGGTTCGCTAGTTAAGCTTCCCGCACGTGTCGCGTTCAAAGACTATCGACAATGGGAAAGTCAGTATTTTGCATATTGGCAATTCCCTCAAACTCCTTGTATCTTGTTTACAAATAAGTTGAAAAATAAAAAGGAAACCACGTCACAGAGAACTAGTATTTGTTTGGTATTACAACCTCATATCTTAGGTCCTTAGGCAGTCTGTTTGCTAGAACACCAAAGCGCACTTGCCACTGAAGGTAAGGAAGCTGAGGATTGTCAAAGCAACTGAGTAAAATTTGAACTACAAAAATTCAGTCCATCCAGCCGTGAGAGATTCATATTGATAAAGTATAGACACTTTGCACGTGTATATTTAAGAATCAATCAGTATTGACATTAAATATGTATATGCATGCTCAAGAATGTTATTATCCATAGCCAAGAGAAGTTTACTTCATCAATTTTATTCTCATATACAGCAAAAAAGAATCATTCGAGCTGCATTCAAACTAGTAGCACACCGTTGATGAACTTTTCCAGATATGGCTGTTGGCCTTGGGGGACCAAGAGCACCCTTACAACTGAAGGGTTATCCAAATCCAGTCTTGCAATAAGTTCACCAGCCGTTGCTTTAAGTTGCTTACTGGAAATGAAAAAAGAGAGAACAGAATGTAATTTATGCTAGATTGCAAACCAGATACTTAAGTAGCTTACACGGTGTCTCTGCTACCAACTTTGATGGATCATGTTCATCTTGTGTTAGTAATGAACCAACTTTTTGATTCTGGAGTTGGCTCGTATTCATGTTGTATCACTTTACCACTTCGCTTATTCTTCTTCTTGTTACTTTTTCTTTTTATCCTCCATTAGTCTATATGTATATCTACCTTACATGATTTTGATGTCTTCTACATCATTCAATAATTTTTAATTTAAATTACTAATCATCGATTCAAAAGGGTGCATTCTATGTTCAGCCACGTATAGAGAGAGGGAAGGAGAATTTGACATACATAAAGTGGGGCAAACAGAAATAGGATAGACATAGATTGAAGATTACCTACAATCGTATTTGGTGATTAAGGCGTTTTATGGATGTATTTATGTATGAAGGCATCTACAACATCTTTTGATAGTAAATTAAATCACTAGCTAAGATAATAGTACCATACAAATAGTTTTCTTCAATCAACGTTGATAATCTGTGGATTATATATGCAGATAGTGTTGGATTCAGATGTAACCAGGGGCGGATGGATGTGGGGGCAGCCCCGGGCTCAAGCCCATTATATCATATGTAAATAATTTATAAATAATTTGTGTTTTTAAGTTTAGCTCACCCTAAAAATATTTTCAGCTCACCCAAATGAAGCTAAAAAATTAAATATATCTTCTTTCTTCTTTGTGTTTTTAAGTTTAGCCCAGCCTAAAAATATTTTAAGCCTACCGAAATGAAGTTAAAAAATAAATATATCTTATTAAATTATAGTATATATATATATATATATATTATTTTTTAATTATTATTATTATTTTTTATTTTCTTCAATAAACTTAGCCCACCCCACCCCGATTTTCTGGATCCGCCCCTGGATGTAACATCCTGCCCAAGCATGCATGGATAATTTATGGAGATTGATCCCTAGCCTTCTCAGATACTATATTATCCATTCTATAAAACAATACTCAATTGATCTGAAGATCACTTCCATTGATTCCTCGTAATGCAAGTGAATAAGTGATGCTGATCTTTTTCCTCAAAACCCAAATTTAAAAGAGTCTTATGAGAGAAATCTAATATGAATAACATTACATTCACACATATCACAATACAATAATCAATAATACCCTGTTTGCACTATGAGATAAACATGCTCTAAGATAAAACATGAAAGAAACAAAGATTTTCCAAACCAACAGATTTGATATAGAATTACATGGATGACCATAATATACAAAAGGGCTCCAAGAAAACAACCTAATTAAGTAGAAAACGCAGACTAAAATTCCTGTGAGGCATTCATATAATAGGTAAATAACCTAAATTTAACATGGATTCCTGCAGACTTAAAAAATATTCCTTAAAAAGGAACATTAATACTGATTCCAGCCGCAAGGATGCCGCCTCACTCCCATTATTCAAATGTTTATCTGGTTCGAAATGGACTACCAAGTTACGGGCGCAGGTAATGAGGTGCTCTCTCACCTTTCTTCTAGCTTTAACATCATACCCTCTGTACCAATAATTATGACCATCCTCAATTTGGTCGCGGATTAAAGTAAGATACTCATCTTCAAATTTAGCATTCCAATCTTCAAAACTGATCATTCCATCCAACAACCTTCCAAAATCTTGATATAGAAATTTCATGTCTTCACGGTGGATTTTAGAACCGCATGCCATGATGAAATTAAGAACTCTCCTCGGAGGTTGGATGGTTAAGTGCTCCACCAACAGAATCCCTCTATCATAATCATCCACTGCCCAATTCAAAAATTGCCGAGTTTTTTCGAGGAGGGACGCGAGAACAATGTTGGCCCATTCATGTTCACGAAACAAATTTTCGATAAAATCAGCAACCCATTTGAAATCTTCACCCATATTTTCTGGGGATATAGGACGGAATCCAACCCCGATGACTATCAGTGTGTCATTTGATACAAACAAATGATTCAAACCGAGACTGGTCAAGCACTGTCCAGTCTCATGCATATAATGCACAAACACATAAAGATCCCTAATCAATGATCTAATAGCAGGATACATATAGTAACCAAACTTTGCGGGTAAATATTTATGACTCTCATAAGCAGGCAATCTATACCTATTGAAACAGGATACTTTCCCTTTCTTAATCTTCCAATTAGAAATGTGTTTCTTCAGAGTGGTACCCGGTACCTCACAAACCATATTTTGGTTCTTCTCATCAATGAAAATAACTTTCCCAAAATTTCTATGAGACATACTTAAAGAATGAGAATGCGATTCAGTTACGCCAGTGCAAACATAAATTTTCAAAACCGTACTGCATATTTGGCCGAGGTGATTTACTGTGCATATTTGGCCGAGGTGATCTTCAGTATCATAATCATACCAAACGTTAGCGTTCTTCCTCACTAAGACCATTTCAGCGCTGCAGTTAGGGTTGAGAGTTGAGAGTTGAGAGTTGAGACAAAGGTAGTGGTGTCGTATTTGACATACATAAAGTGGGGCAAACAGAAATAGGATAGACATAGATTGAAGATTCACACATATCACAATACAATAATCAATAATACCCTGTTTGCACTATGAGATAAACATGCTCTAAGATAAAACAGGAAAGAAACAAAGATTTTCCAAACCAGGAAAGAAACAGATATTTTCCAAACCAACAGATTTGATATAAAATTACATGGATGGCCATAATAAAGTATACAAAAGGAAGGGCTCCAAGTAAACAACCTAATTAAGTAGAAAACGCAGACTAAAATTCCTGTGAGGCATTCATATAATAGGTAAATAACCTAAACTTAACATGGATTCCTGCATACTTAAAAAATATTCCTTAAAAAGGAACATTAATACTGATTCCAGCAGCAAGGATGCCGCCTCACTCCCATTATTCAAATGTTTATCTGGTTCGAAATGGACTACCAAGTTACGGGCGCAGGTAATGAGGTGCTCTCTCACTTTTCTTCTAGAAATAACATCATACCCTCTGTACCAATAATTATGACGATCCTCAATTTGGTCGCGGATTAAAGTAAGATACTCATCTTCAAATTTAGCATTCCAATCTTCACAACTGATCATTCCATCCAACAAGCTTCCAAAATCTTGATCTAGAAAATCCATGTCTTCTTCGTGGATTTTAGAACCGCATGCCATGATGAAATTAAGAACTCTCCTCGGAGGTTGGATGGTTAAGTGCTCCACCAACAGAATTCCTTTATCATAATCATCCACTGCCCAATTTAAAAATTGCCGAGTTTTTTCGAGAAGGGACGCGAGAACAATGTTGGCCCATTCATGTTCACAAAACAAATTTTCGATAACATCAGCAACCCATTTGAAATCTTCACCCATATTTTCTGGGGATATAGGACGGAATCCAACCCCGATGACTATCAGTGTGTCATTTGATACAAACAAATGATTCAAACCGAGACTGGTCAAGCACTGTCCAGTCTCATGCATATAATGCACAAACACATAAAGATCCCTAATCAATGATCTAATAGCAGGATACATATAGTAACCAAACTTTGCGAGTAAATATTTATGACTCTCATAAGCAGGCAATCTATACCTATTGAAACATGATACTTTCCCTTTCTTAATCTTCCAATTAGAAATGTGTTTCTTCAGAGTGGTACCCGGTACCTCACAAACCATATTGTGGTTCTTCTCATCAATGAAAATAACTTTCCCAAAATTTCTATGAGACACACTTAAAGAATGAGAATGCGATTCAGTTACGCCAGTGCAAACATAAATTTTCAAAACCGTACTGCATATTTGGCCGAGGTGATTTACTGTGCATATTTGGCCGAGGTGATCTTCAGTATCATAATCATACCAAACGTTAGCGTCCTTCCTCACTAAGACCATTTCAGCGCTGCAGTTAGGGTTGAGAGTTGAGAGTTGAGAGTTGAGAGTTGAGACAAAGTAGTAGTGTCGTATTTGACATACATAAAGTGGGGTAAACAGAAATAGGATAGACATAGATTGAAGATTCACACATATCACAATACAATAATCAATAATACCCTGTTTGCACTATGAGATAAACATGCTCTAAGATAAAACAGGAAAGAAACAAAGATTTTCCAAACCAGGAAAGAAACAGATATTTTCCAAACTAACAGATTTGATATAGAATTACATGGATGGCCATAATAAAGTAAACAAAAGGAAGGGCTCCAAGTAAACAACCTAATTAAGTAGAAAACGCAGACTAAAATTCCTGTGAGGCATTCATATAATAGGTAAATAACCTAAACTTAACATGGATTCCTGCAGACTTAAAAAATATTCCTTAAAAAGGAACATTAATACTGATTCCAGCCGCAAGGATGCCGCCTCACTCCCATTATTCAAATGTTTATCTGGTTCGAAATGGACTACCAAGTTACGGGCGCAGGTAATGAGGTGCTCTCTCACCTTTCTTCTAGAAATAACATCATACCCTCTGTACCAATAATTATGACGATCCTCAATTTGGTCGCGGATTAAAGTAAGATACTCATCTTCAAATTTAGCATTCCAATCTTCACAACTGATCATTCCATCCAACAAGCTTCCAAAATCTTGATCTAGAAAATCCATGTCTTCTTCGTGGATTTTAGAACCGCATGCCATGATGAAATTAAGAACTCTCCTCGGAGGTTGGATGGTTAAGTGCTCCACCAACAGAATCCCTTTATCATAATCATCCACTGCCCAATTCAAAAATTACCGAGTTTTTTCGAGGAGGGACGCGAGAACAATGTTGGCCCATTCATGTTCACGAAACAAATTTTCGATAACATCAGCAACCCATTTGAAATCTTCACCCATATTTTTTGGGGATATAGGACGGAATCCAACCCCGATGACTATCAGTGTGTCATTTGATACAAACAAATGATTCAAACCGAGACTGGTCAAGCACTGTCCAGTCTCATGCATATAATGCACAAACACATAAAGATCCCTAATCAATGATCTAATAGCAGGATACATATAGTAACCAAACTTTGCGGGTAAATATTTATGACTCTCATAAGCAGGCAATCTATACCTATTGAAACATGATACTTTCCCTTTCTTAATCTTCCAATTAGAAATGTGTTTCTTCAGAGTGGTACCCGGTACCTCACAAACCATATTGTGGTTCTTCTCATCAATGAAAATAACTTTCCCAAAATTTCTATGAGACACACTTAAAGAATGAGAATGCGATTCAGTTACGCCAGTGCAAACATAAATTTTCAAAACCGTACTGCATATTTGGCCGAGGTGATTTACTGTGCATATTTGGCCGAGGTGATCTTCAGTATCATAATCATACCAAACGTTAGCGTCCTTCCTCACTAAGACCATTTCAGCGCTGCAGTTAGGGTTGAGAGTTGAGAGTTGAGAGTTGAGAGTTGAGAGTTGAGACAAAGGTAGTGGTGTCGTGTTTGAGCTTTCTTTACTTTTTTAATGGGCCTGATTGAGATTATTCAGTTAGAGTATCGTGCTTTCTTTTCTTTTTATTTTATTTAATAGGCCTGCAATAGTAGAATATCGTGATTGAGCTTGCTTTCTTTTTCTTTTTTTTTTAAATGGATAGGCCCGGTTTGGAGAACCATTGTTTTTCTTTTTTTAAAAGATAGGCCCAGTTTGAGACATTGCTTTATTTTATTTTCTTTTTGTTAATGATAGGCCCGGCTTGGAGAACCCATTGTTTTATTACTTTCTTTTTGTCTTAATGGATAGGCCCGGTCTGGAGAACCGAGAATTTAACACTTTTGGTTCCACCGACACATTTTCTCTTCAAAATGGTCCAATGCTTTCTCTGTAGTCCCAAACAATTTTTTTTTTCAGACTTGGTCTCATAATAGTGTATATTCATATTTTATTTATTATTATTTTGAATATATTTTTTTTAAAGCAATAAAATTTGATAATATTAAAATAAAAAAATAAAAAATAAGTAAATAAACAAAAATATGAATCTAAACTATTTGGACCAATAATATAGTTGTATAAGATTAAATATGCAAGATTGAAGTTTGATGAGACCAGGTTTACAAAGAAATAGCCATTAAACTCAATCCCAACAAAAGACGGCTCCAAATGTAGAAAACGTTCATAGATTCAGCTTAGGGGTTTATGAGAGATTCATTGATGGACCTAAGCTATACTTATAAGATTGGCCGAAGCGGGTAAGTCTCCGAATCAAAGAGGCATGGCTTAGCTCCTTAGGGGTTCCCTTGCTTCAGAGATCTAGATTCCCACACCGCGAATGAGAGTTTCACCTTCCTGCCTCGAACCGATTCGTCTATTTGGGACGGGGTGGGTTCCTTGATATGTTGGTGTCAAGGCGGTCGAAGAAGGCTAAATGCCTAGTGGCATGATCAAAGCCGACGATCGCAAGCTATGTCCTCCATCACGATGCCGAATGAAACTATCCATGGAATCGTGCGCCGTGTTCGTAAAGGTCAATTTTGTAGTAGATGCCGAACCTGCTGTGCCCCCATTGACTAAGAAGGGGGCGGGCGCAGCAGCTAGCTTAAGAATCAAGTATCTGGTACAACCTCTTCCGCCGTGGAGTCCTGATGCCACCCCTCTTTGTTAACGAAGCCACCCCTCTTTGTTAACGAAATGGGCTACGTCACTCAATATGAATGATAACGAAATGGGAAGCCGGTGGTAGGCCCAACTTAAGGGCATGATCCAGTAAAAAATAAATAAATAATAATAGGATTAATTACTCATAAGTAAACACTTTTACCCCTAATTACTATTAGATACATTGATTTAAAATAATTATTATCACATACAAAATATTAAAGTAAAATAACAAATATAACCCTAACCCCATACACTTTTAAACTACAAACACTAAACCCCAATCTATCGACGGTCAGTCGCCGGACCACCGCCAGAAACTGCCAAATCGCCGCTGCCGGACCACCGATGGCTGATCGTTGGAAAATGCCATCGGCCGACGGAAACTGCCAGAACTCCGTCGGCTGGTCGCCGGAAAAGTTACTGGATCACCGCTGACGGAGCTCTGCCGGACCACTACACTTTCGTTACTGCACACGAACTCTCGTTGCACACAACATTTATGTGCACCACATTGTAGGGGTAATATAGGAATATCACTATATCTTTTTGTAATTAGTAGTATTATTTTTGTATGTTTGTATCTCATAGTAATTAATGATTTTTTTTGTGTCCCTAGTAATAATCCTCCCTAAATAATAATAATAATAAATAAGTAAATAAATAAAGGGTTTATTACTAATAGATACACAATTTTAACCTAAATTACTATTAGATACAAGGAATTTAGATAATTACTCTCACATACAAAATATTAAAGTAAAATACCAAATATAACCTTATAATCCCATACACTTTTAAACCACCAACCCTACCCCTCACCCACCCACCCACCGGCGTATAGAGAGAGGGAAGGAGAATTTGACATACATAAAGTGGGGCAAACAGAAATAGGATAGACATAGATTGAAGATTACCTACAATCGTATTTGGTGATTAAGGCGTTTTATGGATGTATTTATGTATGAAGGCATCTACAACATCTTTTGATAGTAAATTCAATCACTAGCTAAGATAATAGTACCATACAAATAGTTTTCTTCAATCAACGTTGATAATATGTGGATTATATATGCAGATAGTGTTGGATTCAGATGTAACATCCTGCCCAAGCAAGCATGGATAATTTATGGTGATTGATCCCTAGCCTTCTCGTATACTATATTATCCATTCTATAAAACAATACTCAATTGATTCTGAAGATCACTTCCATTGATTCCTCGTAACGCAAGTGAATAAGTGATGTTGATCTTTTTCCTCAAAACCCAAATTTAAAATAGTCTTATGAGAGAAATCTAATATGAATAACATTAGATTCACACAATAATAGCCTGTTTGCACTCTGAGATAAACATGCTCTGACATAAAACATGAAAGAAACAAAGATTTTCCAAACCAACAGATTTGATATATTAATTTTTTAGTTGAAACTCTATGGTAATTAAATAAATTTTTTTAGAGTAATTAATTTTTAAATATTGTCTTTTATGAAAAGGAGTGTTATTTAATTTTTTTTTAATGGTGGATCTATTTTTTATTTAATGTATTACTATAATATTTAGATACACATCATACTTTTAAAAATTTATTTTTAGCAGCGTATTCGCAATTAGTATATATATATATATATATATATATATATATATATATATATATATATATATATATATATATATATATAATTTGAGCAACGGATCGTGTAAACTCCAAAGAACATTTGATTTCTTATGTGCAGATCGATACCCGTGTGGGAGGATTTTGTGTTTCTAATACTAGCATTTGAACCCGTGCGATGCACGGGATAAAGGTAAAAATTACAAAATTTTGATTAAAAATTAGTTTATGCATATGGATTATATTAAGTAGTGACTTTGATAATTGTGATGTTGATAATTGTTTAATTATAATTGTAAATAAGGTGTCAATTTAATGTAATCTCATAATTATGATGAATGGATAAGATTAAATAATGTGATGAATGGATGAGATTAAAAATGGATTAGTAATCAAAATCAAAGGTGTAAATTAAAAATTGGTTCACTAAACCCTAAACCCTAAAACCCTAAACCCTTAAACCCTAAAACCCTAAACACATAAACACTTAAACCCTAAAACCCTAAACCCATAAACCCTAAACTCTTAAATCCTAAAACCCTAAACCCTAAACCCTAAAACTTTAAACCCTAAAACTCTAAACTCATAAACCCTATGTATAATCTATAATATAAAAAAAACATTATATTAAAAAGATTATATACTTAATTATTTAAATAACTTAAATTATATCATAAATAAAAAAAACTACTAAATTTTGATTTAAAATTAGTTTATGCATATGGATTATATTAAGTAGTGACGTTGATAATTGTGATGTTGATAATTGTTTAATTATAATTGTATATAAGGTGTCAAATTAATCTAATCTCATAATTGTGATGAATTGATAAGATTCAATAATGTGATTAATGGATGAGATTAAAAATGGATTAGTAATCAAAATCAAAGGTGTAAATTAAAAATTGGTTCACTAAACCCTAAACCCTAAAACCCTAAAACCCTAAACCCTAAAACCATAAACCCTAAACCCATAAACCCTAAACCCTTAAACCCTAAAACCCTAAACCCTAAAACCCTAAACTCATAAACCCTATGTATAATCTATAATATAAAAAAATATTATATTAAAAAGATTATATACTTAATTATTTTAATAACTTAAATTATATATCATATTATATTAAAAAGATTATATACTTAATTATTTTAATAACTTAAATTATATATCATAAATAAAAAAACTACTAAATTTTTATTTAAAATTAGTTTATGCATATGGATTATATTAAGTAGTGACGTTGATAATTGTGATGTTGATAATTGTTTAATTATAATTGTAAATAAGGTGTCAAATTAATCTAATCTCATAACCTTAAATCCTAAAACCCTAAACCCTAAAACCTTAAAACCCTAAACCCTAAACACTAAACCCTTAAACCCTAAAACCCTAAATCCTAAAACCCTAAACTCATAAATCCTATGTATAACTACCCGTACTCGTTTTTTTTAAGATTTTGGTAAATCAGATATTTGAAAATATATGTCATGTGATCACCCTAATGTTTATTTAGTCATATTCGTACCCACTTTGTTAAAAAAAATTATGATACTCATACTCATACAAAACTCGTTTATCATTACCCGTTGATTATATATACCAATTTAAAATTATTAAGATGTTAGGACGAATAATATTAATTCAAAATTATTATTAATGAAGAAAATAATTTAATAATGAATTAATTGTTACGTACTCGTATCCATTTAAATATAAACTACACATTTAAGTATCCGTTTCATTAAAAATATATATTATGATTATCCATGTCTCTAATCCGTTTATCATTACCCGTTGATTACACATACCCATTTAAAATTATTAATATGTTAGGATCAATAATATTAATTCAAAATTATTAATAATGAAGAAAATCTAATCTCATAATTGTGATGAATTGATAAGATTCAATAATGTGATAAATGGATGAGATAAAAAATGGATTAGTAATCAAAATCAAAGGTGTAAATTAAAAATTGGTTCACTAAACCCTAAACCCTAAAACCCTAAACCCTAAAACCCTAAACCCATAAACCCTAAACCCTTAAACCCTAAAACCCTAAACCCTAAACCCTAAAACCCTAAACTCATAAACCCTATGTATAATCTATAATATAAAAAAACATTATATTAAAAAGATTATATACTTAATTATTTTAATAACTTAAATTATATATCATATTATATTAAAAAGATTATATACTTAATTATTTTAATAACGTAAATTATATATCATAAATAAAAAAACTACTAAATTTTTATTTAAAATTAGTTTATGCATATGGATTATATTAACTAGTGACATTGATAATTGTGATGTTGATAATTATTTAATTATAATTGTAAATAAGGTGTCAAATTAATCTAATCTCATAACCTTAAATCCTAAAACCCTAAACCCTAAAACCCTAAACCCTAAACCCTAAAACCCTAAACCCTATAACCCTAAACTCATAAATCCTATGTATAACTACCCGTACTCGTTTTTTTTAAGGTTTTGGTAAATCAGATATTCGAAAATATATGTCATGTGATCACCCTAATGTTTATTTAGTCATATTCGTACCCACTTTGTTAAAAAAATTATGATACTCATACTCATACAAAACTCGTTTATCATTACCCGTTGATTATACATACCAATTTAAAATTATTAAGATGTTAGGACGAATAATATTAATTCAAAATTATTATTAATAAAGAAAATAATTTAATAATGAATTAATTGTTACGTACTCGTATCCATTTAAATATAAACTACACATTTAAGTACCCGTTTCATTAAAAATATATATTATGATTCTCCCTGTCTCTAATCCGTTTATCATTACCCGTTGATTACACATACCCATTTAAAATTATTAAGATATTAGGATCAATAATATTAATTCAAAATTATTAATAATGAAGAAAATAATTTAATCATGAATCCATTTAAATATAAATTACTCCATTTAAAATTATTAAGATGTTAGGACCAATAATATTAATTTAAAATTATTAATAATGAATAAAATAATTTAATAATGAATTAATTGTTAAAACTACATTATAAGTTATAATTATTAATTAATTAATTATATAACATAACATATTTGAAATACCTGTAGTCGTAATTATTAAATAATTTAATAATGAATTAATTGTTAAAACTATATTATGGATTTTGTTAAAATATAAAAATTAGTGAAATATGATATTATTATTTCAAAAATTAAATAAGGATTTTAAATAAGGTATCATTATTAATGTATCATTTTAAATAAGGTATCATTATTATGACAAAAAAATGAATGTTCAAGATCTAATCTTATAAGTATGATGAATTGATGAGATTCAGTAATGTGATGAACGGATGAGATTAAAAAATGATTAGTAATTAAAATCAAAGGTGTAAATTAAAAATTGGTTCAATTTTGACTTTTTTACTTTGCTATTATATTAATAGAGATATTCTAATCTTAGAGAGAGTATGGTTGTGTGGGAAATGGAGAAATTTCTAAAACAAAGAGGAGAATGCCGTAATATTGATATATGGGTCAAGGGGTCAATTTTAAACAAGCCCATTAGTTAATAATGTCGCAATATTGTTCATGGGCTTAAACATGCAACAATCATACCGTCACACAGACTTTGTTATCTGAAGACGATTGATATACATGTTATATAAGCTCTTCTTTACTTAATGATATCAGCGCAGACTCTTGGCAAACAATTCCCGGATTGCCCATCCGCAGTATATTCCCAGCCTACAGCCGGTTTTGTCACTCCGCCATATCATACGGCTTCATAGATGACTCTCATTTCTTGTTGGAAACCACCGATGGAACCTTTACCCTAAATATTCAATCAAAAAAGTGGTCTGAAATTCACAATTGGAGAGTACATCCTTCTTGGTGGTGCAGGAGTCGGGGTCAATTCATATCGCTGCTTGGTGGCAAAATTGCTGTCACTCCTACAGGGGTATATGAATGTATCAATCATGAGAGATTGATCAAAGAAGTTGGAGTCAAATGTCCAGTTGATATTCCTGGAGATCCATGCGGGTATATATTTAGGCTTTCGGAAGCTAACTTATCCAAATTTCAGCCGACCAATCCTCCTCGCTCTCTTATTCCGTTCCCTTCCATTCACCCTCTCCACATCGAAGAAGCTGAAGTTTTGACCTGCACTTTACAAGCACAACGGGATGAGACTGTGGGAGCTCGTGTGTCGATTGACATTTCTCGTGTCAACCTCAAAACTCACAAAATGGAGGTTATCAACACTATAAGAGCTCATATTGATAATGTACTTGATCACCCCATCCTTAAATTGATTCCCCTTTAATTTAATAGGTTGCCACATAGACTTTCTCCCTACATTTATGTATGTTACCCTTTGAATTGAGATCATGTAGGTTGACTCTGGCTTTTTATTACTTGCTAGTATTTACTTCTTTTTATCTAGAATCCGAGTTATTGTTTTTTGAATGTATTTTGTTATTCTAACTGTGCAAGGAAAAGACATGTTGGCATCATCACAGCTCATAAACTGTTCCTCTTTACCATTTTCTAAACTTAAAACAAGATTTTATTTATCTTTAACACTTTGCATAGGCTTGGCTTATTTGAAAGTTTCTCATGCATCTCATAATGCTTTCCTGATCTGTAGACTCACTAGATAAAAATCATGTAAGCTAGATATACATATAGAAGAAAAATGGGAAACTCTTGCTCTAGAATGTTTCTGATTATGGCCTCCGTATAATCAGAGGTCAATGAGTACAACGTCATCTAGAATCATGTCATTCGTTGCTTTGTACTTTGATTTAATCCTTAAATACATTATTTCTGGAATGTGTTAAGTAACGATTCATGAGTCAGTAATTGGTAATATATCAAACAAATAATAGGTACTAGTAATTCTCGAGACCTGCTGCCTATGATATCAACACGAACTTGATGCACTAAAGCATGCTGGCATTGTGGCACGTGGTGAACACGTAATGTATTCATCGTTATGCATGTAGAATAGCAGCTCTACATGTAAAAAAAGTTCAATCAAATTCTGTTGTTCCGGAAGCAACCTATCCTACTTGCTCTAGGTGCCTAGACAATACTCATATTCATAGATGGTAGAATGGTGAATTTGATATTTAATCTGCAGATTATTAGCATTGATGGAAGAAAACTGATTGTATGGCATTATATTGTCTAGCTATTGAACTCATTACCATAGGATGTTGTGGATTCTTTCATACATGAATACGTCTATAAAGCATCTTAATAAACTGGGAAAGTTTCCTGCCAGTTATAGGTAATCTTCAATGTATGCATATCCCGTTTCCGTTTTGCTTCACTTTTGCATGTCTTTTTCCCTTTTTTTACTCTTATGTACTCGGCTAAGAAACAGAATACATGCTTCAGGAAATCAAAAGAGTGTTCGATGATTTAGAAACTATAGTGGGGTTGATCAAGAGTTTAATCACGTCCAGCCTAGGATTTGGTTTTGACTCGATATGAGTAATCTTCTTATCGCCAGGCATCTCATAATCCTTCTTGACTTGCGTGCTCAGCACACGTATGAACCTGTATTAAATAAAACTGAGTGATGTAAGAAGAAATTAAAATCATGTAAGCTAGATATACATATAGACTAATGGATGATAAATAAAAACAAGCAAACTGCTAAACCAACAAATAGTGTTGCACATGATGCAATGGAGTCAACTTGATAGTCAAAGCAGTGTCCAGGAGGTAGGAAATGATAAAAATAATCAAATCTCGATGCACGTATACGATCCACATGATTTTAGAACAGAAATAAATGGTGATAGAAAATTAGAAATGGGATTATTGCTAATGGAATTGAAGCTGTAAGTTTGTTTTGTTTTCGGTGTTTGTGTCATTAGTGCATCATTTTGAGATATCTCCTACTGATACTGGAAGTGTTTTGTTTTCAGTGTGTATGTGTCATTAGTGCATCTTTTTGAGATATCTCCTACTGATACTGGAATCGTTGTTTTGGTCTCTCTTTTTTTTCCCCTTCTTGCGCTACCTTTGTATATAGACTAATTTGGCTGAAGCAATGTGATCTTGGTCTTGAAAGAGTCTTTGAGATGTGGATTGTTTCTCAGCACATTTGCAGGAACATTTGTGTCTGGGGATGAAATTTTTACTGCTTTGGGTGGTCACTCGAATGCATAATTTCTCCGCTTCATTAATTTTTATTCGACTTTTAAATTTAACACTTATCAAAGAGTGCTTGTGTTATCCTAGTTTGATGCCAATATTTAGCCTTTATCATTTTTTAAATTTTAAGGACGGTGAAATGGGCAGCTTTGATGGCCGGCGCGATAGAAGGGCCATCAATGCTGCTTAGGGTTGAAAACAGTACGCAAGCTTGGCCATTTAAATTCTCATGCCTGCTACTGTTTTGGTTCCACGATGTTCTGTAAAAAGGAAGATATCTGGTAGTATATGCAGTCTTCTAACATGGATGCACAGAGATATTTTCCTTGTGTCTTTCGTCTTCACGGATTCTGTAAGAGCTCACTTTGCTTACTCATTATTGTGTTTTAGCAGATATTGTTAGCAACTCATTGCTTGTTTATTTAATTTTCTACATTGGTGACCTATTACCTAAGTCACAATGAAAATTTGGGATTGACATAGTTCAGTGATACTGTGATAGATCCAATCTACTTGTAAGGTTTGGGTGTCAACAATTATAGTGCCCTGTATTGCAATCTTATTCTGGATTATTTAAATGCAAATTGTTTAATCTTTGTGTTCGAAATTGCTTGCATGAAGATGGTTTAATTGCATGGGTTAAGCTGCTAGTTTACTCTTAGCATATGCCCTTTCGCGTAAAACGATCTGATAACCCAGTTACTCTTTCAATTTTCAAAGACTGTTCACATGTTAAAGATCTTTTTAAAAAAATCTGACTTCAAACTCCTATAAAATTAAGTGAACTCACATGCTCTTTTGAAGATTTTGTATTTTATCTTATTCAAAATGGATCTAATTTTCCTTAATCACTGATCTTTAGGTCAAACTTAAGCTTCGCTTGCGCTCTTATATGATGTATTGGAACTTTACAACATTGTCAGGAAATGTTGATATTAATCATAATATCCTATTAGGATTTGTATGATGGGAAAATATAAATATTAAGTTAAACTTCTACCTATCCTATCAGTAGTTCATGGATGTTTTCTGCTAAAGATGCATGGAGTAATTATGACTATCTGAATTTCACTATTTAAGAGATTAATGAAAGAGAAATAAATTTCATATTTTTTAAAGTTTTTACACGCCATTAATTGAGGGGGTAATATGGACATTTTATGGTACAATTTTGTATCTCATTGTAATTAAAATTTAGGTATACGTAATCTATTTTGTACTTAATAGTTAGTATCCCTATTTATGTATAATTAATATATTTTAATTTAATAAAAATACTTATAAATAAAAATTCATTTTATAATTTAATTCATTTTTTAAAATAAATAAATAATAAATAATCCAGCATATCGGGTTACGTGATAGGGGCAGATCAATACCTGGGGTAGGATGTTGGGTTGGGCGGCACTATTGCCACCCGGAGTATTACTTAAGGCACCCGTGTTGAAGACGAAAGACATGTGAAATATCATTTATAACCCTACCATTTAAAAAAATCTAACTCATTTGTTAAATAAAAAAATAAAATAATAAAATAAAATTTTTTGCTTTGCACACCCAAAACACAAAATAAAAACCCTCACACACAATACACCAAAAACACACACTGATCACACACACATCATACGCTGATGAACGAAGATGAAGAATAGAGAAGAATGAAGAGAAAAGGTTTTGAAGGAACTAATACTAAATCTCATTCATTCCCATAATCTTTGCAAACTTATTGAGTTAATTTAAGCATATAAAATTTCAACTTTTTCTCAAAAGATTTGTTTTCATTCAATCAAGGATAATGTGATTTATGATTTATATTTTGAAAGCCCTAGTTTTTGTTTTAGGGCTTGAAAGAAATTATTTATTGGCAATATGGAGCATGAAGATGATTACCCACTAGAAATGGTAAGTTTTAGACTATATTATACTAAACAAATGGTATATTATGCAATTTTTACGTTTTCTTCCAAGTTCATTTTTTCTGAAAATTACAAAGAAAATTCATCACTGGTTGGTTGAAAAAGTGTATAAATTTCGGCCAGGGTGACCGAAATTTTTGCAATTAAATTCGGCTGTTCCTGTATGAAATATATGGTAAAATTTCGATCAATGTTGATTGAAACTTTTACACCTGCAATCAAATTTTTATTTTTACTAGTTTTGGTGTATATTCATCCCCTTATATATTTAAATATTCTTTTCAGAAAGATAAGATAGAAATAAAACAATCCGCTAATGGTGCATCTCCTTTGAATGAGATGGTGATGGATTTTACGGATCTCTTCACCAATCATACTTTATTTGGAACTAGAGATGATTTTCTAAATTGGGTTAGAAAAGTTGGAAACGAAAATGGGATGGTTATTGTTGTTAAAAGGTCTGATGTAGGGAATAATAAATATAAGGGTCGTTTATTCCTTGGTTGTGAAAGAGGAGGGGAATATCGTGATAGAATGCCTAAAACGGCCATCGTTTTAGCAAATGATGAAGTGGATGAATTTGATATCAATTTGAAAAAAGATAAAGATGGAAGGAAGAGGGATACTGGAACAAAGAAATGTGGATGTCCTTTTCTATTGAAAGCTAGACAGCTAGAGCTTATGGGAGAGTGGGTTTTGAAAGTTGTTTGTGCAATACACAACCACCCTACTGCTACTTACTTAGAGGGTCACGCATTCGCCGGTCGTCTAACTACTCTAGAGGAGGATTACGTAGTAGAGCTATCGTTGAGTAATGTGAAACCCAAGACAATTATACTTTAGTTGAAGAAAAAGTTCAAGGGTAATATATCTAAACTGAAGACTATCTACAATGCTCGTACAAAACACAAGATCAATGAGCGTGGTGGTCAGTCCCAGATGTAATTTTTGAAGGGCAAGCTACGTGAGTACGATTATTACTTTCTCGATCGGCGATGTGGTGAAGTTGTGACAGACCTTTTCTTTGCTCACCATAAGAGTATAGACTTGCTTCGTGCCTTTCCATCCGTGGTGCTAATGGATTGTACATACAAATAGGTTCAGATTTCCCTTGTTGGAGATAGTTGGAGTTACTAGCACAGACATGACGTTTTGCATAGCATGTGCATTCATGAAATCTGAGAAAGATGACAACTATATATGGGCATTAAGCACTTTGAAATTATTGCTTGATAACTCATGTTATCCATCGATGATTATTACAGACAGAGAGCTTGCTTTGATAAAAGTAGTGCAATGTGTATTTCCTGGTACAACTCACTTTCTTTGTCGGTGGCATATAAGCAAGAATATACTTGCAAATTGCAAGAAATATTTCAAGAAGAAGCATTGGAAATCATTCCAAGCATCATGGAACGTGTTGGTTGCATCCAATAATGTTCAAACTTTTGAGGTTTCGCTCAGAAATTTTCGTGATAACTTTTCTGAATGGCCGACAGCTGTGACATATGTCATTCAGAGTTGGATCGAACCATACAAAGAGAAGTTTGTAAGTTGTTGGACAAATAATATAATGCATTACGAGAATGTCACCACAAGCATGTTTGGATTTGATTGTGAGATATGTTTACATTGTTTAAATTTTGTAAACACATATCTTACTTGGCATTCATATTTTTATGGATTTTTATAGGGTTGAGGGACATCATGCAGCACTAAAGAGACAACTCAGAACGAGTATGGGTACATTCGAGGATTGTTGGAATGAAATACATACGCTATTGGAGTCATCTCACACCGAGATCAAGAATTCATTCGAGAAGAGTGTAAATATTGTGCAACACAAGTATAGTCCAATTCACTTTAAAATTCTTCGCGGTGTTGTGTCTGAAACCGCTTTAAATCGAATTTTGGAGGAGTTGAAAATTGTTAGTGCTGATGTACCCGTGGATCCTGCTTATTGTGGTTGTATATTGCAAAAAACATGCGGCCTACCATGTGCACATGAGCTCTCGACATTTATCTTATCCCGCAAGCCAATTCCACTTGAGTGTGTTGATAAATTTTGGCGAAAACTTGACATTGAGGTGACACCAAGAGAGAAATGTAGTGTTGATGAAGATGAAGTTATATTAGCTCAGTGGAGGGAGTGCATAGATGGGTTGGAGAAAATATTCGTGTCAGCGTCTATATCTGAAAAACATTTGATGCTTAGGCGGATAAAGGAGGTAAAGAACCCAATCACCACACCACTGCTTGAGCCCCAACCTATTACATCCACTCGTGGCCATCCCAAGGCGGGTTTGCAGAAGAGCTTGAAAAGTACAAAACGAGATCCAAGTGCATTCGAGTATGAAGAGAATATGTGTGTTGGTACATGTTCGCCTATGCCTAGCCAGACAAATATTTACGAGACGGGTTCAACAACTTGCAAACCTGTATTTTCTACAAATAAAAGGCAAAAGATCCCTGTACGTACCTATTAGATTCGTGTATCATATCATTGATCAGTTTTCATCTATTTAATATTGTCTATTTATTTTGCAGAAGCAAACTAGATTCAAGAAACCTCGTGTACAGTCAGAGACACTCGAATCTCGTGACTTTGTGGCTTTGTTACCCCTGGAATGGGCACCTTGGGTATCTAGCATGAAAAACGTCGCTAGCGATGGTCATTGTGGATTTCGTGTAATTGCAGATATGATGGGTTTCGATGAGAGCTCTTGGGGTAGAGTTCGTAGGGATCTACATAAAGAGTTGACATCAAATGTTGAGATGTACGCTGGGGTGTTTCTCATGGATGGTCGAGTTGACATGGTCATAGAAAAATTAGAATGTTTTGATTCTGTTGCACCTAAGGACAAGTGGTTTGTTCTACCTGACATGGGTTACTTGGTTGCAAGTACATATAATGTGGTTTTAATAGCATTGACTCCCAAACAAAGCCTCACATTCTTACCGCTAAGGACGAGCCTCCCCGAGCAGACGAAGAAGATATGCATGGCTTTTGTGAACGACAACCACTTTATCGTAGTTAATCTTCAGAATGGACACCCACACCCACCAGTGGCAGTGCAATGGCATAAGTTTCGTCATCCAGTAGCAGATCCATGGATAAGATTCTCGTAAGAGTACATGCCTTCCACCAAGCCTATAGCTGAAACTATAATACTATGAACAGCTCTCCTCAACATTTCAAGTATATTAGAATTTTGGCAAAATATAGCTGAAATCTTATAAATTTTGGAATTATATTTTTTTACATCATACAGCCATACTCCAGTAATTAGTTTGTTATTTTCAAATGAATATTCTCTCTTTGTAGCCTTATGTGTTGGCTAAGATGGAGCCCAAAAAATACAACCCTAAATTTAAAGTTAACCTAATTAGAAAAAAATTATGGGATAACAAAATCATAATGTATTGTATTAAAAGAGGAAACAAAACCTCCAAAAGTTAACTATTATAACTATAATTAAGTTGAGTAAATTAGCAACAGTACACTTATGAAAACAGATAACCGACATCACTTCAACGCCCAACATCAAAAATTCTGCATGAATTCTAGTCCCCTACTGGAAGACGGCCCGACATTGTTTCTATGCCTCGGCATACTAGTAGACGCACCCATGCCACTCTGATGATCACTACCTCTTGGCTGCACTCCAGAAGCCATGTCACATCGAATGATAGCACGTACATTGCTCAATGCGTGCATAGCCTCCTCCAATCGGATCGTAGAGTCACCCACCTCCCATCGGTATAGTATGGGATCTATCACAGCTTCAATTTGACTAAGTTGGTCATACGGTTGAGTAGTATGATCACTTTGAAACTCGGTCACCCCCGAATACGACTTGCGACTTGGCTTTTCCACAATTAGCCAAGAGTTTTTAACAAACCAAATCATATAATCATCACTTACTTGCCACGGTGGTTTAGCCCTTTGCTCGAACATCTCATTTGGTAAAATGTGAGTCTTCCAGTGCAAGAAGTGACGAGCCATGTCAATAATCACCCCCTTCCTCCGCATAGCCGAGTAACCTTGTCTGCTGATATACTCTCCCAAAGGCTTTTTTGGAATTCTTTGGACATGCCCAAATTGTCTTAGAGCTCGATCAGGCATATAAGCCTCAATGACATCGCCTACACTGATAAAACCCCAGTTGAATATAATAAGAATATAAGAAAAATAACATCTGATTCGAGTGTACAGTGTCCATTTGACCTGATGCAAATACCCAAATAAAGCATATTTAAACCACTATATACAAGGAGAAAATAATAAACAATATTATTTCAATCGTCTACCTCTACAGGTGACAATACGTCAATGGACTCTCTAAGTGCTTTAACCTTATCAATTGACAAACCCGGTGCAGTTGTAGCACTTGTCCACTTCTTTGCAAAAGGGCAGTGAGGATAGTATTCAGCATGTGGGGAGGGTGCAACGAGTGATGGAAATCGTGCATTTATCCATGCCTGCAACAAATATCCGCAATCACAAACTCAAACCTCAATAAAAAAAAATTAAATTAAAACAATAAAAAACAAGTGTTACCTCGAGGAGAGTCATGTATCCAGATATCTGCATAGTGTTGCTCTTCGATGCCATTTCGAGCTGCCGGTATAACCATGCAAGTCTGGCGGTGCCCCATGCGTACTCGACTAATTTGTCCATGTCCTCTAAATACTCGAGCCAACTAGTAGAAACTCCAGTGTCGGTCTTGTCTTGGAACAAAGCACATCCAAAGAAATATAAAGTATAAGCTCTCGCTATATACAACAATATGAGAGGATTGTCGCTGTACATGGACCCCATAAACTTCTTACGTAGCTACTCCAGTTTTATAGTTTTACCTCCTGCACCTAAAAGAGCTCCGTTTGCATCCTTAGGACTGACCCCAAACAACCTAGAAATCTCCGCACTAGCATCAACCTTACTCCTTCTATATGACATCACTGGTAGTCCATCAATGTGCAGGTCTGTGAGACAATGCACATCATCAAGTGTGATCGTCATTTCACCAAATGGGAGGTGAAAAGAGTTGGTCTCCGGGTGCCAACGCTCCACAAAGGCCGCTATCAAGTTCTTATTAGGGCGTCTATATGAAATACCCCTAATCCTTAAAAAGAATGTTTTATGGAAAAATCTCCTGACCTCTCGATTTCCCCCCCCCCCTGTAAACTTCCACTCTAATAACTTATGTATGTGACTATGAATCTTAAGGAGTCTAGCATCTTTCCCATGCCATATGTCATAAGCAATATGGTTTTTGAAGGTAGGGAAAAGGGGAGGAAATTCTACTTCATCTTCATTATTAGGATCATCACCATTACCGCTATCATCATTGATGAGTGTGTAAATTCACAAGTTTGGCGCTATGTTTTGTGCTAGTTTTGGGGAGTTTTGATGTGGAAATAGGTGAAAAACCTATATATATTGTGAATTAGCATGAATCAGGTGTTAGTGGAGCTATTTGAGTGTTTTCTTAGCAAAAACGGAGTGAAAGAGCCAAGAATCGAAGAGACGGAGTCGAAGCCACGCGAACCGCCCAAGAAGTAGGTGGGTTCGACCTGGCTGGAGGAGGGTTCGACCTCTCCAGCAGGTCGAACCAACGTTACTGGACGTACAGAGATTGATTCGACCATGACTCGGCTGGTTCGACCTGGCCATCAGGTCGAACCATGGTCGAACCAATTTGTAAGAAGGAGGATTCGACCACGACGTTTGGGTTCGACTTGCCAGTTGGTCGAATCGAGAGCGGGAGTTATCCAGTACTGAGGTTCGACCTGGGGTTCGACCAAGGCCTAAGTGGTTCGACCTGTCTAGAAGGTCGAACCTGTGCAGAATTCTTCCAGTAGCGGGGTTCGACCTGGGGTTCGACCTGTGGCTAGGGGTTCGACCTGCTTGACGTGATCGAACCTGTGTGCGAGAACTTACCTTATCCGGATTTTCGAGGCCGAAACGCGTGAGATCACTTAGAAAGCCCATTCCAAGCCCTAGAGACGTGATTACAAGTATAAAAGGAGGCTCATACAGAGAATAAGAGAGCTTTTGATCGTCAATCGTAGGAGAGACAAGAGTAGAGGTGGTGATCCATCCGGAGGGCTGTGACAGAGGTTCTCTGAAGGTTCAAGTAAGAATGATCAATCTAACCATGATTGTTCCTAGATCAATCATGGGCTAGAACCACCTTGGTAGTTCTAGGGTTATGAAAGTTTCATGATGTAATTCGTGTTTCGTGTGTAAAACTCCGTACAACACTACATGTGGTTTGTTTTATATAAGATTGCATATTTAATCCATACTCATAGTCATTTTGTGCATCAATGATCGTTGTGTAGAGTCTGAATACATAACATGGTTATTGATTGAGTGCGTTCACTACTGAGCAGGGTTTATTGTTATAATTCTAAGTGAAGGGATTCCGAAGTATTATTAGAACTGTCTTATATGAATATTCATGAATTGAATTAAATTCGGGTTGATGAATAGGATGAAGAGTATAACTTTATAGTACATAAAAAGGGAGATCAAATCGGGTTAGATTCTAGACGTAGAAGATAATTGATTATGATAGTACCTAGAAAGGGAGGTGAAGCATATCTCTTGCTCCGATGTTATTCACACGTGTCAAGCGCATATTTACTTGTGTCTATAGAGTAAACTTGCATGGTCTAGTGATGTATCCACAAACCACAGGGCAGAGTCGGACACCATCACATGAAAATACGAATTGCTAGTGAAACTGGATGACCCGACGAACTACCTATCATTCTTATTGATCACAACTCACTTTTCTCTACTCTTGCTATTTCTTTTGTTATTTCGATTAGAAGTTATTATCCATTAAACCTTTACAATTACCAACATAGTCTAAAATATACTAGAAGATAACAAAATTGATATTTATCCGTCCCGTGGGTTCGATATTGTAACTTGGTCATCTTCGCGACTACAATTGATATCCTTATACTTGAGGATTAATTTGTGTGTTGAGAAAACCCCTCATCAAGTTCTTGGCGCCATTGCCAGGGACGGCGTAAACTATCTTTTTTGTGTTATTTCTAGTTTATTAGGACTATTTATCTTGTTTTGTTGTTTTCTTTCTTATTCGTTTTAGGTGTATGCTCACAAGATCAAAGAAAGGTAATCTTGAACCGTATAATCCTGAGATTGGAGCATCATCAAGAAAGAAGAAGAAGAAGAAGAAGAAGAAGAAGAGCAAGGCAAAGACAATAGACCCAACCAAAGCTCTGAATTTTGGAGTTGAGGTTGACGAGCAGATTTCGCAAGCGATTGAGGCTACAACTGAAGTTAATTTGGAAGTAGAAACAGTCAACATGGCAGCGAATGCGGATAATCTAGCCATCCGAGAGGTTTTTAGAAATAATGGGGCTGGAAATTATGAGCTTTTAGGAGCAAGGGGAACTAACACAGCGTTCGATCTTCATCCCGCTCTTATTAGCATGATAGAAAGAAACTTCTTTTCAGGAGGGTCTTTCGAGGATCCGCAGCAGCATCTGAACAAGTTCTTGGGCTATGCAAGTACTCAAAAAGACGTAGGAGAACATGAAGATGCTAGGAAGATCCTTTTGTTCAAATTCTCGCTTACTGAAAAGGCGAGGGATTGGTACGATACTATTAATGCAGCTGAGTGCACCACGTGGGAGCAATTGAAGTTAAGGTTCTTGGAGAGGTATATGCCACCTTCGAAGGTGTTTAAGATGAAGCAAGATATTAACCAATTTGCTATCAGTGGAGGTGAGAAATTTCATGAAGCGTGGGATAGATTCAAGGACATGCTCAGGAAGTGTCCTCAACATGGGTTATCTAAAGCCCAATATATCAGTATATTCTATAACGGATTGGACTGTGAATCAAGAGTGCTACTTGATGCTTCTTCTAATGGAGCATTGCTTACAAAGTCATCCGTTGAGGCCGAGAGATTGTTTGAAGACATATCGATGAATTCGAGGGATTGGCCTACTGATAGAGTTAGAGGTACGTATGTTCTTGGAAAGGTAGCTCAGGTTGAACAAGCAATGGTGAAAACTAAGAGAGAGGATGAAATCGTTTCGAGCTTGTCCAATATCAACAAGCTACTTGAGTCTCAACAGAAGCAGATCAGCGAGATATCTCAACGAGTGCCAATCATGCAGCAAGAGATGATGAATAATGGAACCATCCAAGATGAATTGGAGGAAGCAAATTATGCCATAGGTCAAAGTATTCAAGGAACGAGGTACCCAAATCAAGGAAACCGGAACTACCAAGAGAACTATCGAGGGAACTTTAATAATCGTGGTCCATCTGGTAGTTATCAACAGCAACCAAGGAGGCCTGAATTTTCATGGAGCAATACGAACAATGCCGTGCAACTTCTGATGGGTGTTGATCCGGGAGAAAAGGTGGAAGAAGGGAAGCCTGGTTTCGAGGATACTGTGAACCGGTACATGGTAAAGAATGATGAAAGAGTGAACCGCCTTGAGGCAAATCTTGAGAAAAAGATTGATGATCACCACAGAGATTTGTCCACTCAAGTGAAAGATCTCACATTGTTGATGGGTACAATTGCGGAGAATGTAAACACATTGACTCAAACTGTAGGAAAAGGGAAGTTTCCGTCTCAGAGTATAGAGAATCCGAAGTCATGTAATGCCATCACACTGAGGTCGGGAACGCAGTACGAGGGACCGATGAGGCCGGAATCAAAGTTAGAATTTTCTAAGCCTCGGTTCGACCAACACGCAGAGGGTTCGACCAACTTTTCAGGTCGAACCTCATCGGCCAGAGCACTCTGTTTTGACACAGGAGCAGTTCGACCAACACGCAGAGGGTTCGACCAACTTTTCAGGTCGAACCCAGGTCGAACCTCATCGGCCAGAGCACTCTGTTTTGATGCAGGAACGGTTCGACCACTATCAAAAGGGTTCAACCGACTCTTCAGGTCGAACCCAGGTCGAACCGAAGGATGGAGATTATACAGTGAAGCGGTTCAACAAAAGGGGCAGTGGTTCGACCTCCAATGCTGGTCGAACCCAAGTCGAACCTCCGGAGCGGAATGAGATCAGTCTTTCAGGAGAGAGGTTCGACCAATACAGTCCTGGTTCGACCTCTCAGCCTGGTCGAACCCCAGTCGAACCTCGCCGAGATATTTTGTTTGATGCACCTGTTGTTCCTTTTGATGTTGATGCAACTCCAGTGGTACGGAATGAGCAAAGTACAGACATAATAGCTGAGAAAAAATGGGAAAGAGCTAAGCGATTAAGAGCCGAAAAGGAGAAAACGGAGAAGGTTGATCGTGATGAATGGGGGATTCCCAAAACAAAGATACCTCCACATTTTCCCTACAAGCTAGTGAAGAAAGGGTTAGAAGAAAAGTTCAAGAAGTTTTCAGAGATAATGAATAAGATAAGCTTGAACATCCCTTTTTCAGAGGCAATCATGGAGATGCCATATTATTCTCGATTCCTTAAAGACATATTGATGAAGAAGCGAAGCTTAACCGGAGTGGAAACGGTAAACTTATCTGAGAATTGTAGCTCAATTATTCAAAAGAAGTTGCCACCAAAGATGAAAGATCCGGGGAGCTTTACTATTCTATGTGAGATTGGGAAGGGGCCAGCACGGCGAGCTTTGTGCGATCTAGGGGTAAGCATCAATTTGATGTCGTTGTCCATCTTTCAGAAGCTTGGTTTGGGGGAGCTGACCCCGACAACTGTTGCTCTCCAATTGGCAGATAGATCAATGACGTTTCCGAAAGGTATAGTTGAAGATGTTCTAGTAAAGGTGGAGAAGCTAGTTTTTCCTGTGGATTTCCTTGTACTAGAAATGGATGATGACAAGGATAATGTTCCTTTAATCTTGGGGAGGCCATTCCTTGCTACAACTGGAGCTATGATAGATGTTCGGAAGGGAGAACTGAAGTTGAGAATGGACAAAGAAGAAGTTCTTTTCAACTTGGACAAAGCAATGAAAATGCCAATGGAGTCCCAGTGTTATACTATTAACGTGGTGGAGGAGATTGTGAAGGAGGATATGTCTCTGATCTTGTCAAAGGATCCTCTTGAAACATGTTTGATGGAGTCTCTTACTTATCCCAATATGGAGCTTGACGGACTTTCTAACGAGAAATGTATTGAATTTCTTGAAAACTTACTTGCTTTGGGTGATGACAGGTGTGCTTTGGAAAGAAATAAAGTGGAAGAAGTCAAATGGACCAGGAAGTACTTGCCTTTGGATAACGAAAACACTCCAGTGGAGAAAAGAAAAGAGGAGTTGAAACCATTGCCGGACCACTTGAAGTATGCTTTTCTTGGAGATAATGCACAATATCCGGTAATTGTATCTTCTTCCCTTAATGATGATCAACTTGAGGAGTTATTAGATGTCTTGAGGAAGTACAAGTTTGCAATAGGGTGGTCACTTGATGATTTGAAAGGTATTAGTCCTTCGTATTGTATGCATCGGATTAGGTTGTTGGATGAAGCCAAGGCTAGTGTTCAGAATCAGCGTAGGGTGAATCCCGCAATTCAAGAGGTGATAAGGAAGCAAATTCTTACGTGGTTGGATGCTGGAATTATATATCCTATTAGTGATAGTCCCCATGTGAGTCCATTGCATGTAGTTGCTAAGAAAGGGGGCATGACTGTAGTGAAAGCTGAGGATGGAGAAGCTATAGCCACGAGAATTCCTACGGGATGGCGTACATGTGTGGATTACAGGAAATTGAATGAGAACACGTGTAAGGACCATTTCCCTCTTCCGTTTATGGATCAAATGTTGGATCGTCTTACAGGGTATGAGTTTTATTGTTTCTTGGATGGATACTCGGGGTATAATCAAATCATGATTGCTCCCGAGGATCAAGAAAAGACCACTTTTACTTGCCCCTACGGGACCTTTTCTTTTAGGAAGATGCCGTTTGGATTGTGTAATGCGCCTGCTACTTTTCAGAGATGCATGATGACGATTTTTGATGGTTTGATAGAGAAGATCATGGAAGTATTCATGGACGATTTTTCAGTCTTTGGTTCTTCTTTTGATATGTGTTTGTCTAACCTTGCTGTTGTTTTGAAGAGGTGTCAAAAAACTAATCTTGTCTTGAATTGGGAGAAGTGTCATTTCATGGTGAAGAATGGGATTGTTCTTGGGCATCATGTTTCCGCCAAGGGATTACAGGTAGACCGTGCTAAAGTGGTGGCAATTGAGAAGCTTCCACTACCGACCAATGAAAGAGGAGTGCGGTCCTTCCTTGGACACGCCGGTTTTTACAGGAGATTCATTAAAGACTTCTCAAAATACTCTAAGCCCTTATCTCATTTACTTGAAAAGGATATTCCTTTTGTGTTTAATGATGAGTGTCTAACAGCTTTTCAAGTTTTGAAGGAGGCGCTTATTACTGCCCCTATCTTGATCACACCGGACTGGACTCAACCGTTTGTACTTATGTGTGATGCAAGTGATGTAGCATTGGGTGTGGTGCTTGGGCAGCTATGGGAAAAGAAGTTTTGCGCCATTTACTACGCGAGTAAGACTTTTGATGCGGCACAGAAGAATTACACGGTAACTGAAAAGGAGTTTTTGGCTGTTGTGTATGCATTCGATAAGTTTCGTCAGTATTTGGTTGGCATGAAGACGATTGTGTATACGGATCACTCAGCGATTCGTTATTTGATGGAGAAGAAGGTGACGAAGCCTAGGATCATAAGATGGATTCTACTACTGCAGGAGTTTGACTTGGAGATTCGGGATAAGAAAGGAACAGAAAATGTGTTGGCAGATCACTTGTCAAGGTTGGAGACTAGGGAGCATTGTGATAATTCTTTCGAGTATATTGAAGAGATGTTCCCTGATGAGAAGATCATGGCTGTGGCTGTTGAAGGTACCGAGCGAGCATGTGTGGTTGCAGCGCAAGGTATGGATCCATGGTACGCGGATTATGTAAATTACATTGTCATTGGTGAAATTCCAAGGGATCTCAACCGATATCAACTTGCGAAATTTCATAGGGAAGTTGAGACATTTATATGGTATGATTCTTTTGTTTATAAGATTTGTACAGATTCTATTGTCCGAAGATGTGTACCCGAGATGGAAATGGAAAGTGTGCTGGAGTTCTGCCATGCACAACCGAATGGGGGGGCATTTCGGAGCGCAAAAGACTGCAGCTAAGGTACTTCAATCCGCTCTTTATTGGCCTACTTTGTTTAAAGATAGTGAGAGCTATGTGGCGTCTTGCGATAGATGTCAGCGCATGGGTAATATAGGTAGGAGAGATGAGATGCCATTGCAGCCTAGCATAGTCGTGGAGATATTTGATGTATGGGGGATCGATTTTATGGGGCCTTTTCCCCCGTCGAATGGGTTTCTCTACATTCTTCTTGCGGTGGATTATGTTTCGAAGTGGGTGGAAGCAATTCCTACTCGTGTTAATGATTCAAAAGTTGTTTTATCTTTCCTAAAGAAATATATTTTTGCCCGTTATGGAGTTCCGAGAGCATTAGTTAGTGATGGAGGTTCCCACTTCGTCAATAAATTTCTGGAAAAGGTGCTTAAGGATTATGGTGTTAAGCATAGGGTTACTACACCCTATCATCCACAAGCGAATGGGCAAGCAGAGGTCTCCAACCGTCAAGTAAAGCAGATTCTGGAGAAAGTGGTAGGAACTAATAGAAAGGATTGGGCTATGAAGCTTGATGATGTGTTATGGGGGTTCCGGACCGCTTACAAGACGGTGTTAGATATGTCACCGTATCAAATTGTCTATGGGAAGCCGTGCCACTTACCTGTAGAAATTCAACACAAAGCGTTTTGGGCTTTGCATCGCTTGAACTTGACCCTTAAGGATGTAAAGGCGTTGAGGATAACTCACATGAATCAATTGGATGAGTTTAGGAGTCGTGCTTACAAGAATTCAGAGATTTATAAGGAAAGAATGAAGAGGTGGCATGATTCTAAGATTTCATACAAGGAGTTCAAGCAAGGAGATGAGGTACTACTTTTTAACTCTCGTTTGAAGCTTTTTGCAGGCAAGTTGAAGTCTAAGTGGACGGGACCGTTCATGATTCATCGAGCCTTAGGAGGGGGGAGTTATGAGCTTATTGACAAAGATGGAGACGTTATCATGGTGAATGGGCATCGATTAAAGCATTATAGGTCGCCGGATGATGCGTGTGTCATTTTTGATGATACCTTGTTCTGATTTGGTACCGTCGTGACTCTACGACGTTAAACATGAGCGCCTGTTGGGGGCTTGCCCTTCCATTTTATTGCTTTATTTATTTCGTGTGAGTAAGAAATTTTTGTATTTAAGATGCTTACCAATCGGCAATTACATCTCTTTTCAAACTTAGTTTCGACTTATGTTTTTACTAAGTTTGGGGGGTGTGATGTTATTACCTCATTGAAGCATTAAGAGTATAATCTTTTCTTTGTATTGTTTGTTAGGGGAGTTGGTTTTTGCGGCCATATTGAAATTTTAATCGATTTTGATGTGACGATTTTTTACAACTTGCCTAATGTTCAGTGGTTTTTAGTTGTGTTTTCTTTTACGGAGATACTCATGAATGATATTATGTGGAACAATTTCAGAAGTTGTGCTTTAGATTGTACCTAATGAAGTTGTGTTGAAGCTTGAAGTATGTAGTGCATGAAGAACACTCAGTTTTGGAAATCAGGAGGAAGGTTCGACCAACTCTAGGAAGGGTTCGACCAGAGCCAGCAGTCGAACAAAAGCAGAGGAAGTCGAACCGGCGTTGAAAGTTGTCCAGAGAGGAGGTACGACCAATTCAAGAAAGGTTCGACCTGATCAGGTGGTCGAACCTATGGTCGAACCTGTCAGTCGGAAGCACTCTGTTTTCCAGAAGAGGGGTTCGACCAATTCAAGAAAGGTTCGACCTGTTTAGCAAGTCGAACCCCTGGTCGAACCAAGAAGATCGTATGTCCAGAAGAGAGGTTCGACCTCGCCATCCATGGTTCGACCAGTTCAGGTGGTCGAACCCGAGGTCGAACCAAGCCAGGTACGCGATTTAAGTTCGATTTTTCTTCAGAGGGGTTCGATCACTTTTTTGAAACACCAAACCTCGAACCCTCTTCGAACCTCTACACCCTTGTACAAATTCTTCAATTACACTTGATTTCACACCAATTACACAATATTACTCCTTGAATTATCGATTCGGTCGCGGATTTGGGCGGATTTCATCGCGAGTTAGGGCTGAAATCGCGATTTTTGGTTGTTGTGTGCTCTCGATCGGTTGTTCACCATGGGCAAGTCACAAGGAAAGGGACAAGGATCAAGTAAAGGAAAAGAAAAGAAAAGGCAGAAGAGGAGAGATCAAAGAAGAGGCATGACAGGCCTTCAAATTTGGACAAAGTGACAAGAAAACTGAGGTTACAAGACCGTTTACCTGATAACTTCAAGATTAGGATGCAAGGTTGGGATGAGATTAAAGAGAAGTGGGAAGAAGTTTCAGACAAGATAGCTCGCACTCGATACCAAGATGATGAAGCGATGAGGATAATGAGAATAGGGGATGATATATTTTGGATGTTTGATCAAGTAGGGATCCGAAGATTCATGGAGTTGAAGAGGCCGACGTACTTCCATGTTACAGCGGAAGTGGTTTGCTCGTTTGAGATGGAGAAGGACCCGCTTGGATACCCCTATCGGTGTACGCTTCAGCTTGGTGGAGTGAGTAGGAGATGGACGTCTGAGGATTTCAACGAGCTGTTTGAGACACCTTTGGAGATCCCTCGTTTAGAAAGTGCTGCATTCAGTGTAAAGTGATTTTGGAGGGAGATCACTGGGGAGATTCGTGATTATAAGACCAGACAGGCTCGTGCTTCCGCAATAAAGAACCCTGTCTTGAGGTACATGGACCGCGTCCTGAGCAACACGTTGTTCGCCCGCTCGGATGGGAGTGTTGTGTCTAGAGGAGAGTTATATGCCCTGTGGTGTATGCTGAATGGAGTGAAGTTCAACGTTTGAGCTTATTTTATTGCGCAGCTGAATCGATTCAAGACCATTGGTTTTCAAAAGGTGAATATTGGAGGGTTATTGACGATCTTGGCTGAGCTTTACAACTTGGATCTCACCGGCATTACACCAGTAAAAGGAGAACCCGATTTGATTATGAGCACGTGCGCAAAGGGAGGGTTTGCCCATTTTAGAAATGGAGATTGGTTTTTCACGAGAGGTCTCAAGCCTTTCGAATTTATGTTCCCCTTCGACGTGAGCAACTTGACAACTATTCGGGAAGCAAGGAATAAGCTAATGAATTCTCTTGGACACACCGCTTTATCCGTGGTAGCAAAGTCGGGTGGTTGATTGTCGTCATTTTCACCTAGGTTTTAGTGTCTTTATGTGTGTATTTTCGGATGTTTTTATCCATATTTGTGTTAATTTTGGTGGAGTTATTGTTGTTTTGAGGAAAGTGGTACGAACTTATAGAATTGTGTAAATGAGCTTGAATATATGTAAAACAGGTCATGGAACGGACAAAAATGGAGTCGGGAGCGAAAGGGAGACGAAGAATAGGCCAAGCAACTGCACGGGCCGTGCGCGGAACACGGCCCTGTAGCAGCTGGCCGTGTAATGTCATCAGAATACGCTGCTCGCCCAGGGATTTGGCCGTGCGCTGGTGCACGGGCCGTGCGCTGCTGCATGCCCCATGTGCGGAGCTCGGCCCTGTAAGAAGAAGCCGTGTATTGTCGTCAGAAAATGCTGCACGGCCATGATCAAGGCCGTGTATTGCAGCTCGAGCCGTGTCCGGAAGCACGCACAAAACGCCGAAGTAGGTGTGCCCTACACGGGCCGTGTACTGCTGCACGTGCCGTGTAGGTGCAAAATCCTGTGTAATTTTCAGAATGTTCCGGAAGCTTCTAGAAGGTCCATAAGTGATATAAAACCATGATTTGTGCGAAATTAGAGAAGAGATTCACATTATATCAGATTGAGAGCAGTTACACACAATCCACACCACATTTCCTCACACACTAGATCTACAATCCATCTACACCATCTAAATTCATCAATTCACCTTGATCTTCATAAATCCATCCATACATCCATCCATTCCATCATCTAAGAAGAGAAAATCAGATTTGTTTGAAGAATTTGGCATGATCAAGGAAGAAGGAGTCTACCTTCAAGGGGAAGCTCAATCTCTTTTATTTTGCTACTTTCTTCATTATATTGCTCATATGGAGCTTGTATTGGATTGTAGCCAATTGGCAATGAATATTTGTGGCTAGTCCTCAAGTGAGGCTAGCAATATGATTGGTTAGGAAATATGTAGATTTTTGCACTATTAAAGCTTGATGAATTGATTGTTATGATTACTTTCTATCATGAAGGCTTATTCTCATTTGATGCATGATGTGTGTGGTTAAATTTTCTATGCATAGTGTTAGGATGACCATTCCAATATTATGTGTGGTGGTTTAATTGAATCATTGATTGTATTAGGTGACTTGGTTAGTATGAGGGGAGGAAAGCCATTCCCTCCAAGTGCTTAGAACCTCATGATAGAACATTAGTGATGAACTAGTGAGGGGAACCAACTTATGATCATAGTACCCATGAGGGAATTGAGAGTAAGACAATCTTAGGAGATTTAAACTTGTAAAAGAGTTGAGAACCTAATCACCTTGGCCATAGGGGTTAGGGGTACAATTGTGATTGCCCTTAGTTTCATAACTTGAAAGTCATCAATGCTTGAGTAAGTGTGAAGTCTACATAAGACCTTGACCATGATGTTGCTAGCCTTACTCTCTGTTCAGATATACTTCATCCATTCCATCTCATCTTGCTACTTGATTTGATTTATATTTGTTATAATTAGTTGCTTGTCTAGTTCATTAGTTAATTGATAGAGTAATCATAGTTCTTAAATCAAAACCTTATCTCGATAATCCTTACAAAACATAAATTAATGGAAAATCCGGATACAACTTGAGTTTACCTTTTCCCTTGGGACGACAATACTATAAATTTTGCACTTGGTCACGCGTATACAACAGCGATAGAGTACACTTACTCTTGACATTTCACTAGAAATGCGGCTAAGTTCATGGCGCCGCTTGCCGGGGAAATGTTAAACTTGTGGTTGTAACAAGTTTGAAGTTGATTAGTCTTGATAAGGATATTTCTTTCATTTGTATAGTTGTTTACTTGTCTTGGTTACTTGGAGAGCTAATTTTGGAATTCTTGTAGGTACATGCAAACTCGTTCAAGGTCTCAATCTATTGAACCTTTGAATTTGGAATTAGAAGCTACCTTAAGAAGACAAAGAAGAGGAGTGTTGGAACCAACGGAAGAAAATATGGAAGAAGTAAGGGATAATGCAAATATGGTTGATGAAGAAGGTAATTTGAGAAATTTTCAAGGTGGTGATAATGCTAGAGGAGGTTTTGGTAATCAAGAATATGTGCCACAAGTTTATGCCCAACAAATGCACTTGCAAAACCAACAATTGCAAGCTATTATTCAAAACTTGTTGGCACAACAAGAAGCAAGGAATGAGCCTCCGATGGTGCAAAATCAACCTCGTAGAAATGGGAATAATGGAGTGGGAATGAACATCCGAGATCACTTCCAACCGCAATATGGAAACTATGTTGTGGGACCACCGGTGAATGTTAATCATTTTGAGATCAAGACGGGATTGATCAACATGGTGCAAGCAAACCAATTTGGTGGTGGTACTATGGAGGATCCAAATGCTCACTTAGCCCAATTTACGGAGTTAGCAAACACGGTCAAGATAAATGGGGTAAGTGAGGATATTATTAAATTGAAGCTCTTCTCGTTTTCATTACGAGATAGAGCGAAGGCTTGGTATCATACTTTACCACCGGGATCCTACAACACATGGAGAGAGTTGGCACAAAGATTCTTGAGCAAGTATTTCCCACCATCGAAGATGTTGCATCTCAAAGGTCAAATATTGCAGTTTAAGCAAATGCCTCTTGAAACTTTTAGTGAGGCTTGGGACCGATTCAAAGAAATGCTAAGGAAATGTCCACAACACGGATTCCCCGAAGATCAACAAGTAGGATTTTTCTATGCCGGTTTGAATGGAAGTGAAAGGATGCTTGTTGATGCTTCATCGGGAGGTTCGATTTTGGGGCAAACTTCGGAAAGAGCAATTACCATATGTGAAGAAATAGCTTTGAATACGGGACAATGGGCCATGGATAGAGTTGCGGGCTTATATGAAAAAGAGAAGATTGCTAAGATGGAAGAAGTGTGCTTGCAACAAGTGAAAAATGTGGAGGTGCTTAATGAAGATGTAACCGACAAGGCAATCACGGAGATACTAAAAAGGATGAATGCTAGTATGCAAGTAACTCCAACATCTACACCAATGGTGAATCAACAAGTGCTAGCTAATCCTCCGCATGTGATGTCAATACCTTTGATGAATCAACAAGTGTTTCCTAATTTTCAACAAGGTGTATCTACACCAAGTATGGGTCAATCTTCTCAAAGTTGTCAAATGCCTACCTCTATACCTCAACAAGGTATGTCCTCTAATTCTTGGAGCCCATCGGAGATGACACTTGAGGAAGTTGCCTTCATGCAAGGAAGGAACTTCCAAGGAAATTACGGTGGGAATTTTGGGAATAATGGAGGAGGATATCCACAAAGACAAGGAGGTTGGGGGCAAGGTAATTTTCAAGGGAATTTCAATCAACCCCGGAGATATGAGAATTTGTCGTATGGGAATCAAAGTAATGCACTCACATTGCCACCGGGCATTCATCCGGGGGAGAAGGCTCCAAATGATGAAGGAAAGTCTACATTGTCTACATTGGAGGATAAAATGACTAAGATGTTTGAGTTTATGAAGCAAGAGAAACAAGAGAATGAGAGAAAGTTTGAATATGTGAAGCAAAGAGATGAGGTAAATGAGAATCGATTCAAAGCAATTGAGACTCACATTAGTCAAATGGCAAGTGAAAGGGGTAATGTTCATCACCAAGGGAAGTTTCCATCTACAACCATTACTAATCCGAATGAGCAATGTAAGGTGATTGAACTTCGTAGTGGAACAAAATACGAAGGGCCTTCAATGCCAACGGAAGTAGAGGAGGTGGATTGTGAACTTGAGCCTATGGAAAGTTTGGGTGAAGAAGGGAAAGAGAAAGAAGTTGATATTGTTGAAAAAGGTGAAAGTACCCCTACACTTGAAGAAGAAAAAGTAAAGTCTCCAAAGAAATGGGAAAGATATAGAGAAGCAAAACGGAAAGAGAGAGAGGAAAAGTTTGAAAGAGATGAATGGGGGATTCCTAAGTTGCCCATGTCAATCCCGTTTCCACAAAGATGCTTGAAAAAGGGATTAGAAGAGAAATTTGCCAAGTTTGTTGAAATGTTGAAGAAGATACATGTGAATATGCCTTTTGCGGAGGTCTTACTTCAAATGCCCAACTACGCCAAATTTTTGAAGGATATCTTGTTAAAGAAAAGAAGCTTGGGAGAGTTCGAAACGGTGAACCTTACGGAGGAATGTAGTGCAATCTTGCAAAAGAAACTTCCCCCTAAATTGAAAGATCCGGGGAGTTTCACTATTCCTTATGAGATGGGAGAGCAAAGGAACTACAAAGCTTTATGTGATCTAGGGGCAAGCATTAACTTAATGCCCTTATCAATCTTCAAAAAGTTGGGTATTGGTGAGGTCAAACCGACGTCGGTTACACTTCAATTAGCCGATCGGTCGTTGACACATCCCAAGGGAATAGTGGAAGATGTTTTGATCAAAGTTGGCAAGTTTGTATTCCCCGTTGATTTTGTGGTACTAGATATGGCTGAAGATGATAGTGTCCCATTGATACTTGGACGTCCGTTTCTTGCCACCGGGAAAGCATTGATAGATGTGGAGAAAGGGGAGCTAACTTTGAGGGTGAATGAGGATGAAGTCATATTTTCTTTAAGTGAGGCTATGAGGTATCCTAGGGAGGAATGTGGAAGAGTGGAGGTTATTGACGACATGGTTGAAGAGCATATGTATCACCTTCACTCCAAGGACCCTTTGGAAATCATCATAAGCCACTCTTATTCTCTTGAATCTATAAAAGCTAAATCTTCTTTTGGTGTAGAAAATGATGAAATAATTGATGAATTGCATGGTTTAAATGCTTGTAGGGCACTCACAAAAGAGGAAGCAAAGGAGGTAAAGGTGGAGAAACTTGATGAAAAGCCATTTTTGGAAGTGCAAGAGAAGAAGAAGGTAGAGTTGAAACCATTGCCGGATCACTTAAAGTATGCTTACTTGGAAAAAGATGAAACGTATCCGGTAATTGTATCCTCTTCCCTTAATGATTTAGAAGTAGAAAAATTGCTAAGAGTCTTAAGAGATCATAAGTCATCTATTGGTTGGAGCATTAAAGATTTGAAAGGTATTAGTCCATCTATGTGCATGCATAAGATCCATTTGATTGATGATGAAAAGTCTTGTGTGCAAAACCAACGTAGATTAAATCCTATAATGCAAGAAGTGGTAAGGAAAGAGGTGTTAAAATGGCTTGATGCGGGAATAATCTTTTCAATTAGTGATAGTCAATATGTAAGTCCTCTACATGTAGTGGCAAAGAAAGGTGGTATGACAATTGTTAGATCCGATACAAATGAAACAATTGCCACTAGAACTATCACGAGTTGGAGAGTATGTGTTGATTATCGTAAGTTGAATGAGAATACTCGTAAAGATCATTTCCCATTACCATTCATAGATCAAATGTTGGATCGTCTTGCGGGGCATGAGTACTATTGTTTTCTTGATGGTTATTCCGGGTACAATCAAATATTGATTGCACCGGAAGATCAAGAGAAGACAACGTTCACATGTCCCTATGGTACATTTGCGTTTAGAATGATGCCATTTGGTCTATGTAATGCCCCTGCCACTTTTCAGCGTTGTATGATGGCAATCTTTGATGGTTTAATTGAAAATATTATGGAAGTGTTTATGGACGATTTTTCCGTGTATGGATCTTCTTATGATATTTGCTTAACTAATCTCACGATTGTGTTGCAGAGGTGTGAAGAGTCGAGTCTTGTGCTAAATTGGGAAAAATGCCACTTTATGGTGACCGATGGGATAGTCTTGGGACATCATATTTTAAAGCATGGGTTAAAAGTGGATAGAGCTAAAGTAATAGCCATAGAACGTCTTCCCCCTCCTACTAGTGAGAAGGGGGTGAGATCGTTCTTAGGACATGCGGGCTTTTATAGACGCTTCATTAAGGATTTTTCCAAAATTGCTTAAAAAAGATTGTCCATTTAACTTTGATGATGAGTGTTGTGTGTCATTTCAGGTGCTTAAGGATGCTCTCACTTCATCTCCGATCCTTGTTACCCCGGATTGGAGTTTACCATTTGAACTTCATTGTGATGCTAGCGATCAATCCATTGGAGTGGTGTTGGGGCAAATGAGAGAGAAGAAGTTTAGAGCAATCTATTACGCCTCAAAGACATTGAATTCGTGCCAAATTAACTACACCACAACGGAGAAGGAATTTTTAGCCGTAGTGTATGCTTTTGAGAAGTTTCGACCATACTTGGTTGGAACACAAACGATTGTCTACACGGATCACGCGGCTATAAAATACCTCATGAGTAAGAAAGATGCTAAACCTCGTTTAATTCGTTGGGTGTTGCTTTTGTAGGAATTTGATGTGGTCATCAAGGATAAAAAGGGCGTGGAGAATGTGATTGCGGACCATTTGTCTAGGTTAGAAAATGGGGGTGCAAATGAAGATTTGAAGCCCATTGGGGATGAGTTCCCGGATGAGGACATTTTACTACTAGAGATCAAGCAAGTGAATACTCGCATGGTGAATGTGCCGCCTTGGTACTCCGATTACGTCAATTTCTTTGTGTGTGGAATCAAGCCCACGTTGCTTAATGAGTACAAAGAAAAGAGGTTTCATGTTGAAGTTAAGAAGTATTTTTGGGATGAGCCGTATTTGTTTAAAATTTGCAATGATGGAGTAATAAGGAGATGTGTAGTTGAAGAAGAAGTTATGGGGATTCTTGAACTTTGTCACTCGTCTTTGTGTGGAGGTCACTTTGCTCATCAAAAGACGGGGGCTAAGGTTTTACAATCGGGCTTCTATTGGCCAACATTGTTTAAGGATGCAAAGAAGTTTGTTGCAAAGTGTGATAGATGCCAAAGGATAGGGGGAATAGGCAAGAGAGATGAAATGCCCATGACCTTAAGGATTGATGTAGAAATTTTTGATGTATAGGGGATTGATTTTATGGGACCATTTCCCTCGTCTAAAGGATATGTGTACATCTTGCTAGCTGTGGATTATGTGTCCAAGTGGGTGGAGGCAATCCCCACGAAGACGAATGATGCTTTGATTGTGCAAAGGTTTTTGAAAAAGAACATTTTTTCTAGGTTTGGAGTTCCACGGACTTTAGTGAGTGATGGAGGATCACACTTTGTAAACAAGTTGATGGAGAGTTTGTTGAAAAGATATGGAGTGAAACATCGAGTGGCTACACCTTACCACCCTCAAGCAAATGGTTTGGCGGAGGTCTCAAACCGCCAAATCAAGTTAGTTTTGGAGAAGATCATCAATGGAGGGAGGAAGGATTGGTCGGACAAGCTTGACGACGCTTTATGGGCTTATCGGACGGCTTTTAAGACCATTCTTGGTGTCTCACCGTATCAATTGGTCTATGGTAAAGCTTGTCATCTCCCCGTGGAGCTTGAACACCATGCATTATGGGCTATCAAACGTCTTAATATGGACGAGGGGAAAGTGGTCAAGCAAGGTTGTTGAAGTTAGTTGAGTTGGAGGAGTTTAGAGGAAGAGCATTTGAAAACTCAATTATCCATAAGGAAAATATGAAGAGATGGCATGATGCTAAGGTCAAGGAGAAGACGTTTGCTCTCGGGGATAACGTGCGTGTATTCAATTCGAGGCTCAAGTTGTTTCCCGAAAAGCTTAAATCAAAATGGATGGGACCCTATGAAGTGCTTGAAGTGTTGAATGGACATACATTGAGGTTAAAGGGTCCAAATAATGAATTTGTGGTAAATGGTCATAGAGTGAAGCATTACCTATCTCCTTCTCAAAAGGAGAGGGTGTATGTGGTTACTCTCTCTTCTTAAACTTCTTTTGAGTATTGGTTTAGTGTAGATTTTTTGTTTTTTTTAGTTTTCTTGTAGATTTGGTATGAAGGTGGTTAAGTTCATGAGAAACGCATAAGAGAAAAGACACGGATGCTAAAGGTGGAATGATGATTGTATGCCTCACCACTCTTTACAAACTTAAATTTTAACACTTGTGTTAATTTAAGTTTGGGGGAGGTTGCGTGGTGGTCACACTTGATCAATTGGAGCTTAAAGTAGGCATAAGAGGTGGAGAAGTTCATGAAGAGCATTGAGAAAACGAATAAGGTATGTCTCACCACTTTTGCAAACTTAATTCGTAACTTGTTTCGATTTAAGTTTGGGGGGAGAGTGCATGGTGTGATCTATACTTTGTTCAATTGATTGTGTTATCTTGTGTATATATATCATCGTTGCAAAATGGTCATTTTTGAAAAATTTTGAATATGTTTCTCATGAGTTAGGATTGTTTTGGTGTGTTTGGTGGTGTTTTGAGTACATTTCAATCCATTCTTGATTATGAGTGTAGCATGGATAACATTGAGTAGTGTTTAAGCATGAATAGGGTATGTGAAGAGTGAAAAACAGGGCAAGGATGGAGTGAAGCAAGAAAAATGAAGAACAGGGCAAACTGCTACACGGGCCGTGCGCCGTGCACGGCCCTGTAGCAGTTGGCCGTGTAGCGGGATCAGAACATGCTACACGGCCTAACTTGAGGCCGTGCTGCGTAACACGAGCCGTGCAGGGCTTGTTCCAGTTTTTTTTAAAAGGGCTGCTCCGTACACATTCCATACGCACCCCTTCACCCAATTCACACGATTCAAGCACACGAAACTCCACCAAGGTTAGTGTTGAAAGAGTGTGAGTAGAGATTGTAAGTGTTCACACCAAATTCACATCTCCACATCCAATTGGTGAAAGGTATGACATTCTTGAACCCTAACTTGAACATTTTGATATGAATTGATTGAATTGATATATGGGCTTTATTCTTATGATGTTTTCATGCTTGATTGATGATATTCACGCATGTGTGTCATTATGAATTGTTGAATTTTTATTTTTTTTTTGAAAAAGTTGAAATAGGGTTCATGAGGAATAATTTGGGAATTGTGTGAGAATTATGAGTGTGAATAATTGTGTTGTGCCAATTGATGAATTACATGAGTATGATGTTTATTTGTAAGAGATTAACTTTAGATATTGAGGATTTTGGCATGAGGATATGCAAATTGCATGTTGAGAGGATGTTTAAATTTTGTGCATGCCAAGTGTTCGATGAAATGTCTAAGAGAGGAATTCATTGGAAATTGATGGTCAAATGTGAATAGCATTTTAAGATGATTGAAGTGAGGATTCATATGTGTGATCATGAGTAGAAATTGGTTATAATTGTTGATAGTTGTGATGAATGGTGATAAGTTGTTAAGTGTGAATATATTTGATAAGTTGTATATTGTTTGTATATTGTAGATGGCTGAGAGGAGAGTTCGCCCTAGGACCGAGGAATTCATTGTGATAACCGACCCTGAGGAGTTATCTAACTTGGATGCCCAGTTGGTTATTGAAGGAATTCATCCACAAGAATTTGGAGTTGAGTTCGAGGATTATTGGGGAAAGTTTGTGCTTCGCTGGCAAGTTCTAGCTCCGAAGATCAAGGCTACTCGTTTCCAAGACACGGAGACGATGAGGGGACTAGGTATAGAAGAAGATCTGAGGAAGTTATTTCGCTTCTCTCAGATGGAAGCTTTCTTCGATAAGAGGCCGCCAACCTACTATCATCTCACTGCGGAATTTATGAGCACTTTACAAGTGAAGAAAGATAGGAATGGGTATCCACTGTGGGTGACTTTTCAGCTAGATAATGTGTTGAGGGAAAAGGTTCCATTGGCATTTTTGAATGAGTGTTTTGGGTGCCCGCCATGCGAATTCCATCGAAGCTTTTATGCCGGAGGAACTTTCAACCAACAGGAATGGTGGTCAAGCCTTGTGAATGATGGAACTGAGAGAGCAGGGTACATCCCTAGTGCTTCAAAGGGGACGGCCATCCGGAATCCTGTAATGAGGTACTTAGAGAAGATCGTCTCCAACACTATATTGGGAAGGTTTGAAGGAGGCTCAGTTGGAGAAAAGCAGCTCTACATCATGTATTGTATGTATAAAGAGTTACCGCTTAATGTTGCAGCACATTTTGTGCAACATGCGGAGAGAGTTGCAAAGAGGCAGAGTTCTCAAGGGTTGATGCTAGGAGGGATGATTACAATGATAGCTCAAGGAATGGGAGTTAACTTCGCAGGGATGGAGAATCGTATGGTTAGTGAAGGGTTGAATTACTCACAGCTGATGAGGATGGAATTTTTGACCATGGTAGGAAATCAATACTGTTTAAGGCAGGAGAAGGGAGCTCCATTTCCGTTGCCAATGCCGGAGCTCACTACAGTTTATACAAAGAGAAGGCTTGCAAATTTGGCTATGGGAAGTGTGAACCATTCCAGAGTTGTCAAGGCATTTTATAGAAGAAACAGAGATGAAATGGAACAGGTTCTGAGGCAGGTTAGAGTTGAAGAAAATGAAGAGCTAGCCAATTTGAGGGCCGAGCAAGTGCCCATGGAGGGTGATGAGCAAGGAGAGCAACCGGAGCAGATTGAGTTTGAGGAGCAAGGCCCTGATCCACCACTGTTTGAGGAAGAAGGAACACCGCCACCAGTCGCACCGGGCCAAGGAGATGAAAGGTGGAACTATATGATGGATGAGGTACGTGACATGAGGCATGTGCAGCAGACATATGGGACTCAGATCAGGGAGATTCGCGAAGTCCAGCAAGAGCATGGAAGACACATTGAAGAGTTGAGAGCTGGACAATGAAGGAGGGAGTACTATGAAGAACAATCAAGGGCGCACTCCAACAACATGGAGGAGGTGTTGACCATGATGTTCAACTTCCAGTTTCCTGCGAACCCTCGAGCCTATATTCCATGGAACACCTATCGTCCACCTCCTTCGCCTCCGGAACAATGAGGGAGTATTTTGAGTGCTTGGCACTTTTGTCCATTCATCTAGCTATTATTTAGAATTTTGGTATTATTGCTTAGACATTTGATTTGATTTATTAGGATTTGATTGGATTGTACTTAAATTGTTGGTTTTTGGGAGGTTTTACTTTGGGATTTTATTTTCAGTTTTATGCGTTTTTCAGTTTTTTGTTTTTTCGTTGTTTGGATGCGATGGGAGATTGATCTTTATCGTTATGGGTTTGAGTTGATGTGCTTTATTTTCTTTTGATGGATGATTTGATTTATGCATGTTATATGTTTGTATTGTTTGTTGATCCCTTGATTAGTAGGTGATGTTTGTTGTTATTTTAATTCTTGTATAGGTGTGGTTTTGGTGGTATGTTTTGGGGAAAGAGTTGAGTGATGTTTTTGAGTATGAGCTATGATGCATTGTTTGTGATAGGTGATGGCAAGCAATTTAATGGTTTCTACTTGTTAAAATTGTGACATGGATTACATAATTTGTTCAATTTTGAGAAGTATGAAGGTTAATTGAGTTTCTTTTGGTCCAAGCAAAAGCTTGTGAGAGTTGAGCCTCAACCGTGCCTCCATGGTTAATTATTGAAGAGAGGACCGGTTGAACTTAGACAAACTAGAACTTGCTCTTGGACTATAGGAACGAAGCCCGAATGGTTGAAATTTGTGACATGATCTTAGGCCATCCTTATTAAGTAAAGTCATAGCCATAAAATTTCCTTACCTCAAACATTATCCCTAGTAAGCCACTTTGAACCTTTAAGCCTATCTCTTGTGATATAAGTACATTACAAGCCTTGAAAACCCATTTAAACCTTATATATATAACCTATGTGTGGGTAATTGAGGATGATGATGGTTTACAAACGGGAAGATGTGGAAAAATGTGCAAATGTATATGGAAAGAAAGGTGAGTCAAGAAAAAGGATGAAAGAGCTCAAGATAAAAGCAAGTGCAACTTCAACAAAAGTGAAAAAGGAGCAAAATAGAAAAATATGCTCAAGGAATACAAAAGTCAAAGACAAGAAGTATGACATTCAAAAAGAAGCTCAAGAAATCCAAGGAATGATGATGCTTAGTGCTTGTGATTAAAGTAGAAAAGAAAGGAAGCATGAAAGTGAGGACGTTGAAGAAAGGAATCATCTCTTCGATCAACCACACTTGAAAAGTCACTATTATCCAAAGTTTCCTACCTTACCAAAGAGCCTAAACATTACATCCAAAGATAAAGACCTTTTTGATCACTTATTGAAACTAAGGTGGCTTGTGAATATAGTCCATGAGCAAGCCTATGGTGAGTCTATTTTAACCGGTTGATGAGTGTTGATCAAAACCTTACTTCAAAGAGTGTTGAGTGAATTTGATATCCTATGAAAGGCTTGGATTGAAAGGGATCTGATTACTCTTTTGTCATGCTTGAGATTGAACTCGTTAATCTTTCATGTTATAAGTTTGATTATGTAGGGATACTTAACTTGATTTTGAAATCCTTATTACTTGTGATATATTGTGGTTTATGTTCGTTAGATGTTCTCTAGGTGAAAACTTCTCCTCTTGTTTATCATTTTTAGTTGTTCGAGGACAAACAACACTTTAAGTTTGGGGGATTGATTGTCGTCATTTTCACCTAGGTTTTAGTGTCTTTATGTGTGTATTTTCGGATGTTTTTATCCGTATTTGTGTTAATTTTGGTGGAGTTATTGTTGTTTTGAGGAAAGTGGCACGAACTTATAGAATTGTGTAAATGAGCTTGAATATATGTAAAACAGGTCATGGAACGGACAAAAACGGAGTCGGGAGCGAAAGGGAGACGAAGAATAGGCCAGGCAACTGCACGGGCCGTGCGCGGAACACGGCCCTGTAGCAGCTGGCCGTGTAATGTCATCAGAATACGCTGCTCGCCCAGGGATTTGGCCGTGCGCTGGTGCACGGGCCGTGCGCTGCTGCACGCCCCGTGTGCGGAGCTCGGCCTTGTAAGAAGAAGCCGTGTATTGTCGTCAGAAAGTGCTGCACGGCCATGATCAAGGTCGTGTATTGCAGCTCGGGCCGTGTCCGGAAGCACGCACAAAATGCCGAAGTAGGTGTGCCCTACACGGGCCGTGTACTGCAGCATGGGCCGTGTAGGTGCAAAATCCTGTGTAATTTTCAGAATGTTCGGGAAGCTTCTAGAAGGTCCATAAGTGATATAAAACCATGATTTGTGCGAAATTAGAGAAGAGATTCACATTATATCAGATTGAGAGCAGTTACACACAATCCACACCACATTTCCTCACACACTAGATCTATAATCCATCTACACCATCTAAATCCATCAATTCACCTTGATCTTCATAAATCCATCCATACATCCATCCATTCCATCATCTAAGAAGAGAAAATCAGATTTGTTTGAAGAATTTGGCATGATCAAGGAAGAAGGAGTCTACCTTCAAGGGGAAGCTCAATCTCTTTTATTTTGCTACTTTCTTCATTATATTGCTCATATGGAGCTTGTATTGGATTGTAGCCAATTGGCAATGAATATTTGTGGCTAGTCCTCAAGTGAGGCTAGCAATATGATTGGTTAGGAAATATGTAGATTTTTGCACTATTAAAGCTTGATGAATTGATTGTTATGATTACTTTCTATCATGAATGCTTATTCTCATTTGATGCATGATGTGTGTGGTTAAATTCTCTATGCATAGTGTTAGGATGGCCATTCCAATATTATGTGTTGTGGTTTAATTGAATCATTGATTGTATTAGGTGACTTGGTTAGTATGAGGGGAGGAAAGCCATTCCCTCCAAGTGCTTAGAACCTCATGATAGAACATTAGTGATGAACTAGTGAGGGGAACCAACTTATGATCATAGTACCCATGAGGGAATTGAGAGTAAGACAATCTTAGGAGATTTAAACTTGTAAAAGAGTTGAGAACCTAATCACCTTGGCCATAGGGGTTAGGGGTACAATTGTGATTGCCCTTAGTTTCATAACTTGAAAGTCATCAATGCTTGAGTAAGTGTGAAGTCTACATAAGACCTTGACCATGATGTTGCTAGCCTTGCTCTCTTTTTAGATATACTTCATCCATTCCATCTCATCTTGCTACTTGATTTGATTGATATTTGTTATAATTAGTTGCTTGTCTAGTTCATTAGTTAATTGATAGAGTAATCATAGTTCTTAAATCAAAACCTTATCTCGATAATCCTTATAAAACATAAATCAATGGAAAATCCGGATACAACTTGAGTTTACCTTTTCTCTTGGGACGACAATACTATAAATTTTGCACTTGGTCACGCGTATACAACAGTGATAGAGTACACTTACTCTTGACATTTCACTAGAAATGCGGCTAAGTTCAGTGGTGATTGGAGAGCGGTAGCACAGATGTGTGCTGAGAGGAGGATGGCTGAGTTACAGCAGATCGTTGATCAAGGAGAGTTCCGTCCACCTCAGCACAGATGTATTGTTGCTCTTCAAAGTAAGGTCGCTCATCTTGACCCATATATATAGAGAGAGGTGGATGTGATTGAGGTTTGACCTTTTCTACCCTCTTTTTATGTTCGGATGTTGTAGGTCTTTTTCTTTTATAAACAACTATAATATAGAAAGAAAATTATTAGAACAAGTACTAATAAACCCCATTATCACTATGAAATGTAAACATTGATAACTATAGTGATGATTTGCAACTTATTAAGTAAACAAATATAGTGATGAAAACTAAAAAACTTGCATTATCAAGTACTAATAAGTTGAAAAAAATAAATAAGTTGTAAACATTGTCACTATGAAATGTAAACAAATAAGTTTCATCACTTCTTTCATCACTTCTTTCATCACTATATTAGAAAAAAAATAAGTTGTAAATATTATCACTATGGCATCCAGATGGGCGTAGGGGGCATAGGCTAGTTCTATCAGTTGATGTCCTTCATGGAGTCTGAATTTCACCATAAAATGCATAGTGTTACATATTCTACAGATCAACATCAGAGTCGTCTCCCATTTGAGAAGAAGGAATGTGCATAATTTAATTCTACTTTTTAATTTCAAAAAGGTTGATTTTGTAATTTTAGGGGGGTGTATATAATAAAATTTTATAATTTATATAAACAATAAGAATGCTATATGTACTTAAGAGTAATAAAATATTATATAAACATGGTAATCTAGATAAGTCCATCATATTTTAGGAGTGTGATATAATAAAATTTTGAATTTATGTAAACAATAAGTATTTCCTAATTTGCCGACATGAATCAACTTGAAGTTTAAAAATAATGAATTTATTTTACTCAAAATATTCTCAAAACACTTAATTTCTTCAAAATAGTCTTATACCTTTTGAGTTCTTATCAAAATGATCTTTTTTACTTAAAAATGTTCAAGTTTTTTTAATTTTATGGGATGAGACTGAAACGATACTTTTACAAAATTTTTTAGACGATATCAAAGCAAAACTGAAAAAGTTTGGGACAAAAATGAATTTCTTAACTAACGTTTTAATATATAGCATAAAAAGATAGTGGAATAATTTATGTTTTATCTCATCAACTTAAAGATAGACAAAATCAAGGCAATAATCAGATCATAAAAAGTTGATTCTTCTTCACAAATTGCTAATCAACATTCAACTCAACAAAAGCACTTCTCTAATCACTATCTTCATTCAGTTTAACAAACTCTAATCAATCACACTTATAAAATTGAGACTGAAAACATGTTCACCCCAATTATGTTTAGATTCAATGGCAACAGATTATGGCGTCTCAGCTGCTATAGAGCATTTTACCCACGTTTGTAATTCATATATCTAAGAGGGAAGAGGGTTGAACCAGATCAAGAAAGACTCAATTCAGAACAGAGAATGTGAACATTTTACCCACTCCATTATTACTGCAAAGGTTAAGATATATAGTGGAAGTCATCTCTCTCCAAGGCAAGCCCAATATGGTGAGAGTAAAAGAAGGCAGTAGTCCAAGTATAGATATGGTTTGTCAGAATTCAATAATCAAAAGTGAAAAAATTAATTAAAATTTGGCTGAGTACCAACGAAATTTTACAAAAATTTCGGCAATGTACCATCGAACATTTTTGCAAAAAATTTCAACCACAATCTACCGAAATTTAATTGAAATTTCGACAGACCAGTCCTGAAAATTTTGAACATCGATTTTCCAACACCCAACTCAAATTCACGTTGCTTCAACTATTAAACCCATATTCCATCTAAAATTTCATTAACCCACGAATTGTTTGACAACTAAGTACACAATTTCAAAAACCATGAATCCTAGTACAATTTTGAAAAGAATGCAGTGGAGAATTACTTACCATTGATCAATCGTTTTTCTTGTTCCATATTGGGTGTGAAATTAAGTCCCCCTCTCTCTTCTCTATTCTCCTTTCATTTCTTCTTTCTTCTCATTTCAGTGTTCTTCACCCGCTTTCTGTTTGTGTAAGTGTGTGTGTTTTGTGTTCAGTGCGTGTGAGACGTGTGTGTGAGTGTGTGTTTTGTGTGTGTTTTGTATTTAGTGTGAGAGTTTTTAGGTGTTGCCGTGTTGGTACCCAAACCATTGGGTGTGGAAAGCAAAACCATTTTCTTTTTTATTTTATTTAATTAATGGATTGGGGTTTTTAAAATAATGTGGGGCTATAAATGATATTTCACATGTCTTTCGTCTTCAACACGGGTGTCTTAAGTAATACTCCGAGTAGCAATAGTGCCGCCCTTTTGGGTTTTATAATGTAATATTCTAATCTTAGAGAGAATATGGTTGTGTGGGAAATGGAGAAATTTCTAAAATAGAGGAAATAGAAATGCTTTAATATTGATAATATATCATGGGTCAAGGGGTTTAAATTTTGAACAAGCCCATTAGTTTTTTGAAGAAGCCCATTAGTTAATAATGTGACAACATTTGTTTATGGGCTTAAACATGCAACAAACTACCGTCACAGACTTTGTTATCTAAAGACGGTGATCTTACGATTATCCTCTCCTCTACGAAATTAGGTTATCTTCAATTTCTCAGAATCGCCCCCCTCTGAATTCAGATTCAGAGAAATTAAAAACACAGCAAGCATCGGAAGAAAAACTCCGAATCTCTCTATGGAGAAACAACCTGGATCAATGGAATTTCTTATCGCTGTTGAGTCTGTATTGCAGGTGAATCTGTTATTGCTCCTTTTCCATTCATCGCAAAAAAACAGCGAGCATCAGAATCTCAATCCAGCGGCATGTCTGTTATTGCAAAAAATCCAGAAAAACTCGGAATGTTTTACCTTTCGAACGACAGAGAGGACGGTAAAATGTTCAAGGAAATCAGGGTATACGTGCTCGATGAAGATATGTACAGTAGTGGTGGTGGTGGTTTTGATATAGAGTTGAAGAATATCCAGCCTAAGATTCAAATTCGATTTGGTTGGGGAGAATCACATTTTGTTTCGTGGATTCCGCCCTCTACGTATTCGACGGCTTTGAGCCCCCGCGTTGTCCGCCGAGAAAATCTGCAAGAAAATGTGTTTTATCAGAAGAATCGCAGCAGCTTAAGGAAATTTGTGCTGTGAATCACCCAAAATGGAATCCCGTAGCCATTCCCATCCCCGATTCTAAAAAAATTCTAGTTTTCTCCGGTGCACTCTTGCATACATATGCCAGGTTTGATTTTGAGATGTATGATATCAGCAAAGACTCTTGGGAAACACTTCCCGGATTGCCCATCCGCCGTATATCCCAAGTCTACAGAAACCGGTTCTGTACTCTGCCAAATCAGACAGCTTCATAGATGAGACTCATTTCTTGGTGGAAACCACTGATGGAACCTTTACACTAAATCTTCAATCAAAAAAGTGGTCTCAAATTTACAATTGGAAAGTAGATACTTCTTGGAGTTCTTGGAGTCAGGGTCAGTTCATATCGCTGCGTGGTGGCCAAATTGCTATCACTCCTGTTGGGGTATACAGATCATAAGAGATTGATCAAAGAAGTTGGAGTCAAAGGTCCAGATGATATTCCTGGAGATCCATGCGGGTATATATTTAGGCTTTCGGAAGCTAACTTATCCAAATTTCCGCCGACCGATCCTCCCCTCTCTCTTATTCCGTGCCCTTCCATTCTTCCTCTCCACATTGAAGAAGAAGCTAAATTCTTTAAGACCGAGCACAACAGGATTATGAGACTGAAGGAGCTCTTGTGTTCGTGTCGACCTCAAAACTCACAAAATGGAGGTTGTGGACACTATAAGAGCTCAAATTGATAATATACGTGATCACCCCATCCTTAAATTGTTTCCCCTTTAATTTGATAGGTTGCTTCACAGAGACTTTCTCCTACATTTATATATGTTACCCTTTTGAATAATTGAGATCAGGTTGATTGTGGCTTTTTATTACTTGTTAGTATTTACTTCTTTTTATATATAATCCTGTTTTTGAGTTATTGTTATTTAAATGCCTTTTGTTATTCTAACTGTACAAGGAAAAGACATGTTGGCATTTTCTAATCTTAAAACAAGATTTGCTTAGGCTTGGCATATTTGAAAGTTTTTCATGCATCTCATAATCCTTTCCTGATTTTTAGACTCACTATTATGAACCGGATGATGTAAGAAGATCTAGATACATATGGAAGGAAAATGAGAAACTCTCTTGCTCTAGAATGTTACCGATTATGGCTTCCGTATAATCAGAGGTCAATGAGTACAACGTCCATATAGAATCATGTCATTTGTTGCTTTGTACTTTGATTTAATCCTTAAATGCATTATTTCCGGAATGTATTAAGTAACGATTCATGAGTCAGTAATTGGTAATATATCAAACAAATAATAGGTACTAGTAATTCTCGAGATCTGCTGCCAATGATATCAACACGAACTTGATGGCACGTGGTGAACACGTAATGTATTCATTGCATAGCATTTACATTAAATAAACTATGTTCCTGATGTTCCATTGTTATGCATGTAGAATAGCAGCTCTAAATGTAAAAAAAAAGTTAAGTTGATATGAGATGTACTAGCTTCTCTCTCTTCTGGTTTTAGAAGATGAGATTTACAGTTTCTGTTGCTCCGGAAGGAACCTATCCTTCTTGCTCTAGGTGCCTAGACAATACTCGGATTCATAGATGGTAGAATGGTGAAATTGACATTTAATCTGCAGATTATTAGCATTGATGGAAGAAAACTGATTGTATGGTATTATATTAGCTAGCTATTGAACTCACTACCAAAGGATGTTGTGGATGCCTGAATAAGTCTATTGACAGAATGAACATGATCCGTCAAAGTTGGTAGCAGAGACATCGTGTAAGCTACTTAGGTATATATCTGGTTCTAGATGGAAGCCATGTTAATGCGACACACCTTATGCAGTTGCGGTTAACCTATAGACTTTATATAAATAATTCAATAGTTCAACAATGATTATCACCTCAGGCATGTGATTTTCCACTGCCTCAATTATGAGTTTATGCTGCAAGCAAGGTCTCCAACGTAAACCATTATGTATTCTATGAGCATTTGTACAATATATCAGCCACATTAATTTATAAGATAAAATCTATGGGAAGTTCATATAAATATGTTCGTATCAATGGCAGGTTCATTAATAAAATCTCAATAACTTTGATGCCGATCGAGGATGACAGAGGAGCGAGAGAGGTTGGTGCCGATCTTCAGAGTAATTGTATGACGATATAATATAAAATAGATTGTATATTATATTTTCCATATATGTTGTTGATTTGGTCAATTATTCTGATTGTAATTTCCTTTTAGTTAGGGATTGTATATATTTTCTTGATTTTGTATTTCTTTGTAATCTCTATTTAATTGTGAATACTGAACTGCTACTCAAGCAAGAACAAATTAATTACTTATAGACGAGATAATATGAAATAAATTGTATATTATATTTTCCATATATGTTGTTGATTTGGCCAATTATTCTGATTGTAATTTCCTTTTAGTTAGGAATTGTATATCTTTTCTTGATTTTGTATTTCTTTGTAGTCTCTATTTAATTGTGAATACATTGCTTTCGTCGTTGGTGTTCTTTCCGATCTCAACGCATTTCACCGCTCCACCGGAAATTCCCCGCTCCACCGGAAATTCCCTCTGCCCCTACCGTACTCCAGCTTGGTAGTTTCCACCGCCTGTCCAGGGTTGAGCCCTGGGATTTGACGGCGGACTGGCGCAGCTGGGCCATCCTGGACTTGAACCAGAGACCTCGCCCGTGAAGTAAATCATCGCACAGTCAGCCAAAATGATTAATTCAAATTGATTTCAAAATTAATTTGAATGAAACTTTCCTTTTGAGTTCTTATCAAAAATTGACGAAGTCAAGTGAAAAGTTCACGTCTTAACTTAAATGAAATGAGCACACTATAATCAGCAGTTTTCTAATTCACTGCTACCCAAGCAAAACAAATTAATTCCTTACATGGTATCAACCTAAACATGGTTCAAAATATTTTGTTAATTATTAATAAATTTTGATGAAAAATTCATATGGAACTAAATCTATCAGTTTTTGGACTTTTTTGGCATTAAATAATTCTTACGGGACCAAATCTGAACTTATTCCTATTTTTTTTATTTAACGATTTTCATCCAAAATATAACGGATGGGACCAAAACTGAAAGTTTTAGGATCAATGCATAGGTATGAAACTATTTTTGCAAAGTTATCAATTCTCTTGGGATTATATCTGAAAATTTTCCACCTACCTTATAAGGTGCTGTTCAATTTTCGTCCCTCATGATAGAAATTGGACAAAGAAAAAAAAAAACTAAAACTGAACTAAAAATGATTAAAATAAAATCTTAATAATTAAAGGAACAATGCGGATTTTAGTATATCACGTGACCAAATTAACCAAATGTGATAATTTCTCTATTTTTATTGAACTAACTACCAAATGGGATTCCATCTTGTATTCCGCACTACTTAAATATTGACACTTCTAACATCTTTAAAATTTTGAATTTTGAAAATGTTGATATATCATCTCTCAAAGCAATCTCCAACTCAGGGGAACTGTGTATTGAGCTCTTCTACCACCTCGTCCATGGATTCCATTCTTCAAACAGCGGTTCAACGCTGCCAAATGGTAATTCTTGAATCTCTTTCTTGGTTTTTTTTCCCAGATTGATTATGGTTGTGAACTTCCTTTTCATGTGATTTAGGGTTCGATTATTGTGTCCATTTTTCCGATTCTTGGAAAGTGTTGAAAATTTTAAAATCGGATTTAATCGGAGTTTGGTTTGTGTGGTTTAATTTCGTGTTGATTTGTGAAGTCAACTTGGGCTTTAAAGTTGTTGTATGAAATTGCCCTCTGATTATTGGTTTTTTGTACTTTTACAGTAAAACTTTGCTAATACTCACAATCCCTCGGATTAAATTACTGAGGAATCGAAGAGAGATTCAGTTAAAGCAGATGTGTAAAGAAATTGCCAAGCTTCGGTGAAGAAGCAACTGCTCGGATTCGGGTATATATTTCATTCTGTCTTTGGAATTTGGATACTTTGTTGTGTTTTGTTTCATATATGCTGTTTACAATGATCTGGTTCTTTTGTTATTATTCATCTGTATAGAATTTCTGGAGCCTGTTGAGTAGATTAAAGGATTTTAATCATAATTATAGTTTTTTAACTCAACTGGTAGATTGTGGGGTTATTATTTCTTGTGTTCAGGCAGAGCATATCATTAGAGAAAAGAAGATGATGGGTGCACAAGAAATAGTTGAGCTGTTCTGTGAGCTGATTGCTGTCCACCTTCCGATTATTGAAGCACAAAGGTATTTTTTTAATAATTGGTGATATATTAATTATCATTTTTGTTCTTGGTATGTAGTCTAATATGAGAAGGGATCTGGAGACACTGATCCCTTGTGGTGTTTTTCCGTAGTGGTTATCAAGGATTAGGGCTTGGGACATTTCCTTTGTCATCTCTTGGTTTCATTTTTAATGATATTAACATGAAAAAGACAGTTGTTCTTTTTGTGTTGTTTTCATTTTCCAGGTTAGACCAATCATTTTTTTGCCATTTCATATTTAACATCAGTTAACATTGTTTCGTTACTACAAAAGAACTCATCAACTCCTTCTCACTAATATTTCCACTTCAATTGCTTTAAGTTCGTATTGAAAGAATTCTAAGGAACCTAAGCAGCAAAAACCAATGTATGTCCAGTAAATCAAATTGGAGATAAACTCCAACAAATTCATCGTCTGAAAATTCGTTCTCAAATTATAACATCCTAATTGCTCTCCAAATCAATCTTCCATCATTCAAATTAATGCGACTGAATAATTGAAATCGAAAGGTACCTGAGAACCGGGTTTGGAAGGATCGGGATTTGGGAGTGGAAGATGAGGGAGAAGACTTTGGACAGTTGCACGTGGAACTGATGATGGCATGATGCGTGGAGAGACTCTGCCCACTCGTATTGATAGATATGGGTTAAGCCCGACAACGTTAGTCAATGTTCACCAACAGAAGCAAATGGGTTAAGCCCGAAATGTTCACAAACAGAAGCAAACAAACAATTATGGGCAGATGAATACAAACAGAAGCAAATAAATAATTATGGGCATGCGTATTCACCACCGTCGAGAAACCACCTGAATCTACATCGCTCCCTCCCAATCTAGTTCGAGAAACCATCTGATTCTTCATCTCTCCTCTCAATCTCTAGTGTAAAAAAATTAATTCTTAGTTTAATATTAATTAATATATTCACAAATTTTCATAACTAAGTAATTTATAATTATATGATACTTTATTAACACGTTATATTCTTATGTTATATTATACTCCCTCCGTCCCATAATACATTTTTCTCTTTCCTCATTTGTTTGTCCCACAAAACCTTTCACCCCCTAAAAAATAAAACATCACTTTATCCAACAACTTCAAAAATTACTTTAATTTCAAATTTGCCACTCATTTTTCACACATATCATTACTTTATACTTTTTTATTACCTAAAAATACTACAATACCCTCCAAAGTCAATAAAGTTGGTCAAAAAGTGTAATTTTCTTAAACAACATAGAACAGTAAAGGTTAAAAGTTTTCCGGGACGGATGGGGTATTTTTCTTAAAATTTTGTTTTTAATGAAATACTTTTAATATGATGATATAAGAATTTGTTATATAAAAATATATATGTTTGAGTTGGCAATAATTATATAATATTGAAAATTATATTTAAATATTTTAATTACAAACTTTATCTATATAACGACCATACTTTAATCACGGGTCAATCTGTCTCACATAATTAAATTTTGATTTTTTAATTACTATTTTTTTTAAGTTGGTAATGATTTAAGCAAAAAAAAAATGTGACAATTGTTAGGTGTAATTCACAAATAAGAATTGATGTGATAATTATCGATAAACATCTAATCACATTTTTTATATTTAATTTTTAAAATTTTATTTTATCAAAATTTTCAAAAGTTTATAAATTTTGAAAATTAAATTTATTATTAGTGAAATTTATATCAAATTAATTGTCTTTTTACGATATATATATATATATATATATATATATATATATATATATATATATATATATATATATATATATAATTTAATGGAGTATATAATTAAAAAATTATTATTTTAATTGATTTTTGTATCAAGATCAATTAAATCGTGCAAAAACCAAATAATACATAGTATTAAGGAGGCTGAGAGAATATAATATTTTTTATCAATACAATTTATAATTTAAGTATTTTTCGATAATAATAATAATTTCATTTTAGGAGCCGTCACCGTTTCAAAATGAAAATCATTATATGCTTTTATAATTAGTTATTCTTTTTTATTAAAAATAAAAATGGATATACCATTTTTCTTTCAAAACGTTATTATTTTTCGTTTATACTATAAATAGTTAATAAAATATTCAACATTATTATTAATGAAAATTTTCATTAATTAAATATTACTTTACTTTTGTTATAAAGAGTATCATTTTTATTATCCGTATTTTGTACTAGTAGAAGGTAGTAATAGACCATAGATATGGGTTAAGGGGTCTAAATTTTTTAAACAAGGCCCAAGGGCCATTAGTCAATGTTCACAACAGACTTAAACAATTATGGGCATGCGTAGTCACCTTCACAAACTTTCTTATGGAGTGCGAAATTAGACAGTCGCATAAACTGAATCAACGAAAATCCAGCAGATGGAGAAACCACCTGAGTCTTTGTTGTCACTTCTCTCTTAATCCAGTGGTAAAAAAATTCATAAAAAAATAATTCTTAGTTTAATATTAATTAAATTTCACAATTTTTCATAGCTAATAATTTATAATTATCTGATACTTTATTAACACATAATATTTTTTTTGTTATATTATATTTTTCTTAAAATTTTATTTTTTATGTAATATTTTAAATATGATAATAATATTAGAACTTGTTATATAAAAATATATATACTTGAGTTGGCAATAATTATATAATTTTGATAATTATATTTAAATATTTTAAAATTACATATAAATTTATATAATGCAATCAAATTTAAATTTAAATACTTTAATTACGAACTTTATCTATATAATGAGCATATATATACTTTAACAACGAGTCAACCTGTTTCACATAATTAACATCTTACATGAAATTTTGTCAATAGTATTATTATAGGAGAAAGTGACTTATAAAAATATATATTGTCATAATTTTTTATGATATAAAATTAATTTTTGATTTTTGATTTTTTTTTAAAAGTTGGTAATGATTTAAAATAAATATGTAAATAAAATAAATATGACAAGGTGTAATTCACAACTATGAATTGATGTGAAAATTATCGTTAAACATCTAATCTCATTTTATATATTTAATTTTTAAAAATCTATTTTATTCAAAATTTTAAAAGTTTATAAATTTTGAAAATTAATCTCATTTTATATAGAGTGAGGCTTGCGTGCACCCGGGCGCACGGAACACATTCTGTGCGCCTTTAGAAATTTTGTATTATGGGTAAGGGTACATTAATTTGGTCTAAAGGGTATACACTTTAATTACTAAAAGGTACACAATTTTGTTCTAAAGGGTATACACTTTTCATTAATATTTTTTTTTCTTTAGAAAATAAAGGGTACACATTTTTATACTAAAGAGTATACAATTTAACACAAAATTCTAAAGGCGCACGGAGTGTTGTTCGTGCGCCCAGATTTTTCTTTAGAAAATAAAGGGTACACATCTGTATACTAAAAGGTATACAATTTAGCACAAATTTCTAAAGGCGCACGGAAAGTGTTCCGTGCGCCCGGGTGCACAGGAGCTTTTGCCTTTTATATATTTAATTTTTAAAAATCTATTTTATTCAAAATTTTAAAAGTTTATAAATTTTGAAAATTAAATTTAGGCAATTTATAGTGTGCACCCGGGTGCACATAAAGATAGGGTGCACCCGGGTGCACATAAAGATAGGGTGCACCCACATACAAATATAAACAAAACCGTGCGCCTTTACAATTTTCATGCCCCTTTACAATTTAAACCACTAGCAATACATAGGTTTAAATAGGATTGGAGGGGAGGGTTGTGTTCACATGGGGACACGGAGCATCTTTCCGTGTCCCCGGGCGCACAGGAGCTTTTGCCCAAAAATATATACAATTAAGAGTAAAAATGTATACAATTTAATTGTTAATTTTTTTATTAAAAAATTATATATAATATTCAATAAAATGTTATACACATATGAATGTTAATTTTTTTTAATGAAAAATTAATGTGAAAAAAGTATATAATTATTACAAAACACGTATACAAAATAAAATAATATATATACAAAATAGAATAAAAATATATACACATATGGGTGCACCCTTGCACCCGGGTGCACCCAATATATACTCTTAAATTTATTATTAGTGAAATTTATATTAAATTAATTATCTTTTATTAAATACACATCATATTTTAGATTTTAGATATATTTGAGATATCAAAATTACCTCTTTATCTTATATATACACACTTGTTATTTTATTTTTTATTTTTTTATACACATCCCTTTTTCATCTTCCTTGTAAATCAGACGATGGTAATATAATTGGAGAGATTATCTCATCTTCCATTCCAAACAATGACAATGCTATGTTTGAGATTTCAATTTTGATGTCAATAGACTTATTCCAATTTTTTTCCTACGATAAATTTATTCCAATTAAGTACTAAGGTACAAAATCGCTTTTTCATCTTCCTTGTAAATCAGACGATGGTAATATAATTGGAGAGATTATCTCATCTTCCATTCCAAACAATGACAATGCTATGTTTAAGATTTCAATTTTGATGTCAATAGACTTATTCCAATTTTTTTCCTACGATAAATTTATTCCAATTAAGTACTAAGGTACAAAATCGATTCCAATTTTATTTTGATGTCAATGGAATTAATTCCAATTAAGTATTAAAGTACAAAATCAAAATCGATTTTATTTTGATGTCAATGGCCTTATTCCATTTTTTGCTAATATGATACGCGTACAACGTGTATACAGAAATTTATTCCAAGCAATAAGAGCACCTCCAGCGGATACACCACACACTATTGTGGAGTCATGGGAAGGCTCCAACTGTGCACACGCACTATTGTGGTGTCATGGGAAGGCTCCAACGGTGCACCAAATCCTACACTAAAATAGATTTCATGAACACACTATTGTAGTGTCATGGGAAGGCTCCAACGGTGCACCAAATCCTACACTAAAATAGATTTCATGAACAGTTCACACCACATCTGGTGTGATACTGTTCATTCACGCCACATTTTTTTATGGCAAAAGCTCCCGTGCGCCCGGGGACACGGAAAGATGCTCCGTGTCCCCATGTGAACACAACCTTCCCCTCCAATCCTATTTAAACCTATGTATTGCTAGGGATTTAAATTGTAAAGGGGCATGAAAATTGTAAAGGCGCACAGAATCTGCTCCGTGCGCCCGGTGCACAGGAGTCTCACTCTTTTTTTATCTTCATCCCCTTTTTTCTATTAATTTCTTCCCTTAATTATTTTTTTTTATTTCCAAATATCTTATCTCAAACATCTTTATTATTTAATTAACATATTTATTAGAGTGTATATTAGGTGCACCCGGGTGCACCCTTACACCCATATTTGTATAACTTTTTATTCTATTTTGTATACATGTTATTCTCTTTTGTATACGTGTGTGTTTTGTAATAATTGTATACTTTTTTCACACTAAATTTTTCATTAAAAAAACAAGCATTCATATGTGTATCTTTTTATTCAATAGTGTATACATGTATTTTAATAATTGTACATTTTTTTACACTCAATTTTTTATTAAAAAAATTAACAATTAATTTGTATACATTTTTACTCATAATTGTATATGTTTTTGCTTATATTTGTACGTGGGTGCACACGAAGCTTCGTGTGCACCCGGGTGCACACTATATTTAGCCTATTTATTAACTTAATTAAATTACTTTAATTATTAAAATTCAAATAATTTTATTATTATTTAATTAATAAATATTTTATGATATGTAATATTTTATCAATAAAAAATAATTAATAAAGAAACATTTACATAAATAAAACATTAAAATCATAATGAGTGCATGCATAATTATGCATAACATGATAATTGAGGATGAAAGAGATATTGAGAGCCCAATTGAAGCTGCAACGGAGGCACCAGATCCAAATATAGAGACTGTGGGTAACGACAACTTTGATTTCCAGGCATTTATTGCTCGTTACAGACAAATCAAAGACTAAGATATACACTATGCCCTTCGTAATGCATTGATTGATCATTTGTGGGATGAATTTTCTAATTCAGAGAGTTAGGAAGTTGTTGATGATTTTAATCCGTGTTTGAAGTATATTTTAATGTGTCATGTTGTATTTTTATATTGTTATCTATGTTTGTATCATTAAATCTAAATTTACTTGTTATATTTAATTTTTTAATTTAATATTTTAAAATTTTAAAAAAATTAAAAATTATAGGTAATTTATAAATTATTTTTAATAATAAATATCCATTATTATAATAATTTATTAAATTAAAACATGATATAAAATAAAATAAAAATTAAAAGAATAAATAAACGAATATTCTAAGAATATTCCTTGTGGTGTAAAGTTTGGTGTAAAACCATTGAAGTAGTTACGTATATTTTACACTAAATTAGTGTGTGGTGTGCACTAATGCGACTGCTGGAGATGACCTAAGTACAAAATCACTTAAAACGGAGATAATGAGGGTGTATTAATATAGAATCATTGTATAGTAAGTAGACTAAATCGATGCCAAAAAACTAATAATTCTCTGAAAGTGCACCAGAGGATCAGTTATATGATGAATAATATATTGAATGTTTATTTTCACAAGGGGATCAATTATGTGATGAATAGATCGAGTGTTTACTTAGTTCGTAAAATTGAAGAAATTATTCATTTGGGAAGATAGGAATGTGTATAATTTTAATTCTATTTCTTAATTTTGTAAGGTTGTTTTTGTAATTTTAGGAGTGTGTATATAAAAAAATAAAAAGTTTAAAGGGAGATGTATTTATTAAAAATAATGTATTCAATGAAAAGAGGTGTGCAAATAACAACACTCTATAATTTAATGAAGTATATAATTAAAAGAATGATGTGTATCTGGTGCAAGGTGTATCCACATGTGTATAACTTTTCATTCTATTTTATATGCATGTTATTTTATTTTGTATATGTGTTTCGTGCTAATTGTATACTTTTTTCACACTAAGTTTTTAATTAAAAAATTAGCATCCATATAACATTTTATTTAATAGAATATATATTTTTTAATAATTATATATTTTTTACACTCAATTTTTCATTAAAAACACTAACAATTAAATTATATACATTTTTGTTATTAATTGTATATGATTGTGTTAATATTTGTATATAGATGCACCATATCTTAATGTGCAACCGGGTGCACACTGTATTTAGCCAATAATGATATTTTAATTAATTTTTGTATCAAGATCAATTAAATCGTGCAAAAACCAAACATACATACATATTAAGGAGTACGAGGGAATATAATATTTTTATCAATACAATTTATAACTTAAGTATTTTTGAAAAATAATAATAATTTTATTTTAGGCGCAGTCCTATGTGGGACTGTTTCAAGATGAAATTATTATATGATTCGGTAATTAATTATTTTTTATTAAGGATGCTACAAATTTTCTTTTAATAAGTTATCACTTTTCGTTTTTCCTATAATAAATACTATAAATTATTAATAAAATATTTAATTACATCATTACTAAAAACTTTCTTAAACGGCTAAATATAGTGTGCACCCGGGTGCACACGAAGTTTCGTGTGCACCCACGTACAAATATAAGCAAAAACATATACAATTATGAGTAAAAATGTATACAATTTAATTGTTAATTTTTTTAATAAAAAATTGAGTGTAAAAAAATATACAATTATTAAAATACATGTATACACTATTGAATAAAAAGTTATACACATATGAATGCTTGTTTTTTTAATGAAAAACTTAGTGTGAAAAAAGTATACAATTATTACAAAACACGTATACAAAAGAGAATAACATGTATACAAAATAGAATAAAAAATTATACAAATATGGGTGCAAGGGTGCACCCGGTGCACCTAATATACACTCTTCTTAAACTGAGTACGAAATTAGACAATCGCAAACCCTAAATCAACGGCAATCCGGCATGGAGAAACTAGCCGAATCTCCTCCATTGGAATCCCTATCGCGAATAGAATCTCATTCCGGCACGGAGAAACTCGGACTTTTTTACCTTTCTAATGGCGAAAAGTTCAAGGAAATCAGGGTATACGCGGTCGCTGATATGTACAGTACTGTTGGTGGTGGTGCTGGTGTTAATCTTGATACGAAGTTCAAGAATATCCAGCCTAAGATTCAAATTTATTTCAATTTGGAAAAAGCTCATCGCGACACATATTGTGTTGTAAATTCCATACTATACTTATTCGCCGGGTTTGAGCCGATACGTTGTCCGCCCGGCACCCCGAGAAGATGTGCAGCAAAATGTGTTTTATCCTTGCCCAAGCCCAAGCTTGAGAAAATCTCAGATATGAAGCACTCCAAATGGTGGCCCGAAGCCATCCCCACACCCGATTCTAAAAGAATTCTAGTTTTCTCTGCTGCACTCTTGGATAAATATGCTGATTTTGATTTTGAGATATATGATATTGAAGGAGACTCTTGGGAAACACTTCCCGGACTGCCCATAGGAGCCTTATCCAAAGGCCAGTTATGTTATGGCGTGAAATCATTCAGCTTCATAGATGAGTCTCATTTCTTGGTGGAAACCACTTATGGAACCTTTACTCTAAATATTCAATCAAAAAAGTGGTCTCGAATTTCCAATTGGGAAGTAGATGATGATTCTTGGAGTTGGGGTGAGTTCATATCGCAGCGTGGTGGTAAAATTGCCGTAACTTCTGATGGAGTCTATGAAGGTATAAATCATGAGATATTAACCTCAGAAGTTGGACTTGAAGGTCAAATGGATGATCTTCCATGCGGGTATGTTGTTAGGCGTTCCGAAGCTCGCTTATCCAAATTTCCTCCTACCAATCCTCCAGATTTGTATGACACTCTTATGTACCCTTCCATTGTCCCTCTCCACAGGGAGGAAGAAGATAGAGTTTTGAGGACCTTCACTTTACGAGACAGAGTTTTGAAGACCTGCACTTTACGAGCAGAGGGGGATGGGAGTGGTTATGGATATCGTGTGTTGATTGACGTCTCTCACGTCGACCTCAACACTCTTAAAACGGAAGTTGTCAACAGCATAAGAGGTCACATAGATAATGTAGATGGTTACCCCATCCTTAAATTGTTTCCCCTTTGATAGGTTAGGTTGCCACATATACTCTCTCCTATATGTAGGTTCTTTCTTGATCCCCTTTTGAATTGAGATTGTGGCTTCTTAGTATTTATTTCATTTTATACATAATCTGTTTGAGTTATTTGTTATTTAAATGCCTTTTGTTATTCTAACTGTACAAGGAAAAGACATGTTGGCATCATAGTGGAAGACAACTCAATGAAAGAAAGAAAGAAGAATATGAAATTGCTAAAGAACAAGCCATCCGGATCATCAAAGCTCAGAAACTGTTCCTCTCTAACATTTTCTAAACTCAAAACAAGATTTTATTTATGTTTTAACACTTACTAATGTTAAAACAAGATTTGCGCTGGGTTGGCTTATTTGAAACTCTTTCATGCATCTCATAATCCTTTCCTGATTTGCAGACTCACTACCACTATGAACCTGCATCGGAAATTACATATAGACGAAGAATGGCAAGCTCTCTTGCTCTAGAATGTAATTGATTATGGCCTCTATATATTCAGATGTCTATAAGTACAACTTCCATCTAGAATCATGTCATTTGTTGCTTTGTAATTTGATTTAATCCTTTAATACATCATGAGTCAGTAATCAGTAATACATCAAACAAATAATAGATAATAGTTATTCTTGAGAGCAGCTGCCTATGATATCAACATGAACTTGATGCACTAGAGAATGCTGGCATGTGGTGAACACGTAATGCATTCATTGCATAGCATTTACATTAAGTAAACTATGTTCATGATGTTCCTTTGATATTCAGTTGAATATTCTCCATTGCAGAATACAAAATATTTTCTGTACTAGCTTCTCTCTCTTCTGGTTGTAGTATTAGTATAGGAGAGCATTGATGGAAGAAAACTGATTGTATGGCATTATATTGGCTAGCTATTGAACTCACTGCCAAAGGATGTTGTGGATGCATTCATACATGAATACATCTATAAAGCGTCTTAATAACCATATGGGCTAGTTTCCAGCCAGTTATAGGTAATCTTCAATCTATGTGTATCCCGTTTCCATTTGCTTCACTTTTTTCGTGTTTAATACTCTTTTCTCTCTATGTTCTTGGCTAAGACATAGAATGCATGCCAGGTATAAGTGTTAGATGCTTTAGATACTCATGGTGTTGATCAAGAGATTAATCATGTCCAGCATAGGATTCAGTTTCGACTCGATGCGAGTAAATCTTCTTATCGCTATGCATCTCATAATACTTTCTTGATTTGCGTACTCACCACAAGCATGAAACTGCATTAAATAATATTGAGTGATGTCAGAAGAAATAAAATCATGTAAGCTAGATATACATATAGAATAATGGAGGATAAAAATGAAGAACAAGCAAACTGCTAAACTAACTAAAAGTATTGCACTTGATGCAATGGAGTTAACTCCAGATAGTTAAAGCCGTGTCTAGGAGGTAGGAAATGGTAACACAATAATCAAGTCTTGGCGCACGTATACGAGTCACATGATGTTAGACCGGAAATTAATGCAGATAGAAATGGGAATATTGCTAATGGAACTGAAGCTGTAAGTTTGTTTGTTATTGGTGTGTATGTGTCATTAGTGCATCATTTTTGAGATATCTCCTACTGAATACGGAAGCATTGTTCTGGTTGGTATTGGTTTTTTCCTTCTTACGCCACATTTGTATGTAGACTTATTTGGCTGACTCAATGTGATCTTGGCCTTGAAAGAGACTTTGAGATATGGATTGTTTCTCAGCACATTTGCAGAACATTTGTGTCTGGGGATGGAATTATTACTGTTTCAGGTGGTTGCTCGTATGCATAATTTCACCCCTTCATTAATTTTTCTATCGACTTTTACATTTAACACTTATCAAAGAGAGCTTTCTTATCCGTGTTTGATGCCAATATTAATCCTTTATCATTAATGAAATATTATGAACAGTGATATGGATGGCTATGATGACGGGTGCAATAGAAGGGCCATCAATGCTGCTTACAGGGTTGAACTCAGCACACAAGCTTAGGAATTCAAATTCAAATTCTCATGCATGGTACTGTATTGGTTCCATGATGTGGTATAAAAGGGAAGAGATCTAGTAGTATATGCAGGCTTCTAACATGGATGCAGAGATATTTTCCTTGTGTCTTTCGTTTTCCTGAATTCTGTAAGGGCTCACTTTGCGTACCCATTTTTGTGTGTTAGCTGATATATTAGCAACTCATTGCTTGCTTTTTAATTTTTTCTACCATTGGTAACCTATTACCTAAGTCGCAATGGAAATTTGGGATTGACATAGTTCAGTGATACTGTCATAGATCCAAATCAACTTGTACGGTTTGTGTGTCAACAATTATAGTGCCCTGTATCCCAATCCTGTTCTGGATTATTTACATGCAAATTGTTTAATAAACTAATGTGTACCATCTTTTGTAGTGTTTGAACTTGCTTGGATGAAGATGGTTTAATTGCATGGGTTTAGCTGCTAGTTTACGTTTAGCATGTGCCTTTTCGTATAAAATGACTGATAACCAGTTACTCTTCCAATTGTCAAAGACTGTTCTCATGGCAAAGCTCTTTCTGAAAAATCTGACTTTCTACTACTATAAAATTAAGTGAACTCACATCTCTTTTGAAGATTTTGTATTTCAAAATGGATCATAATTTTTCTTAATCACCTATCTTTAGGTCAAACTTAAGCTTCATTTGTTCTGTTTTATGATGTATTGGTACTTTGCAACATTTTGAGGAAATATTAATACTTATCATTAATATCCTATTAAAATTTGTATCATGGGAAAATATAGATTTAAGTTATACTTCTACCTATCCTATCAGTAGTTAACATTGGTTGATTTTCTAGTTGAGTCTAGTAGTTCATTTCTTGGGATTTTTTGTGCTAAAGATGCATGGATTAATAATATGCTGTTGAAATCAAAAGTAAACATGAAATTGTTTGCTGTACTTGCTTAAGGGCTGCATGTTCTCTCGTCGAATTGAATGAGTAAGGAGAACTTTTTTATCACAAAAGAAACTGTGGCAATGCTGGGAGCGCTCAACAAACATCAAGGCCATTATACCCTCCAAGAAAGTTGAGCTTAACTATGACTATCTGAGTTTTACTTCTAATATTATATCATAGTCCTACTAAAAAGAAGCAAAGGATTTGTAAACAAAGTATGCATTGAAGTGTGCATGCTGGTTCATTTTCCATATAAGTGTACTTCTTGTAGCCTGATATGTAGTATTACACTCCATGACAGCTTTTGTAGTGAAGAAAGATAGTTTGTCGTCATCTTATAAGTCCTTTCTCGGTAAACATGGTGGAGAGGATCCCGTTATCTTGGAGTGTGTTAAAGAGATTGCATGTGGTCTGCCTTATTGGAAGCTGTAGAGAAGTTCTACAAGCCTAATAAATTTATAACCTCTCAGTCAATATCTGCTCTCCTGTCTATTATAAATGTTCATTGTTGCTTAATGCTTACACACCTTTGATTTCTTATTGATGTGTTGTATTATGTTGACATTACTGTCAATACTTGGTCTAGAAAATGCTCTCCGTTATTCAACTGAATCTTGCTTTAACGAATGGTATTACTGGCATATACGAATCAAAATCTATGCATAGTATTTACATTTAGTAAAATCAGATTACTTTGTAGTTTCTACTGATAATTTGTGAATTACTGTAGTAACTTTGTTAGATTAAAATCTCTTATCTCTAACTTGTTTTAAATTGCTTTCCCTACATGTAATCAACCCTAATATAAAAGCTTACATGCTCCATTATGACTTGATATAAGAATTAAGTGACTTTTACGAAACTTAAAATTAATTGTAATTGAAGTACTAAACTCAAAGCTGACATATGTCCAAATTTTTTTGTTAATAGAGTATTCTCCTGGTTTCTTCATTTCAGTTTTATTTATAACAATTCTGCTCATAGTTGTCTACACCTGTTCTTTCCTTTTATCACATTTGAACCCCCACTCCTGTCAAATGTAGAAAGTAGCAAGACTACTTGTCGGAATATTTCCTTTTTAGTGAAAAGTGTGTTTTTTTTTTTTTAATCTTGTGCCAGGTTATTCATGGTAATCAAGGATGTCCGCATTTCCTATCCTTCCTTCTTCAAGCTTATAGGTGAGCATTAAAAGTTTATCTTCCAGTCTATTCACGACCTACTCTTATTGTACATCTTCAAGGTCTATTAAGAAGGTCAGCATCTGGATAATAGCTCATGATATTTTTTGGCGCATAAGTTGTGGTGTTACTAGTATATATTTTAGATTCAACTATTGTTGGTCTATGTCAGTTCGAGTCCATGTTTCTCTTAAGTATTCCATGGAAAATCAAGCAACTGCCTGCTCTATTAGTTGGTTGATAGCTATACGCATATCAAAATCTTTGACACGAGACTTCTAAATTATGGTAATCCTCCAATAGACAATATGTGTATACTGCCCCAAAATTTCATATGAACTGAAAATCTTAACTAGTACTAGTAATTCTGAGAGCAGCAGCCCATGACATCAACACGAACTTGATGCACTAACACATGTGGCTTGTGGTGAACACGTTATTCTCTTTTGTACATATATAGCATTTACATTAATTAAACTATGTTCCTGATGTTCCATTGTTATGCATGTCTCTAAATGTAAAAAAGTTCAATTGAATATTCTCCATTGCAGAATCCGAAATAGTACAGTTTCTGTTGGTCGCTCCGGAAGCAACCTATCCTACTTGCTCTAGGTGCCTAGACAATACTTGGATTCATTGATGATAGAATGGTGAAATTGACATTAAATCTGCAGATTATAAGTATTGATGGAAGAAAACTGATTGTATGGCTTTATATGGCTAGCAATTGAACTCACTTTCGAAAGATGTTGTGGATGCCTTCATACATACACATCTATAAAGCATTTTAATTACCAAATGGGCTAGTTTCCAGCCAGTTTTAGGTAATCTTCAACCTACGTGTATTCCGATTCTGTTTGCTTCACTTTGTGCGTGTCTAATTCTCTTTTCTCACTTTGTACTTGGCTAAACATAGACTACGTGCTCACTCTATTTTTTACCAGAGCTTTGTCTTGCTCTTCTCTGTCCTGTTTGCGTTTACTCCGTTCTCTTCCACCTTCATGTTCTTCCTTTCCTCTTGACATCTTCTCTCCATCTCAGGTGTCCTTTATTGCGAGCTTCTGATATTAGTTCGACAGAGGTACAATGATCCCTAATTTCCGACCTATTTTAATGTGTACTCAAAAGTTTTTCCGCTTTGTGATCAATTTCCCCTACAAATTTGGATTTCCTATCGTGTTTTCATGAAATTGCAGTGTGTAGACCTTTGAATAAAAAATGATTCATTCTATATTGATTCTATTGCGGCATTAAATGAGAAAAGAGGCATTTTGTGGCATTGAATATTGTTGGATTACATAAAAAACTCACCTAAAGGAGGTGCAATTTAATTGCCGAAAAAAGATTTAAATCCATTTGAATATCATGTGTTGGATACTGGCTTTTGCAGATGTTTGGATATTCAGTCAGCTCATTGTTAGTTTGATTTCTCTTCTTTTGCCTCATGATTTGTGCCTATCTGCAGCGGAGATGTGGATCAGGCTCAAGAAAGAATCAACAAGTTGACCAAATTGAAGGAGAAAGGATTAAGCTCCAGTCTAAGAAATGCTGGGGTCGGAGTTGTCAGCTATATTATATAGAGGGATGAAATCCGCGGCCCTATGAGCTAGACACTCGTTTCATTGGTTGGAAGAGAAATTCTACTATGAGGAAAAACCTCTACTCCTCACTTGGAGCTACCTCTATCCATATTCCTTGAGCTGGTCTGTAGATAGGACTTTTTGTCTTCCAAAGTGAATATTTGTTTAAAAATTGAGCTTATTTGAGTCTATACTACATTGATGTTTCTGTCAACAGGACAAACTGAAAGATTATGACAATAGAACCTAGAGTCCTTCTCGAGATCACCAGTTGCAATCTATACTGTCACAGACAAGCCTATCCAAAGGATGTTTCTCAGAACACTTGTGAGGCAGCCCATATCAAATGAAGGGTTTTCTGTATTGGATCAGGGTTTGACTCAGTCTTTTTGCGCTCTATGCTATACTTGAAGGAGTATTTTGAGGTCATTAATGTCAATTATGGAGGGAGCTGGAACTCAATGTCCATAACTCTGCCATAAAACCTGACCATGCTCATTTATACCTCTACACATTGCGAGAGCAACAAATAGACAATCTTTTGCCCTATCACAGGTTATATTATTTTGATTCTCGTTTCGGCTGTTCTTTAATGCAGTGAGTTTTCACACTTGAAGTCGAAAGTTAACTTAGTTTTCAAAATCATCTCCAGAAGAGTTGACTTACCAGTTGGCTGTGAGGAAACTGTGGTTGGGATAATTCTAGAGAATCTGGCACATGAAGTTAATGCATCAGTTGGTGTTAAAATGCATTGTTTAGGAGTTTTTGAGTGTGAAGTTAAGCTTTGGATATCATCGAATGGAGATGCTAATGGAGCTTGGAGAGTTTTGGTCCAAATGTGACTGGTTACACTTACAATATTGTGCATGTAAGTGAGATCTACAGGACAGTGTGGTCTGCGTAATATATGACAGTAAATTAACAGGTTCATTGCAATGATATGCTGTGAAAATAAAAATACACATAATTTAGTTTAATGGAGTATATGAGATGTTTGAATGTAGTAATATGAGTTCCAACTTTCAGATTTATAGAGAAGTCGGGGATTCCAATAAAGATCGAGTAGTCTACAGTTCCATCTGTGGACAGGTCCCTTTACATGGATTGCCTGTAAATGCACAATATAAACCACTGGGTGTTCTCGAGCAGAAGCGTCTTCTATCCCGGAAAAGCAGCACAACTTATTGCTATGATTTCCCTCTGGTATACTTTTACCTTTAACTTTGAGATTTTATGATTTATTCGTGTCAAATTTGCAGATCTGCATGATGCTTCACTTAGAATGGCTGCCGAAGGAGTGTTTGAAAAAGTTGTAGATTGGTTGAACGCTATATTTTTGTTCTACCTCACTCTTTTCTTCTACCGAAGATTGTAGGGGAGGATTGTTGAGGATGAACTAGTCAAGAATTTGAGAGATTGTCGCTACAGTTGGTCAACCTCGGAGATTCCAACATGGATCTACAAGCATTACCTCAATCTCTACACGTGTTGCTGGCTAAGGTAAACGAGCTAGCCGTTAATCGATCCATTACAATCTGTAACTTTAATTAGCTGTTTTTAATCATTTGTACTAACAACAAGAAGGTACACAATGCCGACGGATCCTTCCACGAGAGACGAACTAAGAAAGGCATTCAACTGAATCAGCAGCTCAAAGCTGTGGGGTTGCATTCGGCTCAGCTCCTTCTGGTACGCAATTTTGTGTTGATTTCACTTTCATGAGTGGTTTCCGATCCTCTTGGTGGTTCTCGGTAACATTAGGACGAGCATGAGTAGTTGTCGTCGTTATCCTTACTGTGATCTGTGATGTAATGGGCAGAATACTATGTGTGTAAAATTGGACTCTTTGGTGTACTCTATGTGATTAGTATATCATAAAATTAGATATAGATGTGTTTGTATTTTTTATATATATAAATATACTTAAATGATGATGATATGAATAATATGTAATTCAGTGAGGATGTAATAATATGCCCTAAAAAGCTGTATAATCTATTTGGGTAAGTCTTGCGTGAAATCATCTCATGTGTGATCATTTTACAATTTTTTAATTACTTATCATTTTCGTTATAAAATATTAATTGTAAACCCTTTCGTTACTTGATCGGGTACATTAAATTTTTATTTTAAAATGAAAAAAATAAATTAATTAATAGCATAACTTGATTTGAGATAAATTATTATGGATACATTAGTAGTGGACGGCCCAAAATAGTAAAATGGAGCTTGGAGAGTTTGGTCACAAATGTGACGGGTCACTCTCGCATTGTGCATGTAAGTGACAGTAATTTTACCTGTTCATGGTGATGATATGCTGTGGAAATAAAAATACACCGTAAAAATCGTTTAAAATATCATAATTCAGAGTTTAGTTTAATGGAGTATATGAGATGTTTGAATATAATAATATGAGTTCCAACTTTCAGATCTATAGAGAAGTTGGGGATTCAAAAAAAGATCGATTAGTCTACAGTTCCATCTCTGAACAGGGCCCTTTGCATTTATTTCCCGTAAATGCACAATATAAACCTTTGGGCGTTTTCGACCAGAAGCATCTTTTATCCTGGAAAAGCAGCACAACTTAGTGCTATGATTTCCCTCTGTTATAATTCTACTTTAACTTTTGAGATTTCTATGATTTATGCTTGTTTGTTCAAGGAGTTCTCTCTTACAGGCATTTGAAGCAGCTCTGGACAAATCATGGACCGAGCTTCCTGAGATTAACAAGCCTAGTGATAAGCAATGCTTAAAGCGAGAGAGTTAATTTTTGCTGATAATAACGGTACTTGGGGTACTCCTCTTACTTCAGTTGAACGGCAACCTGGGCTAAATGATGATGGTTTGGTAGCCTGGCGCATGGAAATGATGAAACCTGAGTTTACTTCTCGACTGACAATCATTATCGTAGCAAATGATATGACCTTTATATATAGTTCAAATGGTCATTGAGAAGATGCGTTCTTCTAGGCAGATACTGATGTTTCTTGCTCACAGAAACTACCTCTTATTTATCTCACAGCCAATTCTGGGGATTGCATTGCTATAGCTGATGAAGTAAAATCTTGCTTTAAAGTTAGTTGGTCTGATGTAACAGACCCTGAGCGTGGTTTGCAATATGTATACTTAACTCCCAAGGATTATGATCTTATTGGGACTTCTGAGATATCGCATGAGGTGAAGCTCCCGAGAGGAGAAAGCCGAAGGGTAATAGATACAATAGTAGGAAAGTAGGATGGTTTAGGAGTCGAAAATTTATCAGGAAGCGGTGCCATTGCCAGCGTATATTCAAAGGCATACCACTAACGTTTACTGTAACATTTGTGTCTGGAAGGACTGTTGGCATTGGTGCTTGTCTTTCTAGTCTTGGTATACGCTGCATACAGAGACTTGATCAACCATTTATCCGGACTGGTTTCTCTGTACTGAACAAGCTTCTAGGTCGAGATGTGTACTGCTCCCACATGCAACTTGGTGGACCTTCATTGAGACATTTGGATGCTGCGCAAGAACAGTGCTGACTGGGGTTGTGCAAAAGTCGGAGGAGTACCTGTAGGAAATGTTGCAGTTGAGACTCAAAATATGATGCAAGTGAATAAGTGATACCTGCGGATCCTGGGCAGCTTGATTCTCATGAAAGGGTTGTTCCCCAAACGGGACAGGTATGGTTTCCAGATTCTGAAACTAAGACAGCTCAAGCACTGATGGATTGTAATCGAGAGGGGCTACCGCTATTCATTCTTGCCAACTGGAGAGGCTTTTTGGGTGGACAAAGGGAACTCTTTGAAAGTATCCTACAGGTTGGATCAACCATTTTTGAGAACCTTAGAACTAGCCAACATCCTGCCTTCAAATAAATCCCTAAGATGGACTAGCTCTGTGGTGGGGCATGGGGCGTCATGGACAGTAGGATAAATCCTGATTGAGATGTATGCTGAACGAACGGCTAAAGGGAGTGTCCTTGAGCCTGAAGGTTTAGTTGAGATAAAATTTCAAACTAAAGATTTGTTCGAATGCATGGGTAGGCTTGACCCCGAGCTTATCAACCTGAAGTCTGCACTTCAGGAAGAAAGAAACTCGAGAAGAAAAGAAACTTCTGCCTATACATGTTCAGATAGCAATCGCAGATCTGCATGATGTTTCACTTAGAATGGCCACCAAAGGAGTGATTGAAGAAGTTGTAGATTGGTCAAGCGCCAAAGATTGTAAGGGAGGATAGTTGAGGATGAACTAGTGAGAGATGCTGCTGGTTATCAACTTGAATATCGTTCTGCAAGAAAAATGAACAAGAGATGGTTCTTGGATTCCGAGATTGATAAGTTGAGAAGAGTTCTTGGACTAATGTTGAATTGTTCTTCTCATGGAAGAATGATGTGAGAAACTATGAGGAAAGCTACAGGAGCTACGCGTTCTTAAGCTGTCGCTGCAGTTGGCCAATCTCGGAGAAACATGTGTTGCTGGCATAGGTAAACCAGTTAGGCGTTAATTGATTCATTACATCTACAACTTTATTCAGCTGTTTTTAACCATTTGTACTTACAACGAGAAGGTACACAATACAGATGGATCCTTCCACGAGAGACGAACTAAGAAAGGCATTCAACTGAATCAGCAGCTCATAGGTGCGGGGTACGTAATTTTTTGTTGATTTCACTTTCATGAGCGGTTTTCCATCCTCTTGATTCTCGATAACATTATAACGAGCATGAGTAGTTGTCGTCGTCATCCTCTCCGTGATCTGTGATGTAACACCGTAACATAGCAATTCTGGGCAGAAGATGATGGCTGCACAATAAATAGTCTAGCTGTTCTGTGAGCTCATTGCTGTCCGCCTTCCGATTATTGAAGCACAAAGGTATTCTTTTCATCTCATTTGAATCTCCTTGATAATTGGTGCTAAATTAATTATCTATATGGTTCTGGGTTTGTAGTCAATATGAGAAGGCATCCTGGAGTCTTTAGAATGAGCCCACAGATCCATTATGGTATTTTCCCAATGTTTTATTCAGGATTAGTTCTTGGAACATTTCTTTTATCATCTCTTGTTTTCTTTTTCCATGATATGAACATAAATAAAACAGTTCTTCTTATTGCTTTATTACCATTTCCCTGGTGCTGTTTGGTTTCTACGCATGTTTACAAATATGATTGGGAGAAAGTGTGTCATAATATGAACACTTAAGAGTTTTACTTATTCATGTTTACAAATATGCTTGGGAGAGTGTGTCATAATATGAACACTTATTGTACTTATTCACTCAATTTGTCCTTGATTTAAAATAAGTTATTTGGTAGTTAGATTCTTCTCATCACTGAATGCTTTTCCGTGCTGTATGCTTATCAGGGAATTCCCTCAATTTCCAGTGTATGCTTTGCGGCACCAAGGTGTGCTGATCTTCCAGAATTTCTACAGGTACAATTGCTGTTTGCTGGTAAATACGGTAAAAATTTGTAAGTGCAGCAACCGAGCTTATGCCTGAGTGTGGTGTCAGTCAGCAGGTTAGACCGACCATTTCTTGACATTTCATATTTGTGACGTGTTCAAACCTTGTTCAGTTTACATCATTGAAATTGCAGTTGGTGGAACTTCTATCTATTTGAGCTTTGGCACCCTATGTAAAACTGAAGCTACTAAAGGAAATAGCTGAAGAGCATGAAGCTTGATTGGGATCCGAGCTCCACGGAAAGTGAAATATTAAAGCGAGACGAAGACAGTAAAGACCTTTAACTGCTGTTTCTGTTCTGTGTTCTAGAATGTTCTAGTTTCACATATTTTTTTTTTTTTTTTCGAGAGCTGGCCAACTCAATTTGTTAGTGGTTCCAAATTGCCCCTTCCAAAATAGAAGCACGATGAGACAACATACACTAATCCTGACCTTCTGTGCATGAAAGTTTGGTTTCAGACACAGATTTTGACCTGGTAGATTTTCCAGAGTTCCTAAGCAGCCATTACAGTTGAATAAAGGCAGTGTTGCTGCACCTGAGATGCTACATTACCTCTGCACCATCTGATGATGATGAAGAATCAAATCAGCTGGAGCCAGATGATACGGTTCAGGAGAAGCCAGGCTCTGATGTAGATACATTGCCCAAGGTTCAATCAAGCCAAATGGAAGTGAAGCAGTTTGTCTCATTCATTCGTCCTCCATCACAATCATCAGCCACCTATACTGTGAGAGAGCACAATTCACCTTCTATCTCAAAGCCTAAAGATCATGATAAAGTGGATTTACAGGATGTACTGGCTGCAGCACAGGCAGCTGCTGAAACGGCTGAACGAGCAGCAGCAGCTGCATGTTCTGCTGCCACTATTGCTCAACTTCGAATCATTGAGCTTTTCAAGATTAAAGACTGAAGCATCTGATACCAATGCTGACAACCGACTTGATAAACTGGATTTACATCATGGTCTCCATTTCATATTAATACTAAAAGTTCCAGCTCTTGGGTTAAATTTAGATATCTTGGGCGTGCCACACCAAAACTCATTCGTTTCTGAGTCTTTCCTGTGGTGCTTCGAATTTATCAACATTCCACACTCTTTCTTTTATTTGATAACTGTGATGTAGACAATTTTGTTGCACAAAAGATATTGTCTCAACATTTAAGTCACACATTTGAGAAGTGTAGAATGACATTTTCCTTCCATTTTTTCCCACGAGTGACTTTGCCCCATGATCAGTTTCTGGCTCTGGACATTTGTCTCTTTAAATTATAGCCTTTATATCTACTGCTGCATTAAATGAGAAAAGAGGCATTTTGTGACGTTGGATATTGTTGGATTACACAAAAGACTCGCATTCCGTTTGGGTGATTTTAAGGTGTGCCACTTGAGTTGATAATTAGTGATGCATATAAGTTGGTTTCTCCAGATATGGTTGTTGGGGGACCAAGAACAGGAAAACTACCACGGAAGGACTGCTTTCCTTACAGCTGAAGGGCTATCCAAATCCGGTCTTGAAATAAGTTCACCAGCCCATAAAACAGTTGCTTTAAGTTGCTTACTGGAAATGAAAAAAGAGAGAACAAAATGTAATTTACGCTAGATTACTTGCATTGCTTGACTTCCAGACTTGCCACATTGGATTTTTCCGAAATTAGGTGAAAGAAGAGGCATACCCATCATCATAACCTCTACTTAATTCTGCATAAGGTGTCTCACATGTCCATCTACACCAAATACTTAAGTACCTTACACTATGTCTCACTTATTCTTTTTACGATGTCTTATTCTTTTTATCCTCCATTAGTCTATATATATATATATATATATGTATATCTACCTTACATGATTTTGATATCTTCTTACACCACTCAATAATTATTAATGCAGGTTCATATATAGTGTATTAATGCAGGTTCATATATAGTGTGGTGAGTACGCAAATCAAGAAAGGATTATGACATGCCTGACAAAAAGAAGAATTACTCACGTCGAGTCGAAACCGAATTCTAGGCTGCATTCTTTGTTCAGCCACGTACAGAGAGAGGGTAGGAGAATTGGACACACATAAATTGGGGGCAAACAGAAATGGGATACACATAGATTGAAGATTACCTATGATTGCATTTGGTGATTAAGACATTTTATGGATGTATTTATGTATGACGGCATCTACAACATCTTTTGATAGTAAATTCAATCACTAGCCAAGATAATACCATGCAAATAGTTTTCTTCAATCATAATCTGTAGATTATATATGCAGATAGTGTTGGATTGAGATGTAACATCCTGCCCAAGCATGCATGGAGAATTTATGGTGATTGATCCCTAGCCTTCTCAGATACTATCTTATCCCTTCTATAAAAGAATACTCAATCGGATCACACATATACACCACTAAACTTATGTGAGAAATCTATAACGATACATTCACACATATCACGATACAATGATCACAATAATACCCTGTTCATAAAACATGACAGAAAATAGAGATCAATCAGAATAACACAATGGAAATAGGCCACAAAACATGGCTAGAGATTCAAAAGGAGCACTCATTTCTAAACCAATAGATCTGAAACATAAGTACATGGATGAGGATGACCATAACAAAGTAAACAAAAGAAAGGACTCCAAATAAACAACCTAAATAAGTAGAACATACAAACAACTTGAAGTCCTATTAATAAAACAAAGACTAGAATCCTATTCGTTATCCAAATAAAAATCTAAATAACCTAAATTTTCCATGGATTGCTGCAGACTTAGGAAATAGTCCTTGAAAAGGAACATCAACACTGATTCCACCCGCAAGAAAGCTGCCTCACTCCCATCACTCAAATCTTTATCAGCTTTGAAATGGACTAACAAGTTACGGGCGCAAGTAATGAGGTTTTCCTTCACTTTTCTTCTAGTTTCATCGTCATACCCTGTGTACCGATAACCACGATAACTCTCGATTTGATGGCGGATTAAAGTGAGATACTCATCTGACTCAAATTTAGCATTCCAATCTTCACCACTGATCATGCCATCTAACAAATTTTCATAGCTTTGACTTAGTGCTAACATCTTGTATTTGTGGATATTCTCCCCGCATGTCATGATGAAATTAAGGACCCTCCTCGGATGTTGGATGGTTAAGTGTTCCACCAACAGAACCCCTTTACTATAATTATCATCCATTGCCCAATTCGAAAATTGCCGAGTTTTTTCGAGGAGGGAAGCCAGAACAATGTCAGTCCATTCTTGTCCACGAAACAAATTTTCAATATCATCAGCAACCCAATTGAAATCTTCACCCATATTTTCCGGGGATCTAGGACGGAATCCAACCCCGATAACTTTTAGGATGCCATTTGACACAAACAAATGTTCCAAGTTAAGACTAGTCAAGCATTGTCCAGTCTCATGCATATCATGAACGAATACATAAAGATCCCGAATCAGTGATCTAAATGCAGGATACATATAGTATTGAAACGTTGCAGGTAAATATTTATCTTGAGGACGGGCTGGCAGCTTATACTTATTGAAACATGATACTTTTACTTTCTCACGCTTCCAATCAGATACGTATTTCTTCAGAGGGGTACCCGGTACCTCACACACCAAATTCTTGTTCTTTTTATCAATGAAAATAACTCGAACAAAATTTCTATGAGTCACCTCTAAAGAATGAGAATGCGATTCATTTATAGGAGTGTAAACATAAATATCCAAACCTGTACTGCATAGTCGACCACCTGCACCATATAGTCGGCCAAGGCGATTATCAGTATCATAATCATACTCCACGTGAGCCTCCAGCTTGATTAAGACCATATTTCAGGTAGAGTGGTATCGTGTATGCAGGGTGCGTTTACATTTGAGGGGAAGGTTAAGGTTTCGAAACCTTTAGTTAGGGTTTAGGGTTACGGGAGGTTGAGTGACTTGAGTCTAATGGGTAATGTTCCTGTATTGTGTTTATGAAGATTTATTTTTAAGGAGTTTACTATTTTACCCTTTTCTAAAAATATTAAAAATATATTTTTGGAGGTCATTATGCCGTCGATGTCGAAGAGAAAATCAGCAAGAACAGATTTGAAATATCGATCAGTAGGCCGGTAATTTCGGCGGAATCGCACTCCAATCGTGTTCAAGATCTCCATTGTAATGAAAGTGTAGTTTCAGGTATCCTTCTATGTCTATTTTCTCCTATGTCCCACATCTCTCGTTTCAATTCGCATTAGGTTTTTCGTTTTGAACGATTTCACTAGAATCAATTCGCATCAGGGTTTTTCCGTTTGTGAGATAATCTTGGGATTTCACTTGAATAATAATGTGGAATATTCAATCCGTAGCATAGTATGGTATTCCATAAACCTGCCAGTTCAAATGGGCAGTTTTCCGGCATTAGGTGGATAGTGGGGTAGTGAAGCAACTACGCCTTTGCTACATTTTGGCAACCGATAAGATAAATGACCGCTCCTCCTATACCAGTCGGGGGCCGAATACTTGCTCATCCACCCATCTCTGTTTTTTTCTGTAATGGATTACATGCATGACATGGCAATAAGGTTTTGGATAAATTAATTCAAGTTCAATAAAGCTCACATCTGGAAGGCAAAAGCTTCAAAACTCGACTCAGAATGCTTGTGTGATGGGGAGTGTCAAAATGTTGGCATCTGATATCGAGACTGCAACGAAGTTGATAAAGAACAAGAATTCATCAAAGGTGGCCGAGTCTGGGAGTTTCGTGCTCTGGCAAATGAATCCTGATATGTAGTATGTCGAGCTTGCGGAGGGAGTAAGGTTCATGCTGGTTGCAATGGGAACCCATGGCTTGGTGCACATTCTGCCTAAGGGCCTGTTAGACATCTTTGTCGTGCCCTCCAGGTTGGAACCAACTTTTATAATTTGTGATGGAAGTATGCCAAAATTACATTTGATTTTTAGTCTGAGATATACGTTTTGTCAAAGATGATACCCTTTTGAAATTGTGGTGGTTTAGCCTGAGTGTTACAGAGTGTATGGACCTGATCATTTATGACACAGACTGTTTTAATGGGCCAGGTTGGAACAAATTAGGTTTGTTTGATAACATAGTAGGTGTAGGTGGCTGGCTAGGGAAATAAAGGTAAGATGTCCCCAAAAAAGAAAATCATCTACTGGCTTGAAAGAATTGGCTAATTATCCTTAGTACAAACATGGAACTTTTTAATGTTATATCTGCAGTTAATTTTATTAGTACTTGATCCAAGTCCAACTTGCAGGGATTGGATCCTAAAACAGCAGCAAACATGTTTGTCAAAGCTAGGTGCACCGTGCACTGGAGAGAAGAAGATCAACGGAGAAGATTTCTTCATTCTTAAACTTTGTGCTAATCCACAAACACTTAAAGCTAGGAGCGAAGGGCCTGCAGAGATCATATGACATGTTTGTTCGGCTACTTCAGCCTGAAGATTGGACTTCTTGTTCACTTGGAGGAATCCCAGTGAAGCGTGCGAGGTTCCTCAAGATGATAGGGTGAAGAATGCTGTTGTAGCAGCTGCAGCTGCTGCTTACAGAGCCAAGGTTGCTGCTCTGGAGAAATCGCGTGACAGCAATTCAAATAATGTGGCTGTGAAGAATTTTAGGGAGTGAGGTACGTCATCCTTGTTCAGAAAAATATAGGTTAGTTTTGTGGGCTAACAAATCCAAGTAAAGAATAGAAGAAATGAGGAATATTATCTCTGTATATAGTCATAATGAGCGTTTGTTTATCTGTCCTTAGTTTTATAGTTCCATTATGGATCCAGTATCTTTCCGTTTGAATGTGCAGGTGTAGTAACATTGCTTTCTCTCTCATGATCATGTAAAATTCAATCTTGGATTATACTACTTTAATTGTTTCTTAAATAAGTATGAAATAGTAATAATGAGGTTTTGACAACTCATTATGGTTAAGTGTTTATATGACTAGAGCATGGTGTAATGGTGTTTGATTATGATAATGGCAATGAGAGCTGCTAATAGTGTGACCAATTTTTATTTTATTTTATTATTATTTTACTACTAAAAGAGAGTTTCCTCTCATTCTCCGAATCCATTCCCAGTGGCTCCATTTACGTCGGCGCCACATTGGATTAAGGCGAAATTTCCCTACGATTTTAGGTGTATTGCGAGTTTTTAACGATTTGTGTGTGACATTGCGGATCTCTTAGAGGTGGAAGTTGAGGGGGATACTGACTGATTTCATAATGAATTTTCTTTGATTGGACCTGTAGGCATTATAATATTGTAGTATGTCTGGTCAGACTCCTCTTTAAAGAAATCCACTTTTTTGTTCTATGAAGGTATATAGCTTAACTGGTGTAATTAGTGCTTCATTAGTGAAGGTGTACAGCAGACTTAGCAGGAAACAGAAACTAGAATGGAACAACAAATAATGCTCTTTTCTCATGTTCCTAATTTGTGGTTAACTTATAACGTACCCTATTTTGCAATATGCTATTACGTCTGAAAAATGAATCAGTGATTGACTCTTTATACAGGGGGGTTCTCTATTTTCCATGTCATTGTCTCGGCAATTGGTTTCGAGTATCTCTTGACTGCTTCTAATCTTTTCGATGAATCTCAAGATCCGTTGATCATCAACAGTTATCTGAGACTGTGATGTGGGTATGTTTATAAAAGGCTTAGTAAAATTTGTGTCAATATGATACGTAAATGGTGCTTTAGGAAATTGTGGCTCATTGTGGGATTGAATCTCATTGAAAATGCTGAAAATTTAATAAATAAGTCACCATAAAGAAAATCTTCATTTTGTGGCAAAACAAATGGATCAGTAGTCTGAATGAAAAATTGTCTAGATGTTCTTTGATTTGATCAATCTTAAGAAACCAAAGACACGGTTAAAGAATGATTGTTTTTTTTTCTTTTTAATAATTTTGGTGGCTTTGTCAATTACAATTTTGAAGACCTCATTCTTATTTTCCATCCACCAATTTTTTTTTTTTTTATGATTTTTTAATTTCTATTTTTATTTTTATGCAGGTTTCAATTGGATACTTTTTATCAGACTTGGCAATGATCTTTTATCATTATTCTGCCTTAGTGGTTTGGAGTATATAAGTTGCAACATGTCATTCACGTATAAATTATAACTATATATTCTTATTTGAAATATCTTTCTTATAATTTTATACACCATATAAACTTGGATTTCTGTCAACACATCTTGAAAGTTACCCTTATGTCATTATGAATGGTGTTCATCTTGCTTATTTTTTACTAGGTCATACATCATGGACTCTCCATGTATGCAATTATTCAATCACTTTGGAGCAGCCAAGCACAAATTTACATACTGATGGTTCTTTTCACCGAAATCACCACTCCATTTGTTAATCTAAGATGGTAAGCTTTGGAGACACAGATACTTTCTCACTCCTTTCCATCACTTATGTTCCAATTTGTTTTGATTTGTGTATTTATTTTCCGTCTCAGGTATCTTGACGTTGCTGGCCTCAAGAATTCCAAACTTTACATGTACAATGGTGTAGCTCTGTTTGTGAGGTCAGTGGTGGCTAGTACGCTCTGTGAACTCTAACACCTCAAGAATATATTTTCAATAAGCAGTTCTAAAATTCTAAAATTCAAGAATTTTACGATTTAACAACTTCTGAAGCTTAAATTTGGTTCCCACAATCAGCAGAGTATACTCTATTTTAATAGAAATTTATCATTGTTTCACAGGTACACCCTTTTTTTTCTCTCCTTCTCCACTACCTTAGCAGTCTGTTTATGTACACTGACGGCTCTCAGCATCTGCGATTGCCTTTCAATGGTGTGAAATTTTATCACCAAATAGTTCATTTTGCAAGCGCTGCATATTTTTTGTGAGTTGATACGAATTACATTTCCATCGGTTCACTCCATATTTTCCCCAGTTAGTGCAATTTTACAGAAAAAGAAGGAAAAAACAATACCATAATATATACTAAATAGCTTTTTCAATTATTACGTCACATCATAACCTTTTTTACTCTAAGAGCTGGTATGTTATTTCCTCTTTTTAATCTCATTATTACTTTGCTACTTTTAATTTTTGGAATTATTAGCACTTCGATTCTTCTCTCTAAAATAAACACAATTTTTTTGATAACTATGAAAACAACAAAAATAAATCTGGCCCGATTTTATCAAGCTGTTCGATAGACAGGTATCTGAATCTGTAGCCGATGTAGCTTGCAGAATACCTTGCTTGAGTTTGCAAGAGTAGTAAAGATCAAACAACAGGTTTTCTATGGGGTATATTCTTTCAAATTTTTAGCCATCCATGAACATACTAATACTATTATTGTATGTGTTAGAAATTTTATTTTTACAATTTTTTTTTTGTTTACAGAAGAAAGTACACACAGAATGTTTGATGAGGTGATTGTTCTCCCACTTTTCAGTATGCCAACAATAATAAACTTATGCACATAAGGTGTTTGTTGAATTGTATATTGATATATTGTTGTATATAGTTTTTCTGTTTCATCTGTTTCTTGCAAAATTTTGATCTAGGATTTTTGGTTTATAACCTATAAAGGCTATAATTTTTGGTGTCTAAGAAAGGGTGATAATCTGCATGATAGCTCGGTTGATGTTATTAATTCTGTATTATAATAATTATCTAAAATTTATTTTGGCTGCTACTAGCATATATACTTAAAATTGTAGGACATTATTATCTGCTGAGATAAATAATGCGGGGGTAAAATTAGTGAAGTTTTATCTAAAAATTCTAGATGGACTTGATATTCAATTGCGTCCATCCTGGCTCCTTGAGCTTTCTTCAGTGTCGTGTTGATTACTTAATTGTTAATTTCATTTACTATAATTGGGATAAAGATGTGCGCTTTCATATTCTCTGTGTGATCATCTATCTTATACATTTTGGCGGAGTACCTATTAATTTATAAATAATATTCAAACATGAATATAGTACATGCAAGATTTTGAATGCATTTTACTACTGAGTTGGAGTGATAAACAATTGAATTTAGCAATACATTATCAAAATATTAACATAAAACGTGTGGGAGGAACTTCTTTTTAGTTGTCAGCATTGTACTAATATAGTTTCTTCTTGCTCTGTGTGTTGATATATAGACTTTTGAAACTTTCCTCTGTTTTTTTTTTCAGCAATTCATTGAATAGTCGCTTGAGCTGTCAAGCAGAGAAAAAAAGGAGAGAACTCAGACAATATCCCTGTCAAGAAGTCTCTGCGGCCGAGAAGCAAGGCGGAGGTGCGGAACAAGGACTACAAGATAGGTGTTGACGTCGAAGAGGGACGGCAGCGAAGGGAGGATAATTTGGTCGAGATCAGGAAGAGTAAAAGGGAAGATAATCTCCTCAAGAAGCGGCGCAACGTTCTTCCCAATGGCAGCTTTAACCAGCAACCGTATCTCTTTCCTATTGCACCCATCGAGAAAAAGGTACTTGTGCCCCTGCCTTTCGTTTTTGTCACTTTCTCCAACACTGTGGATATTTATTATGGAATTTTGTTCTACTTCGTGATCTATCTTCAGTTTGAATAGTGATGTAATAGAGATTTAACAAAGAGAGAGAGAGTGTGATGAAGGTTATGATCCCCGTTGTGTGAGGTTTTTTTGTTACAACTGTGATCTATGATTTTGGGGTCTCCAAGTGAAGTAGTAGATATACTTGATTTATTAAGGAGCAAATTGGGCTGTAATAAATAGATAATGTAGGATGAAAAATATTTTTCTCATGACTTCACATTTGGATTGAGTTTTGCTAACCGACTTAAATATTTAGTTGGTGGAATTGTTAATGTTGGCAGTGGATGCTATAACATTTTCTCTTGACCAAAATAGAATGAATAAACAGTGTGTTTTTCTTGAAAAAATGGCTGTCTTTTCTCATTTCACAAATTTAGTTACTACTATGATCCTTTTGTTGTCTCTTTCGCAGCTGAACCTCTCTTTTCACGAACTCCCTTTTGTGCCATCTCAGAAGTCCAATAAGAGGACATGGTATAGGAACTAAAGTTTGCAAGTGTTAAGGCTACATGTTAAGTTCGACTAATCTTACTTTTGAGTGTCATGTGCACAAATATAAATACTCTTATTTATGTAAGTTTGTGACCTCATGTAAACTCATCTATATGTTACATTATCCTATAGAAAATTCTCTCAACACTATCTATATATTTGTTTGTATAGTCCATTCCTTGGATAATATAGTTGGGATCTCTTGTGTCATTTTCATGCATCATATTATGGACCACTAACTATATAATTGATGCATCATATTATGGACCACTAACTATATAAGTGATGCCTAATATAGGATTATACAGGAAGTAAGCCCAATTATTGTCCTTGAAGTTTACATATTTCTTTGTGAGGTATAGTTACTTCTTTCTACTGCATTTTGCGTTTCAATCATATATTGTAATATAAGATGTTACCCCAGGATGATATTGGAAAATTGTAAATATTTACTCAACTACCGCGCCAAGTACAGCCCGACTGGTTGGATGTATCTATACAAATCTTACCCAAAAATAAAATATGGATAAGTACTTTACAATGACTCACCTTATCATTTACTTTAATCACCCTGGGGACTAAATTGATATTTTTTAATCTATCTATAAATAAATAAACTATATATCTAAACAGGGAGCGGCTATCTGCATGTCTGGATTTACTAAACACAAACCCCATTAATTTATTAATTTAAAATATGTTTATGTGAGAAGACGTAAATACTCTTATATAAATAATAAAATATGATTAATTATGACACATTGTTAAACAAATTCCAATTAAATTTCTAAATGTAGCCCAGTATATTACAATCAATAAATCAAGATTAATTTTTAACGTAAAGGAGAAAAATAATCATTACCACAAAATGATATATTTATTAAACTATCTGAATTAAACTATCACATGATACAATTATGAGTAATGTTTATACTATGTTCGACATTTTAGTTGTTACAAAACTTCAAAATTCTTCCTTCTCCAAGCTGCATTAATCATATATGTATATACAATTAAATTTTGCGCAGATATTCGTATAGAAGGAATCCAACTTCAAGGGATGGAGCTAGGCCATTTTTCTAGCGGGACTAAATATAAAAACATGTTGATTATAATTTATATATCCAAGCATTATATAATACTTCTAATTAGTGAAATATAAAAGCATAATTTGTTAATAAAAAAAGATTTTGAGATAACTTCGTACAATTCTTTATATTTAAAACTATGAAAGTCTAGAAAATACGTTTTCATTTATTCAAAATGAATAATTATAGTATTTGATTAGGGTAAAGCTATCTATTTCTTGATGTAAACGATCAAATTATTCATAAGAAACTAATCATACATTTTGCTAAATTGTCGGTTGGATTTTTTTTTTTAATGGTTATGAATGATTTCTTTGTGGTAAATGTTGATATTGAATGCTACTATGTTAAAAGTATAATTGTATACTCTCTTCATCCCATTACATATTTCACACTTTTTCATTTGTTAAACTCATTACACTTTTTAAAAGAAATCAAATTATATCTGATCTTGTTTCCACCTTTCCAGTTATTCTCGATACTATTTTTAAAATTTGGATTTTTCGTTATTTAAATCGTGTATCTCCGTCACTTGTAGTTATTTACTATCATTCAATGAATGATAACATTTCAACACTTTATTTAAAAAATGTCACTCCCAACTTAACACATTTAACTTATTATCATTTATTTATTACTAAAAAAAGACTATATTTACTCTAAAAATTAATAGTGTTTATCAAAAAAATTAACATTACTTAAAGTTCATATCTACAATAATTATGAAAAATCTAAAGAAAACAGAGGGAGTATTATATATATTATGATGCTTTAAAATAATACTCCCTCCGGCCACTTACAAGGTAACCGTTTGCTGTTTGCACGTCGGCAATTCTAAGATCTTTATTTTCTTTTTGCACGTGGATTAAGGAGTGTTATTATTGTAGGTAAAGTGAGTAGTTGTATTAGAGAAACGTGGTGGGTCATATTGTGTACTTTCTTTACTAAATAGAGAAAATTGATACCTTTGAAGCGGACGTCATGAATAGTGAAACAGTTAAGTGGTCGTATTAAACAATTAAAAATACTAACTATATATATAGTAGGTGTTCTTGAAAATTTTGGGGGGCTGCCTACACAAAGCTCCGCTCCTGCCAACTTCATAAAGATAACTATCTGAAATTTCCTTCTCCAAAGGGGCACCTGCTAGTCATACTCATCGTAACTTGGGCCGTTAGATACGGCAGAGACATTTTTGTTGTTTCATGTGATTTGTATGGTATTTCTGATATGCTTTTGAAGAACGCTCTGCATAGAATCCAATCTTCTCATGTGATTAAACAAAGCCTTATGTTCGCGTGGTGTGATTAAACAGAACAAAACTATTCGTACACTCCAAGCGAACGTTTTTTCTGTTCGACAGGAGTAATCGAACACCTTACGCTACGCGACCCACTCAAAAATGAACTCGATCCCTAAATCATGCTATTAAATCATTCTAATTCATCCTAATTTCAACGCACGATGAAAAAAATACACCAATATTGCTCAATAGAAACTCAATTTCATCCTATCCATCCTAATATTACACAATTTAGAATCAAACTAAATTAGATGAGCAATCAATCAACCAATTCCCAAGAGTGGACTTCGGGATTTAACGAAACATTTGCATGCACAGCATCCAAAAGACTTGATTTTGAGGAATTCGAAGAATAGGGCATCTCATTGAAATTCAAAGTCTCACTCAAAATGGCATGAAAAGGCGAATGATTTGTGGGAAAAGAAGCTCGAACTTTCACAAAATTGCAAGAAGAGGAGTTGGTGTTGTAATAAAAAGATGAGGCATGGGAGCGGTGGTGGTTTCTGTTAATGGAGGCGAAGATTCCAAAGTCAAAAGTACAGAGAAGGAGGAGACAGAAGAGAATAAGAAAAGGAAAATCTTTGATAGAAAGAGGGCTGTAATTGTAAGAGATTGAAGATACTGTGTTTATCAAATTCTAAGTTAATGTTGAATGGGTTCAAGGGTTCATTTATAAAAATTATATTATATATTTAATTATAATTAAAAGGATTAAATAGTTATGAATGAAGTATGTTTAGTGATTAATGTTTGCTTGTAATTTTAGTGGGGTGTATTTAGTAATTGAGATTCAATTAGTAGATTCCAAATAACCGTCCCCTCTAAAAATCTTTTCGAAAAACAAAATATGGATAAGTTTACTATGTTTAAAAAGACTCACCTTATTATTTACTTTATTATTCATCCTTGCGGCTAAATTAACATTTTAATTTAGACCACCCGGGCGTACGGATCACATTTCGTGGTCCTTTAGAATTTTGTGTTAAATTATATACCCTTTAGTATACAGATGTGTACCCTTTATTTTCTAAAGAAAATTATTATGTGTATCTGGATGCATGGACTACACTCCGTGCGCCTTTAAAATTTTGTGTTAAATTGTATACCCTTTATTTTCTAAAGAAAAAAATACTTAATGAAAAGTGTATACTCTTTAGAACAAAATGATGTACCTTTTATTAATTAAAATCTATACCCTTTAGACCAAAGCAATGTACCCTTGCCCATAATATTAAATTTCTAAAGACGCACAGGATGTGTTCCCGTGTGGCAGGGCAGGCAAGTCTCAGTCTTTAATTTATAAATAAAAAAACACATATAGGTATTAAATGAATGTCACTATTTTAAAATATCATAGTTGATCATAGTCTTTATTATTAGTATAATAACAATTGTATTTTAAAACATTCCAAAATATGGAAAAATGTGTAAAGATCATTGAAGTAATGAGTTTTATAAAACATCTACCCGATTAAAAGCAATGTTTAAAATATCGATACAGTAAAATACGGTATCTCAAATTTACAGATATATCGATAGATATATCGAATATCGATATCATATTAGTAAAAATTAAAAAAATCACGAAAATTTGAAAAAAAAGAGAAAATTAATTATTTAACTTTGCAATATATTTTAACTAATTTTAATGAGTGAGGCTCCTGTGCACCCGGGCGCACGGAGCACATTCTATGCGCCTTTGCAATTTTCATGCCCCTTTACAATTTAAACTCCTAACAATATATAAGTTTAAATAGGATTGGAGGGGGAAGGATTGTGTTCACATGGGAACACGGAGTATCCTTCCGTGTCCCCGGGTGGACAGGAGCTTTTGTCAATTTTAATATGTAAATATAATTTAAAATCTAATAAAACTCCTAACATATGACAAATAAATCAATTACAACATATTTAAATAGTTTAAAGTCATACAATACTTAATAACTAATACCAAGATAATAATTTATGGTGCTCAAATGTAAAACATGTGATGTCATCTTGATCTAAAAAATATTGGTATCAGCTAATTGAATTAGATAAATTCCAAACATAATTCTGAATCGTCAATAGTATTGTTATGTACAAATAAAATACTCACTCCGTCCCGATTCGATCGTGTGTACCAAAATAATTATATTTATAATCAGAGTATATTATTACCCTGTGTACATGAAATGAAACTCCTCATTTACTTTGTAGTAATAATTTTAATGAAGAGTGATAATAAGTGATAATTAATTAAATTAAATTAAACAATCTTAATAATTTCATGTAATGTTGCTATATTTTAATTTTAAATTGATCAAATTAATAAAAAAAAATTGTATTTTGTTGGTAAATGTAATATAACAAATCATTAAAAATTTCACAAAATTTGAATAATTTTTCGATATTTTTGATATTTTATCGATATTTTAGCGATATTTCCTTGATATATCTCGACATTTGAAAAAATTTGAACTATGACAAATCGATATTGATATTTTTACCGATATTTTTCGATAGATCCTCAACATCAGAAAAGATATATATTTTTCTCCAATATTTATATCGGTACTCTCCAAATACGGATATATCGTGGAAATATCGGAGATATTTCCGAAATTTTAAAACCTTGATTAAAAGTGATTGTACTTTTCTTTAAAGAGTGTATATTGGGTGCATTCGGATACAAGTGTGCACCCATAAATGTATGACTTTTTATTATATTTTGTATACATATTATTCTATTTTGTATACGTGTTTTGCAATAATTGAATATTTTTTTCACACCAAGTTTTTCATTAAAAAAACTAGCATCAATAGATGTATAACTTTTTATTCAATAGTGTACGTATATGTTTTTTAATAATTGTTTATTTTTTTACACTCAATTTTTCATTAAAAAAACTAACAATTAAATTGTATACAATTTTTCTCATAATTGTATATGTTTTTGTTTATATTTGTATATGAGTGCACCCTATCATAGGGTAATTAGCATTCTTTAAAGTAATACCGTTATGAATTTCTTAAGATATTAAATAAGAAGTGATAGTATTTTTTTAAGAAAATGATAAGTGATTTCTTTAAAGTAAAACTTTTGTTGAATTGTTTTATGGATATTAAATAAGAAGTGATAGTATTTTAAAAAATATATAAGTGATTAATATAAAGTAAAACTTTCATTGAATTTTTATGAATAGATGAATTGTGAAAATATTTTTATCAAAAAAAAAATCTAAAATTAATTACTAGGAAATTAAACGTTTTACGGTTAGATATACAAAACTTGATTTTTAAGTAGTATTAATATAAACTATACTAGCAAGTATTTATGTAAATGTGTCTTATAGAAATCACATTCTGTGAGATCATGCATTACTTAATTTGCTAAAAATCAATTGAACATGCAACACTAATGCTAATATTATTAGTTTCAACCCTCTCTGACTTAAAAATAAGTTCGCCATTATAATTGTAGTAGTATGAAATTCGCACGAATCTCTTAATTATTACTCTTATTTTTTATAATTGAATAATCAATATTATATAATTATTTAAAATTAATTATTGAGATTTTCTTTACAACTATACAACTCCTTTTATGAATATAAACAAATTATAACAATGTAGTAAATCATGAGTATGTAAAAGTTAATATATATATATATATATATATATATATACTAACTTTATTAATTTATATGAGTTATATGTAAAAGTTAATATATACTGTACTAATTTTATTAATTTCTGTGAATTACGTAATTTTAATTAATTTTTATTATTTATAAATACATGCTAATGTGATTCAATATATCTTAATCTATTACTATTATAATGCGACTTGAACTGGTTTGTGGCCAGTTTCAAGCCAGTGGACGGTCACCATTTCACATATGTGGCAGCCTAACATACTTTCTTACTCCAGCTGTCCTTAAACGTCTACTCCCTCATTTCCTCCCCCTTTCTCTTGCTTCCGTTCCATTTCTTCTCTCTCAGGCGCACCGTTTCACTGTTCCTTGTTGCAGACACCAAATTCGTGGCGCTTCCGTGTTTCAAATTGAAGCTGCATGTTGCCTCCAGAGTCACGATCGCCGAAATCAAATGTAAATAGACATAGGTATGTCTTATAAGTCTCCTCTCCCCTTTACTTTATCTCTTTATTTTCTTTCTCTCTTACTTATGCTCTGCTTTAGTTGATCCTCATTCGGTTTATGCGAAGGCAAAGCGTATTCAATTGAAAGAGAAAGCCCTAATTTTAATGTCTTATTGAATTGCAGGCTTTGATTAAAAGATAAAGGTACGATGGTCTCTTTGATATTGGTTTAATTTTCATGCTTTCTTGAATTTAGTATGTTCTTCTTAATTTCTCTATGTTCTGGGTTTCTGATTTCTCTCTGTTCTATTCTTGAATTTGATTAGTGATAATGGATTTGCTAGCAGGATTGCATATTCTGCGAAATATGTGTTACCAAATAGAAGGTTCGACCCGAGTTTTAAGGAAACATTGATGTCTGGTAATTTTAATTACATTTGTGGTTTGATTTTGCTATAGATTTTTTTCTTATTTATATATTTATATCTTTTTTCCTTTGGTTTCTACATACAAACTTGAAGTCCCAAAATGCCCCAGAATGAGATAAGAGAATGAGAGGTACTCTTTTATAATTTTTGGTTTGTGGATTGACTGTGTTGAAGATGCATTAATCATTAAAAATGAGTACATGCAAAAATTGAATGAAAATTGAAAGAAAACAAGTAACTACGTTGCTTTGCAGTCTTGTGGATGATCTGATCTTATCACTATGAAATACTATGAATTATGGGGATGTTAAAAGTCATTGACTGATATTAATAGGTTACATTTTGCAAGTATTTGGCACTATTCTATCACAATCAATCTCTGATAATTGGTCCCATAAAATAAAGTCATCTTTATATTTATTACGAGAACCAATCACTTATCTCAAGTATGTGTATTCATAATCTTAATCTTGGATGTACTGTTTGCTAATGGATGGCCTTGCCAAATCTGGGAAAATTGTGGAAGCTCGATTGATTTTTGATAAAACGAGGCAAAAAAATGTAAAAATGGTATATATAGTTGGAAATTCAAGAATTTTAGTCTAGAATTTGTGTAAATATATATTAATTCTAAAAAAATGTACTAATAATATTTAGCATGGTATAGTTTCAGAATTTTCCAAAAGTTGCCGACATATATGCTCTCATTTCATACTGGAAATTAAAAGAAAAATTATAGGGTTCATACTTTGAATGTACTTATTATTTTACTTTCATGCTCGAAATTGTATAAACGAAATGGGACATCTGTTATTGAGACCAGCATCTAGACATACAAAGTTAGGGCTCTGGTTCTGATTTTTAGTTCCAAATGGTTATTTCAGTTATCATTCTAACTTTTGATCCAAAGCACAATTAAAGTTGGTTAAGTATACTCTGAGAAATACCTTAAAGTAGGAGTTCTGTTGGCTGATTCCAGTCTGATTCTGGTTTTGATCAATTTGGAACATAGTGGTTCTTGTTGGAACTGTCTCATAGGCCTAACAGTAACAGAAGTGCATATCTGTAGCTAATCCTTTCATTTTCATTCAATGTATATGATTAAACATTTGTATTTTTTCCATTATGTATTTTGTCAGAACGAAATGCAGAGTGTTTTACTATGTATATATGCATTCCTTTATTCATTTATCTATTTAATTATTCATACTTTCGTTTCTTTTTATGATGTACTTTTTCACTTTTTGTAGACGGGTACTCCTACAGTATAATGATATCAGCTCTCTGCCGCTGTGGGCAAATTGAAGAAGCAAAGCAGTTGGCTGGTGAATTTGAGACAAAGTATGACAAGTATGATGTGGTTATTTTGAATACAATGTTGTGTGCCTATAGTAGATCTGGAGAAATAGAGAATGTAATGAAGATGATGAAAAAAATGGATGAGTCAGCAATTAGTCCAGATTGGAACACCTTTAAAATCTTAATAAAATATTTTTGCAAGGAGCAGTTGTATTTGCTTGCCTATCATACAATGGAGGATACGCACAGTAAAGGTCACCAGCCTCAAGAGGTAAAATTTGAAATAATTAAATGCATGAAAATGCAACTTTCTGGAGCCCTGATGCTCATCATCATTCACCTAGATTTTTGTTGAGATTCTTTTCTTGATCATCTAACATGGATGTTCTTCCTTTAATATGATCAGTATTGGTATATCAAATCTTATGTCCTTGGGGCCCAAAGAAATGTCGTTTCTATTTTGGGTACTTTATCTGCCTACAAAATTAAATTAATACTTATCTTTGTACATTTTTTTAGAGTAAATTCAGGTTTTTTTTTGCTTCAGTCTTTAAAACTTGGCATTGAAACTAATATTCATTTGACAAAAATTGAGTAAACTATTTGGATTCTAAAGATAGATCCAGTAAAGTTCCTTGGATTAGTTATTCTTAAAAATGGACCTTAAATCTGTATGTCCTGTTAACTATTCTTTATTGATTTTAGTATATAGAAATCCAAAAATCCTACCTCCAAATCTTCCCTTCAATTCATTTTTTTAAAATCCAAATGCAGCCTAAAAGAAATTTATTTCATCGATTATGTTTGACTGGAAAAATGTGATTCAATTGAAACCACCTGGTAACCCAATTATAGAGTGCAAATATTTAAATTGTCGAGATGACTTCTTCTCTAAGAATGACTTCTTAGTAACTACTATGTGATTGATATGAATTTTGACAGTTTGTGTCTTCAGATTTCACCATAGATTAGCCAGTGAAACTTTTTCATGTTTCATCTCTTGCTGTTTTCTCTTATCACCCCAATCCCTTCCTTACGTGGCGCCATTTTGGTTTCTACGTGTCGTCTTCTCTCCCATTTCACTTCCCTCTGTTATCTTTCTCTCTGATCACTGTCGCAACAAGTCATAGCCTCTTCTCCTTAGCCGTTCTCTTCTTCTCCACCGCTCGCTCGCCGTCGCCAGCGCTGAAGAATCAAAGTCAGTGCCTATCAGTAAACTCTTTATTCTCTCTAATTTTCTTATCTCTGATTTAGGTTTTCAAATTAATTGTCATCTGTTTGTACACTTGATTGATTTGCCAAAATTGCATCAGAATTGAATGTTGTTTGCACTATGAGTCTGATTTTCCAAGGTTCTTAACTGAGTTAATTATTTGATTGAGCCCTAATTTCTAACCCAATTTTAAGTGTGAATTTCTCATGGGTTTTTTTTGCTTTGGTGATTAGTTTTCCGTTCAATCACGGACAGCATCACCGTCACCACAGCTTCAGCTTCGACACCGAGGTATGAAAATCATGATTTCATTAATGTTATTTTTCTTATTCCCTGCATGTGGTTTCTTTCTTTTTACTGGACTTTTCACTGCATATTTAAATTCATTGCTGAGCATTGTCGTTGCCTTCAAATGAATTCGTAATCATTTTCTATTTAATGTATCGGGTGATGAAATTTTTATGTTTTTTGTGTTCTTTGTTTTAGATTTGGTTAGGGATGAAGTCACATTTGGACTACTAACAGCAATGATTTCAAGGTATAGTTCTTGATGATTTTCAATTTTTTGTTGTAATTAGATTTAGATGCGACATTGTTTGCCTATTAGATGTGAAAATAGCAAACTTTAATTGAGTCTAATTAATGCATTTAGTTCTGAAAGTTATGCCTTAAACTTAATTTGTTGGGCGTATTTAATTTGATAACCTTTTTTTCTACTGTAAGATTCAATGAGATTCTTAACGAAAGCATCCTACAAATGTATGATTTAGTAACAATCATGTACTCCCTCCGTCCCATTGAAACGTACACATTTTTCCATTTTGGTCTGTCCCAATACAAGGTGTGTGCATTTCCCTTTTTGGTAAAGGGGACCCACACATATTAATTACTTCTCTCTCCATGAGTCCACATGTCATACTAATACACCTACCCACTTCATATTAAAATATTATTTCTCTCACTTCTGTACAAATTAAAATATTATATCCCTTAATCTACATGCAAAAAGCAAACGCGTACGTTGTAACGGGACGGAGGGAGTATTTAGTAATGTACGGATGAGTTGTTAGGCTTTGGGCAAGATTGATGTAAAACATTTGTCTTCGTTAATGATCTGTTTCTGTTTTATGAAGGTCACATCTGGAGGGTTTGGTAAATTATGTCTAAGATTTTTATCTTCTGATTTATTTGAAATGTTTACCATGATTGTTTCCCTTTACTTTAAGTGAACCTTTTCTTTTCTTGTTATAGAAAGCCTTCTAAGAGTTGCAACTCTCAATTTAAGGCAACTATCTACACACTGATTAGGCATTATAGATGAGGTCATTTGACTATAGCATCTAATCTTCTTCTATGCTTAACCTTTACTCGCTTCGTGCTTGAAGTATAAGAGTTAATGAGATCAGTGTTCCATATATAGAGTCAAAACAGTTATGGTCGAATATGATGTTTCATGTATGTTTTGTTGGAAGCTCAAAGAGCCATAATATGTTCTCTGTTTTAATTACATCAAATGCGCTGTTCAGCGAAGTTTCATTATGCATGAATGCTTGTTATTTTGTCGGTGCATGTGAGAGGTTTAACTATCTTCAAGCATTGCAGGAGAGCATCTAGCATCTGGTGCTGATGGTAATTAGTTATTCCTCAAACTAGAATAGTCATTAGCATGCTGTTTCTTATTCTCAAAGACTAAAACTGCCAACATATTGAATCAGTTTCTTTATATTGCATGTGGCAACCTAATTATATGGAAATTGCATAATTATGATGTTGGTGATGCATGGAAAGTACACAAGTCGCTGGTGTGAGTGACTTAATGATTTTTCTTCCTGAAATATCTTAACTTTGTGCTGCCTGAAATTGTTGCGAGTGTAATGTATTATTGCATGTATGTGAAGAAAGTCTCAACTCAATTGGTAAATACACCTGCTATCAGGTTTAATCTTAAGGATGAATTAGACTTGCATGTATAAATTTCAATGATGGTATCATACATAATGTAAATCTAAATGCTTTATGTCATCATGCTGAGACAGGTTCTGTACATCAAATTCTGGATGCGGATCTTCACTATGTTCAAGGTGTAGCATGGGATCCATTGGAAAATATGCAACATCATTTAGTTCGAACAGGGCAAGACAGCACAGAAATGAAGTACGTTTTGATGACGGGTGGATTGGTCAGCGGCCTCAGCAAAAGGGTCACCGCCAGCAGTATCGGTTTTACCCTCAAGGCCTGCGGACTACGCGTTACTTCCATCAAGATTGGTTATTTTCTTCTTTCTCCCTTTCTTTACCATAATAGTGGCCTTTTTGTTGCTCAAATGAGATTGATGCCTACTGGCATGTTCGATGTTCAATTGTTGTATTTTACTCTTGTCATATTTCTCATACTTTAATTTTTGTCAAATGGAATTCATATGAAAGTTGACAAGGTCTTGCTCAAATTCATAATTGCTCCATTATAGTACATTTAAAAATTACTAATAAAAAACTACTATTATTTCTAATGATGATACACTATTATTAATATAAAAAATGACACTAAAATCAGAGTCTTAACACCTTACGAAGTAAGGTATGATATTACCTAGTAGATCCTTAAAGGGAAGTGTGGCCAGTCTCAAACCGGTTTCCGGTCAACGTAAAATGCAACGCGTCAATTCTTCATTCTCTTAGTGTTAAACGTGGCCATATTTCCTTCTGCCAACATATCTGCTCTAACTTTCACATTTGTTCTTTCGCTCCCCCCGTTTGAGCCGCATCGATGCTTCTCCATCCTTCTCACCGTCGGCAACGCTAGATCCCCATAGTGTAACCAACAAATACAAGATCCACCACCGCCGATTGTTGCTTTTCCATTGATGCCTCAGGTCTTTTTGTTCGATTCCCTCTCTCTTACTCTACTGAATTCACGAAATTTCAATACATCACTGTTCTATTCTCCTTTGTAAAGAGTTCTCTCTCTAATCGCTGTCGACGACACTTTCTTTCTCTGACCATCCATGCCATTGCGCTTTTTTTACGGAGGACTTTATAGAAGCTACGCCATCCAGTACTCCCAATTTCACTACAGGTACACTAGCGCCATTCAATTTTTTACCCTAATCGGTTCTTCTCTTCTCAATTATCTTCTCTCTGGTGTGGGTCTTATTTATGTTTCTTATTAAAACTGTCAGGTTGTGGTTCTTCTTTTACTTCCACAAAATTATCTATTACTAGTGATAATTTTTTGATATCTTTTAATAAGAATTTACCATTTGGGTTGTGTTTTCTTCGTATGAATTTTTGTATTCTAGCTCTGCATAAAGTTTCTAGCATATGTTTGTTCTTGATGGTAATTATTCTTTCTTGAAATAGGGTGATGATTGATTACAAGGTGCAGATGATCAATAAAAGCATGCACGAGTTTTATGTGCATTTTCACGGACCAAAAACAGTAAATTTTCCAAACTTTTTCTCAAATTTTCAATTTGTTTGTTCTTCATTGAAGTTTCTTCCACATTTTTCTGGAGATGTTTGATTTGAGGGTCTCTCTTGTATCGATCTTAACCCAGAAGACTGTAATTGCTAATAATTGAAGTGCTTTAATGATGCGTGACCCAGCTGTATATGACCAAAGAGTTAAAGGTATTGAAAACTTCTTTTTTACTGAATTCTGGAAACGTCTTGTAGGATCTTTAAACTGAAGTCTATTGCAGTACATGTTAATGCTCGGTATGTCACTCCATAATTTGAGATTGTATGTATTAAAAGTAAAAAATACGGGCTGATCAATCTTATGGGATTTTTACACTGAAGTCTATTGCAGTACATGATACCTGCTATGTATGTCACTCCATAATTTGAGATTGTTTGTATTAAAAGTAAAAAATACTGGCTGACCGACCTATGAAACTACATAAATTATTTTGCAGTTTTTAGTTCAGAAATGCCTTGTTCTTTTGACATATATGAGTGTGGGGCATCACATATTCTTCTCTCATTACTTTGGATTGTGTTTTATCATGACTATAAGATATTGATGTATGAGAGATGTCTTTGTATTAGACATTTGAGGTAAAATGTCTAAAAGTTTTTGTTGTATTATACTCTATTTCATTTAAACATAACACTTTCATCTACTTCCGTATTGCCTTAAGATGCAACTAATACACTTAATAATATGTGACTCAATTCTTTTTGAACTGATTGGAAGTTGGAGAAAAACACGGTCTCTTCACTGAGAAAAACTCTCAAGGACATTGCTATGGAAAAAGTTGTTGCCATTGTTGCACGGGTACTGAATAATTCCGCTTATATGCTTTTTGCTACACATTTCGACCTTCCTCAATGCTCATCCTCTAATAAACCTTGATTTTGTGTATGAAGATCTTTCTGCACAACTACGCACTTTGAATAGACGCATGAAGGAAGCAGAAGAAGAACAATATAGAGTAAGCCATTAGCCCTTTGATTGTATAAAAATCATTCGCTCCCGTTATACTGCAACTCTTTGTTCTATATTATTATGATACTCTTACATTAGGCTGAGGAGGATGCGGCTGCATTAAGGGTAGAATTAAACTCACTGCATCAACAAGCAATGCATAATCATTCAGGCGGCTTTATGGCAATAGGATATTCACTTTATCAGATCCAAGTCATAGAAAAAAGAACTGTCTAATTTGAGGTTCGAGCTTGAGGTCAGATTATCATGTAATTTCTTCTGCACGTCGTATGGGATTTTCTTTATGATTGCATAAGACATTTTTGTATGTTGGACTTTTTCAGCAAGAAGAAATATTGGGACAGCAAGAGCATCAACTCTTAGCAGAGGAGCAGATCAATTTTTTTGCCCTTATTGTCGGCCACAGCTATGGAAAAAGCGATGCTTGCTGCTTCCGGCTCTGCCGTAGTCATCCGTCGTGAGAATGCTTCCGCCCTTGGAACTGCTGATTGGACTGTCTCCTCCGCCACTAAAGACCTTCTCCAGAGTGGTTCCTTAATCAGAGGGGATCCTTCTTCTATAGCTACCAGTAAAGGTTTGCATTTTTAAATTTAGTGTAGTTAACAGAAAAAAGGTTTGGTTTTTTTGAAATTTTGCTTATGTTATGGAGTACAAATTAATTTGTGTTTGGTTGAAACTTGAAATGATAAGTCATGTTTACTGTATTTATTTTTGTTTAGTTGTATTTACCTTATATGGTCTGATGCTTTGTGATTTAATAATTTGTTTACTTCTATCTTTCTTTCATATACTCTTTGAATTCAAAATTATGGGAATTAAATTGAGAATACAATTGAATACAGTCAAAGAAGAAAATAGCTATTTGAGATCCAGTTATAACAGATTTCTAAACTTTCCCTTGTCTTGTCTCCTTTTTCACTCAATTTGCATTCCTGTTTCGTTTCGTTCCCGTTCTTCATTTCCTTCTTCTCGAATCCAAGGGGGACAACTCATATTTAGAATCTTTGCATTCCTTTTTCAGGAGGGTTTTGTTGCAGCATCTTCATCCTTCCTTCACTTCTAGAGGGCTTGACCTGCAGGTATGATGTGTAGGTGAGAAACACATAGTTATGTTACATGGTAGTCCAAAATCTGCAAAAAAAATGGTGAACTTTTATGACATGAATATTGGGTTTGCCTTGATGACTAATTCTTATGAACTGCACTCATGAGAATAGACTCATTTGGCAGTATCCATATGAAGTCTGTTTAGTTTATGGCTTGGTGGATCACGGTTTTTTGTTGCATTCCTTCTGTTAGGTACAAGCATCATTGGAGAGCTCTTAGTAACTTATCTTAAAATATTTTACTTGTTTTCCTTATTTAATGACATGAAAATGTTCTTAATCCTCCAATTTGTTAGTTTATTATTCTGAATTTATTTATTTGTAAGATTCACCTAATAGGCGAATAATCATATTCCACAAGCTCAAACCAAACATCCTTTGGATCCTTTATCTGCTGGTGAAATCTCTGTAGCTGTTGTCAGAGCAGCTGGAGCCACCCCTGAGGTACTCAATGGCAACCAATTTTCTTTCCTTGCAATTATGACTTGATGCATATTCAATGCTATCTTTCAATGCTATCTTCAGTGGCTAGGTCATTATGGTTGGCCTTTCACATGATGCTCAAATATAGGATCTTCCTAATGACGTAATGCAAGTGGTAGAATTACCCACTTGAATTCTGATTTTGTTATAGTTGAGATTAATTGAGTAAGTTGTATCTTATCATATTGATATTGTTCTGTTCATACGTGGTAGGTTTTCTCTTTCTTGAATCTCATTCATGTATTCTGTGATGTTCAAATAGTTTGTAAGCGTTGGAGGATCACCATAAATTTTTGTCAAAATTTGTGGTCCTATTTGAATTTTGAAAATCAACTCATATGTAGAACAATGCGTGTATTCTATTGATTTTTGTGCTCTAAAATCACTAATAAATTACTGAATTTAGTTCAGGTGATTTTGGTTACTTTTTTGTGTTTCAGTTCAAATTGTGTGTCGTCTATGTCCAAATGCTATTGGAGTGAATTCATACGGTGCTCCTTATGGCTCTCATATAGAGAGCACAACAATGAATTCATTACGGTATGTTAAATATCTATACTTTTTAATTGTAGCATATGGTGTTTTTCAAGAGAACCTAGGCCTAGGATAATATAATGTGAGTTGTAATATAATTAGGGTTCTACTTTATTAACCATGGTTATACGGGTTATTAAACAGGTGTGAGGATTGAGTTCTTGATCTTGCAAGAGTCGCAGTTCTGCGCCATGGGGTTAATGGATTCGTCATTGATCCATATTATGAACTTTATCATCAACGTCATGCCGATCAGTGAGTAGTCTTCTTTTCAATCTAAAGAAGTTTGTACTTGCATTATCTTAAAAACAAATGCCATTTTTTTCAATGCTGGAATGGAAATACTCATTTTCATTAGGTTCAAGATCATGTTCATAAACCTCTTCATATTTTTTTTCTTCTCCATTTACTTGTTAATTTCTTAACATCTTCAGCTGACCACGATCCTTATATAGCCCTGTGTTGTGAAATAAAGTTACTTAGTTTCGATGCTTATACTCTTAGGTGATCAATGATGTATTCTATTGTTGTGGTGTAACGCATGACTTTACTTTGATTCATAAGGTGGATCCGGCCACCCCAGCCGCCCCCGCACACCGGCCCGACAGCTTGTGAAGGAAGTTAATATTGGTGACTCAACCAACCAACAAGGGTTAGACCATCACTCTACCACACAAGGAGCCCCCTTTATTTGAGGTTTTGCTCGCATGCTGTGGGTGGGGATCGATCTATTGGTCATTGATTCAAGATGTCCCCTTGTTGACTAGTTGAGCTACGCCCAAGACTTTACTTGATAACAGGAACATAATATGCGAGTCTAATATGTAAGACATCAATGAGAGTGTACATTTCATATACAAATGCAATAGTGGAATTGTTGTCCACCGAAACAGGGAAACAGGGACTTAAGAGGCTGTTCATTTGGATTTAATTCAGTTTGCATTGTGGGCCAATGACTATATCATTACAAGTTAAACACCACTAATCATTATGTAATGTACATGTAAATTACTTTTTGTTCCTATAAATTCTCCCGGCAAGCACCTCACTTATAAAGTTAAAACATAAATAAACCTAAATAAGCCGGGCTAGCACCTCATCAATGAGGTGAACAAATACCTAGTGTGTGTATATATATATATAATATTTAATATATTTTTATTATGGGTTACTTATTAGGAGGTACATAAAATAATGCATAATTACTATAAACTACATGACTCAAGGTACTATTATTCATAACTACACAATTATAATTGTGATACTATAAATACCCATATGTATTTGCACAATTTGTCTGCACAATTATTTTGCACAATTTTATTTTTGCACATTTTAAATTCCAGCAGTAGGCGGTGGCGGCCAACGGCTGTCTGGCTGTCGGTCAACGGTCGGTCAACGCATGTCAACGCCGGTGGATGAGGGGTAGGGTTGGTGGTTTAAAAGTGTATGGGATTATAAGGTTATATTTGGTATTTTACTTTAATATTTTGTATGTGAGAGTAATTATTTAAATTACTTGTATCTAATAGTAATTTAGGTTAAAATTGTGTATTTATTAGTAATAAACCCTTTTATTTATGATAAAAGTTAAGTATTTCTTAAATCAGTTATATAATAATTATTCTATTTCAATTATTTATTTTTTCTATAAAAAATTAATATGAAATATAAATAAAATTTAATTTATATATAATATATATTTATAAATTTGTAATGAATTTATTATATTTAATTTTTTTTACTAATTTTTTTAGTTAAGTCTTGCGTACGACCATTTTACACTTTTTAAAATAGTAATAACTTTCGCTACAAAATGTTTTTACTTTTCATTTATACTATAAATGGTTCATGATATAACATTATCATTTTTCATTAATTAAGTATCACTTTTCATAACAAAAATTATTATTTTTTGTTCGTTTCAATATAAACCTTACGTGAGACGGTCTCATATAAGTTTTTGTCTACTTTTTTAGGTTTTAAATTATATAAATAATAAGTATACTTTAAAATATTTATAAAATTATGATGAAGTTATTATATATATATATATATATATATATATATATATATATATATATATATATATATATATATATATATATATATATATATATATAAAAGTTAACTTTCTTAGTTTCATATTATATTAATAATTAAAGAAAACGAATTTTATTATTCGCACGTCATAATTGAATAATTCAAATACATATGAATAATTAAATTAATATGCTAAAATTAATAAATCAAAAATTATTTAAAAACTCGATTCCAATATCATTTGTCAACATCGAGTAATATATTAAAAAATATAATACTCCCTCCGTCCCATACTTGTTGTCTGCGACACTATAGACACGGAGTTTAAGAAAATTTATCTTTTTAGGGGTATTGTGGTATTTTTAGGTAAAAAATATATTACATAAAAATACCACAATATCCCACCTATAACACTTAACATACTTTATAATTTTTTTATTACATAAAAATACCACAATATCCCTAAAAAAGTTAACTTTTCTTAAACTCCGTGTCTACAGTAACGCAGACATCAAATTTGGGACGGAGGGAGTACTACTTGAGATTATATACTTGAAGAGGTAAATCGATTCCAAAAATACTTGAATGATTCAAGAATACTTGAATCGATTTGAATCGATCCTCTTCTTCCTCTAGAAGAAAGAATACTTGAGATTATATATATACTTGAAGAGGTAAATCGATTCCAAAAATACTTGAATGATTCAAGAATATTTGAATCAATCGATTATCTTATTCCTCTTAAAAAATATTTGAATCGATTCTTTTATTCACATTTGAATATATTCTTTTCATCTTGAAGAATATTTGAATTGATTCTTTAGAGATGAATATGATTCAATTATTTAGAAGTTAATTGAATCTCGCTCCATCAAAATAAATGTTTTAGTCTTACTTAGCTGATCTTGATTCATGTGTGACCCAATACCATCTCAACCATTCAATTTTAATCTTAACCCTGGAAGATTTCGAAGGTTGGTGGGATACCTACCTGTCACAAAAAAGACAAATTTCATAAAAAATAATGAAGATATTCTCTCATCACCCACCAATCATGTGAATGTAAATTTACTTTTCATAAAAAAAAAATTAATTATTTATAATTCTATTATTATATATTTATTATTAATAAAAATCATATCAAATTAATTATTTTTTCAAAATATTTAATTTGATACCCATATTAAATATATAATAAATATTGAAATATAATAAAAAATTTATTACTTATTAAAATACTTTTAATTAAATTTTATTACTATATTAATTAAAAATGTCAATAAACTTAAAAATACACATTTGTTTAAATCTTTTTACGGATCTAAATCGTGAGATTTAACTTAATAAATCCATGATCTTAATTCACTCCATCGCATTCACTATTACATCTAAATATATGAAAAATAATTATTATCACAACAATATTATTATTATTATTATTTACTTCATATTAACTTTAATTATTATTATTATTATATCGAAAGCTTTCTTCAAATTATTTAACTTTAATCATTATTTTATATTATATTTTTTAATATATTATTTGATGTTGGCAAATGATATTGAAATCGAGTTTTTAAATAATTTTGAATTTATTAATTTTAGCATATTAATTTTATTTAATTATTCATATGTATTTGAATTATTCAATTATGACTAATAAAATTTGTTTTCTTTAATTATTAATGTAATCTGAAATTAAGAAAATTAACTATATAATATTTTAAAATATACACATAATCTTTCTATTTTGGCTAAAACTTGCTTGTCCCGAATCCGCATTTTTCTATAAAAGTCATACCTTTTAGTATTAAATGTTATACCCTTTAGTATAAGGATGTATATCCTTATTTTTTTATTTTTTTTATTCAAACATTTATATTAGATCTTTTCATTAAAAAAATTATACTCATACATATCTTGTGCACCCGAAACACATAGACTAACTCTTCTATTTTTATTTTTATTATCCAAAATATCAATTTTTATTTTACAAAATATTCTATAAGTCTTCATTCAATTAGTTATTTAAATAAGATAATTATTTAAATATTATAATATATTAGATATTTTTACATAATTTTATAATTAAATTATACTCCTTTTATTCATCATAAAAATACACTAAAATTAATTTCTCTTATAATAATTTTGTATTTAATTATCATAAAGCTCCACTTAAAAAATAAATATTTATTTAACATAAATATTATACTTACTACTTATAATTATTCCCTCCGTCCCGTCCTAATAGTTACGCATTACCATTTTGGGCGTCCCACCCCAATGGTTACGTTTCCTTTTTTAGCATATGGGACCCACACAAATTAATTTTTTCTCTCTCCATAACCCCACACATCACACTAATACACCTACCCATTTTACATTAAAATATTATTTCTCTCACCTCAATACACATTAAAATACTATACTCATTAATCCACGTGCAAAAAGCAAACGTAACTATAAGGACGGGACGGAGGGAGTATAATCAAACAAATTATCCAATAAATAAAAAAGTATACGCTAATATAAATATATACATTAATGAATAAAAAAATATACGAATAAAGGTATTCGAAATTTAGTTAATCATCAATCAAAATAAAAAAATTAAAAAAGAATTTTATTTTATAATAAAATAATGAGGTGCACATGTAACAAAAGATATATGTTCCTACAAATCCCCACCCCATGGCGTAGAGTCTTTGCCACACCAGGAATTGTTGTTTCCCATGGTTTAATGTATGGAACTGCAATGGATCCAACTACAAGGCACAATGACTACCAGGCAGAGAGCTGTTATTCTCAAGAACCATAGTAGTCCACAACTGTCACTACCCGAAGCATTATCATCAGAAATCTCTTTCTGCTCCTAGAGAAAAGGTTTTACAGAGACAAGATTACCGGCCACCCCAACGGCTATCAATGCCAGCCTGTGTAAAACAGAACTTGATAGTGTTGTTATATTGGGAGTGGGGGATTTCCATGGTTTCTTGAACTGACCACCACGCCTACTGTATTCAATAATCACGCTTCGTCCATAAATATCTTGGCCATTCATGGCGGTCATGGCATTTGCTACGTTTCTTACTGTCATGGGAATTGGCAGATCGCAGTTTGAAGCAAGAACTTAAACATTGAAAGATAAAGCCTAAACTATGAACGAACAAACGAAACGAGAGAGTGGTTCGGCTCACTAACGAGCCTACATCCACTATGGAGAGAGTATCTTATTTCTTATGAGGGTGTCGGGAAGATTACACACTGATTAAATCAGCAAACCAGAAGCTATATATACAAAGATATGTAACTTGCTAACTTATGGGACTAACTCTGAGCAGTTAAGTTTGGTGCGTGTGTTGAGCTGTAAAACCACTTCCTAACAGCTTCAATTAACTCCCACCTTATATCTGACGTGTCAAGCTTCAATTCATGATCAATAACTGATTCAAACGGATCCATATAGCTATCTAACTAACCCCTCAAACTGCATGTATGCAACTGAGACACCCATGGAACTTGATCATACATGAGCTAAGTATACAGACAACCTATTCATAAAACTTCATCATGCATAAATAAGGTTTATACTTAACACTTACATCATACAACTCCACAAACCTTTGGTTCTTTTCGTATGGTGTCTCCCTTAATTCCTTCACAGGCCAATTCCATTATGGAAAATTTTGTAATTTTGATGGATGCGTATTTAATAAATTTTAATGATTAAAAATTAAGAGGGATGTGTATTTAATAAAATGGGGTTGTGTATTTAACAATACTCTTTTCAGAATCATCCAATTTGGACGATTTTAATATAAGGTTAAAACATTATAAAATAAAATTTGAATATGTTTATTACAACTTGTAAAGCTTTTTCAAGGTAAGTAAAAAATTTAAAGTTACTAAGGGGCAGCTATTTGCACCCCTAAAATTACTGAACGTACCTAAAAAATATTTAAATTGACATAATTGTCCTTATTAAACTTATATATGTTTGGTTGTTGCAACCGGACAGTCATCTAACAAACTGTTCGATTGCAGAAATCGAACAGAATAAAGAATTCATCTATCTTACGTTCGGTTGCATCAACCGAACAGAACAAAGAATTCATTCATCTTATGTGTTCGGTTGCAGAAATCGAACAAAATAAGATTTGTATTTTTTTAATGGCATATCTATTTTACCGAATAGATATGATTCATGAAACTTATCTGTTATCTTATTTATTCGGTAATATAGATATGCATTAAAAAAATCACAAATCTTATTTTGTTCGGTTGCTGCAACCGAGACATAAGATTAATGAATTCTTTGTTCTGTTCGGCTGTTATAACCGAACAGATAAGATAGATGAATTCTTTATTATGTTCGGTTGCTGCAACCGAACATATATAAATTTTTTAAGGATAATTACGTCAATTTAAATATTTTTGGTGTACGTTTAATAATTTCGGGAGTGCAAATAGCTGGCCCCTATTTTCAAGGGCGATAGGTCATGTTGGCTCTCAAATTTATATCACACGATTACGTAAGCCCTCGATTTTTTAAATTTTCATTTAAATCCTTTTTATTATTAAACTAGTAAATTTACCTGTGCAAGTTCAAAAAAAAGTTAAATTTACCTGTACGTTGCACGATTGATGTGTTGTCGCCAGCACCCAAAAATATGATTTGTAATTTTTCCAAACAAACCCACTAAGAATGTAGTAGGGTAAGTAAGGGTCGAACCCACAGGGAGTAATCAAATTTCACTTGAACTAATTGTGCTTTTAAAAGTAACCAAAGGGGGATTAGATTGATTCTAAAAACTAATAAACATTAAAATTAAAATGAATAATTAAAAGTGCAAAAATAATAAAATAAGAGAATAAATAAAATTAAAAACCTAGTCCAAGGATTTGATCCCCTCCCATATCCTAAGTCATAAAACTGCAAGAATTAAACATGCCAACAATCATATAAACTCAAATCCCTAGATTGACGGTACGACCAATCAACCCGAATGTTCTTAAGATCATCAATTTGGGTACGACCACTAAATTGAACTATCTACGAGTGACCCTATGGATTCGAACTCGTAAACGCATTAAAACTCTAAACATAAGATTACTAGGCTACGAAATCCGGCTAGGTATCATACAACCTAGATCCTATTACACCTAGAGGGAATAATCTCTATTTTCTACTTAATTCAATCCTCACAATAATTACGGATCATGGATCATGAAATAGCAGTAAGCAATAAAATAATTACACTAGATGGCCGGTCTAAAATAATTATCAAACTGCTATAAAGAATATCAAAGCATTTAATAAAATAAATTCATATAAAAGTTGCAATATAAAATTCAAAACAATCAAATAAATAATTCATGGGAGTTTCACAACCCTCGGACTAGAAACGAAATTACATAATTAAAATTAAATTAAAAATAAATTAGAACATAAAACCGTGTTCTTCATGGTGAACTCCTTCAATTTGCGTTCTGCTCCTCTTCCAACGTCCCGGATCGTCTTTTCCGGATGTGTATGATGTCCAACAATAATATAAGGATCTTCAATTAACTTATCATTGACTTTCCTTTTTGAAGAGTGTCCAGATTCATTGGATCTTTTCTCCTTTTGTAAGTTTCCTTAAGCTCTTCAAATCAAATCTCTCCTTAATTTATTTGGTCAAATCTTTTAATATCCAGCAATTAAAATTACTATATTTTTGGCATGTTTAGACAAGAAATAAATTATTAAAATATAATGTGTGAAATAGAAATAAGTCATAATTAATATAAAATAATCACAACTCATATAAAAATATATATGAATTCATCTAAAATAATATGGTAAAATTATGACTTATCAACGGTCATAATTTTTCATAATCAAAATTATTGTTCAATATTTTTATTATTTTATATGTAGTCTATACATGTTTAAATAAAGTTTAGTGGGTAGTTAATTTTTTATTTTAATATGTAAGCCCTGTTTGCAGTATTTAAAGAACTTAAATTTTATTTTAAACAAAGTTATAGGATAAAATATACAAAGTAAAATGCATTCAACTAAAATTAAAAGACTTAATTTCTTTAAAATATTCATTTAATTTTTAAACTATTTTGAAATCTTTTCAAATGAAGTAAAAAAGATATATAAGACAATTTATGCTGTAAACTTCATAATTTTATATTATATACTTAAATAATAACTCTATAGTTTTGTGAAATGCAAAGACTTGTGTGAGTCCGTCTTACGTGAGGGCTTACATGAGACGGTTAGAAAGTGATAACTTTTATAATAAGAAATGGTAATGTAATTTTATGAAAAAAAATCATATAACATAAAACAAAAAAAGTACACTAATAACATAAAACATAAAATATTTCATGAACAAAAAAGTAAATCCATATAACATAAAATGAATTAAAAATTTCAATATTTATTTTTACATAACAAACACTAATAACTTCAATTTATTATATGTAATTAAAGTAAATTTGAATTTGAGCATATGACCATTCTCTATTCGTTATCTGCTAAGAATTTTTTGAAACCTCTACCAAAGAGTAGACTATTTTGCTGAAATCGTAGTCCTACGCTCCATATTATATATATATATATATATATATATATATATATATATATATATATATATATATATATATTCTAGTATGAAACCCGCATAATACGCGACATCATTTAACTATTACTATTATTTTTTATAATTAATAATCAGTATCATATAATTATTCAACAATAATTAGAACTTCTTTTATTAATATAAAGAATTTATAACAATATACACATTTTTAACTTTTGATAATATGGCGTATAACTAAATCATAGGTTTAATTTCTGTGAGCTACGTAATTTTAATTAATTTTTATTCTTTTTAAATAAAGTATATGTTAATGTGATTCAATGAGTATATATATATATATATATATATATATATATATATATATATATATATATATATATATATATATATATATATATATATAATATTCTTTTATTTATGATAAAAGTTAAATATTTCTTAATCAGTTAGATAATACTCCCTCCGTTCCCTCAATAAGTGACCGTTTGCTTTTGGGCACATGGATTAAGGAGTGTAATATTTTAAAGTATAATGAGATGAGAGAAATAATATTTTAATGTGTAGTGGGTAGTTGTATTAATACTGTGTGGGCCCATGTGTAAGTGGTTGAGTATAATAATATCATTGTGTTGTGCCACATCAACCCAAAAAAGAAATGGACACTTTGTATTGGGACGGACCAAAATGACAAAATAGACATTTATCGGAGGGACAGAGGGAGTATATAATAAATTACAAAATACAAAAAAAAATATGGTCGAGTATAAAAAAATACTCTTCGGATTCCGAGAAAATTCTATTAACCTTATAAGAAAAAGAAAATTATATATATATATATATATATATATATATATATATTTCAAAATTTCACCGTCTGCAATGCGCGGCTTGGTAAACGCTGGTAATTTCTAAAACAAAGAAGATAAATTGAGGAAATAGAATGCTGTAATATTAATATATGGGTCAAGGGTCCAAATTTTACACAAGCCCATTAGTTAATAATGTGACAACATTGTTTATGGGCCTAAACCCAATCAACAATCCTACCGTCACAGACTTTGTTATCTAAATATGATCTTGAATATCTATCTGATCGTCCTCTCCTCTCTACGAAATTAGGTTATCTTGAATTTCTCACAATCGCCCCCTCTGAATTCAGAATCAGAGAAACTGAAAACACAGCAAGCAGCGACATGGAGAAACAACCTGGATCTCTGGAATCTGTTATCGAATCCAGCGACATGGAGAAACAAGCTGGATATCTAGAATCTGTTATCGGTGTTGAGTCTGTATTTCCGGTGGAATCTATTGTCGGTGAATCTCTTACTATTACTTCTTTTGATGGATTTCAATCCATCTGGAAACCAAAAAAACAAGCATCAGAAACTCAATTTAGCCGCGGCACGTCTGTTATTGCTAGAAATCAGCGAGCATTAGAAAAACTCGGAATGTTTTGCCTTTTGAACGGCAAAGAGGAGGACGGTAAAAGGTACAAGGAAATCAGGGTATACTTGTTCGATCAAGATATGTACAGTTGTGATGTGGAGTTCAAGAATATCCACCCTAGGTTTCAATTTCAATATGGTTGGGGAGATTCTCATCGAGACACATTTTGTTTTGTGGATTCCACCCTCTACATATTCGATGGGTTTGAGCCAATACGTAGTCCGCCCGGCACACCGAGAAGATCAGCAAGAAAATGTGTTTTATCACAAGGATCGAAGCTTGAGAAAATCCGTGATATGAATCACCCAAAATGGTGGCCGGTAGCCATCCCCACACCCGATTCTAAAAAAATTTTAGTTTTCTCCGGTGCACTCTTGGATAAATATGCTAAGTTTGATTTTGAGATGTATGATATCAGCAAAGACTCTTGGGAAACACTTCCCGGATTGCCCATCCGCCGTATATACCAAGTCTATAGAAACCGGTTATGTCACTCCACCAAATCATACAGCTTCATAGATGAGACTCATTTCTTGGTGGAAACTACAGATGGAACCTTTACTCTAAATCTTCAATCAAAAAAGTGGTCTCATATTTCCTACTGGAAAGTGGATCGTTCTTGGTGTTCGGGTCAGTTCACATCGCTGCTTGGTGGTCGAATTGCGGTCACCCCTGTTGGAGTATATGAATGTATAAATCATGAGAGATTGATCAAAGAAGTTGGAGTTAAGGGTATAAGGGATGATCTTTCTGGAGATCCATGCGGGTATGTATTTAGGCTTTCGAAAGCTCAGTTATCCAAATTTCCGCCGAAGGATCCTCCTCGCTCTCTTATTCCCTTCCCTTCCATTCTCTCTCTCCGCATGGGAGAAGCTAAAGTGTGCACTTTACAAGCAGAAGAGGAGGATGACACTGATGGAGCTCGTGTGTTGATTGACATTTCTCGCGTCGACTTCAAAACTCACAAAATGAAGGTTGTCGATACTATAAGAGCCCACATACATAAATTGTCTGGTCTCCAGATTCTTCAATTGTTTCCCCTTTAATTTTTTAGTTTATATAATTTAGAGGTTGCCACAGACTTTCTCCCTACATTTATATATGTTATGTTTACCATTTGAATTGAGATGTTCTCTATAACCTTGCTTTGTTTCCCTTTTGAATCGAGATTGTGGCTTTTGATTATTTAGTTAATATTTACTTTTTATATATAATCCTGTTTTTGAGTTATTGTTATTTAAATGCCTTTTGTTATTCTAACTGTACAATGGAAAAGACATGTTGGCATAATTACAGCTCAGAAACTGTTCCTCTTTACCATTTTCTAAACTTAAAACAAGATTTGCATAGGCTTGGCGTATTTGAAAGTTTTTCATTCATCTCATAATCCTTTCCTGATTTGTAGACTCACTACTATAAACCGGATGATTTTAGAAGAGATAAAAATCATTTAAGCTAGATATACATATAGAAGAAAAATGGGGAACTCTCTTGCTCTAGAATGTAACTGATTATGGCCTCCGTATGATCAGAGGTCAATAAGTACAACGTCCATCTAGAGTCATGTCATTTGTTGCTTTGTACTTTGATTTAATCCTTACATAGACTATTTCCGGAATGTATTAACGATTCTACACTATTTCCGGAATGTATTGAGTAATGATTCATGAGTCAATAATTGGTAATATATCAAATAAATAATAGGTACTAGTAATTCTCGAGAGCATCTGCTTATGATATCAACACAAACTTGATGCACTAAAGCATGCTGGCATTGTGGCACGTGGTGAACACGTAATGTATTCATTGCATAGCATTTACATTAAGTAATCTATGTTCCTGATGTTCCATTGTTATGCATGTAGAATAGCAGCTTTAAATGTAAAAAAGTTCAGTTGAATATTCTCCGTTGCATAACCCGAAATATTTTTTGTACTAGCTTCTCTCTCTTCTGGTTGTAGAAGATGAGATTTACAGTTTCTGTTGCTCCGGAAGCAGCCTAGAGGATTCATAGATGGTAGAATGGTGAAATTTACATTTAATCTGCAGATTATTAGCATTGATGGAAGAAAACTGATTTTATGGCATTATATTGTATAGCTATTGACCTCATTACCATAGGATGCTGTGGATGCCTTCATACATGAATACATCTTTAAATCATATTAATAACCAACTGGGCTAGTTTCCTGCCAGTTATAGGTAATGTTCAACGTGTTTCCGTTTGGTTCACTTTTGCATGTCTTTTTCTCTCTATGTACCCGGCTAAGACATAGAATACATGCTTCAGGAAATCATAGTATAACTGTTCGATGATTTAGATGCTCGTGGTGTTGATCAAGAGTTTAATCATGTCCAGCCTAGGATTTGGTTTTGACTCAATATGAGTAAATCTTCTTATTGCCAGGCATCTCATAATCCTTCTTGATTTGCGTGCTCAGCACATGTATGAACCTGCATTAAATAAAACTGAGTGATGTAAGAAGAAATCAAAATCATGTAAGCTAGATATACATATAGACTAATGGAGGATAAAAAAGAACAAGCAAACTGCTAAACCAACTTAAAGTGTTGCACATGATGCAATGGAGTCAACTCGATAGTCAAAGCAGTGTCCAGGAAGTAGGAAATGATAAAAATAATCAAGTCTTGGTGCACGTATACGATCCACATGATGTTAGAACAGAATGGTGATAGAGATGGGAATATTGCTAATGGAACTGAAGCTGTAAGTTTGTTTTGTTTTCAGTGTGTGTGCATTAGTGCATCATTTTGAGATATCTCCTACTGATACTGGAAGTGTTTTGTTTTCGGTGTGTATGTGTCATTAGTGCATCTTTTTGAGATATCTCCTACTGATACTGGAATCGTTGTTCTGGTGTTTTTTTTTCTCCTTCTTACGCTACCTTTGTATATAGATAATTTGGCTGAAGCAATGTGATCTTGGCCTTGAAAGAGACTTTTTTGAGATATGGGCTGTTTCTCAGCACATTTGGAGGAACATTTGTGTCTGGGGATGGAATTTTTACTGCTTTGGGTGGACACTCGAATGCATAATTTCTCTGCTTGACCGCTTCATTAATTTATTTGACTTTTAAATTTAATACTTATCAAAGAGTGCTTTTGTTCTCCGAGTTTGATGCCTATATTTAGCCTTTATCATTTTTGAAATTTTAAGGACAGTGAAATGGACAGCTTTGATGGCCGGTGCAATAGAAGTGCCAGCAATGCTGCTTATAGGGTTGAACACAGCACACAAGCTTGGCCATTTAAATTCTCATGTGTGCTACTGTTTTGGTTCCACAATGTGCTATAACAGGGAAGAGATCTGGTAGTATCTGCAGTCTTCTAACATGGATGCACAGAGATATTTTCCTTTTGTGTCTTTCATCTTCCCGGATTCTGTAAGGGCTCACTTTGCTTACTCATTATTTTGTTTAGCAGATATATTAGCAACTCGTTGCTTTTTTTTTTAATTTTCTACATTGGTGACCTATTACCTAAGTCGCCATGAAAATTTGGGATTGACATAGTTCAGTGATTCTGTGATAGATCCAATCTACTTGTAAGGTTTGGGTGTCAACAATTATAGTGCCCTGTATTGCGATCTTATTCTGGATTATTTAAATGCAAATTGTTTAATCTTTTATAGTGTTTGAAATTGCTTGCATGAAGATGGTTTAATTGCACGGGTTAAGCTGCTAGTTTACTCTTAGCATATGCCTTTTCGCATAAAACAATCTGATAACCCAGTTACTCTTCCAATTTTCAAAGACTGTTCATATGTCGAAGATCTTTTTTAAAAAATCTGACTTCAAACTCCTATAAAATTAAGTGAACTCACATATTCTTTTAAAGATTTTGTATTTAATCTTATTCAAAATGGATCTAATTTTCCTTAATCACTGATCTTTAGGTCAAACTTAAGCTTCACTTGCTCTCTTATATGATGTATTGGAACTTTGCAACATTGTCAGAAAATATTAATATTAATCATAATATCCTATTAAGATTTGTATGATGGGAAAATATAGATTTTAAGTTAAACTTCTACCTATCCTATCAGTAGTTCATTTCATGGATGTTTTGTGCTAAAGATGCATGGAGTGATAATATGGAGGAGAAATAAAAAGTAAACATGAAATTGTTTGCTGTACATGCTTAATGGACTGCATTTACTCTTGTAGTATTGAATGAGTAAGGATATGTTTTTATCACAAAATAAACTGTGGCAATGCTGGGAGAGCTCAACAAACATCAAGGCCATTATACCCTCTAGGAAAGTTGAGCTTAACTATGACTATCTGAGTTTTACTTCTAATATTATATCATAGTCCTACTAAAAAGAACCCAAGGATTTGTATGCAAAGTATGCATTGAAGTGTGCATGCTAATTCATTTTCCATGTAAGTGTACTTCTTGTAGCCTGATATGTAGTATTCTACTCCATGACAGCTTTTCTAGTGAAGAAAGATAGTTTGCCGTCATCTTATAAGTCCTTTCATGGTAAGCATGGTGGAGAGGTTCCTGTTATCTTGGAGTGTAATAAAGAGATTGCATGTGGTCTGTCTTTCACTAATTTGGAAGCTGTTGAGAAATTCTACAAGTCTAGTACTATTGACATTAAACTAGATCCACAAATGAAAATAGCTTGTTGGGCTGGTAGGTATCATAGTTAAGACTTCAAATTTATAACTTCTCAGTCAATATCTGTTTTCCTGTCTATTATAAATGTTCATTTTGCTTAATGCTTAAACATCTTTGATTTCTTATTGACGTGTTATATCATGTTGACATGTTACTGTCAATACTTGGTTCTTGTTCTAGAAACTGAATCTTGCTTTAACGAATGGTATTGCTGGCATATGCTAATCAATTTCTATGCATAGTATTTACATTTAGTAAAATCAGATTATTGTTTCTACTGATAATTTGTGAATTACTTTAGTAACGTATTTAGATTCAAATATCTCTATCTCTGATTTAGGATGTAGTCACCGTTGAACGTGTCGCTGAGAAAGCAGATATTGTGATTTCTGTACCTACAGTTGCATTCTCCATTTTCTTCCTCATCAATCATGAGATCACTATGATGTTTTTTTCCGAACAGTTCTCTTTTGTCTTTGCATGATCAAGCTTTCGTGCATTTGCTAAGATTAATTTAGAGAAATTATCTCTTAGGAGAGACAAAGGTTTTACGTGTAGTTACTGAATATGTAAATTTGTACCTTGGACAGCGTGTGCAAATCCTGTGAATGTTAATTTGTTGAGTGCAGATAATAATGCAAATTGGTACCCTGACAGGAAATAATGTGTCAGCTAGAATTAGGCATTATTGGCATGTCCCCAGTCACCACTGTTCTTGCGCAGCATTCAAATGTTTCAAAGAGGTCCACCAAGTTGCATGTGGGAGCTGTACACATCTCGACTAGAAAGCTTGTTCAGTATAGAGAAACCAGTCAGGACAATCGGTTGATCAAGACGAGAAAGATAAGCACCAACGCCAACAGTTCTTCCACTTCCTGATAAATTTTCGACTCCTAAACCATCCTACTTTCTTACTATTGTATCTATTACCCTTCGGCTATCTCCTCTCGGGAGCTTCACCTCATCTCAGAAGTCCCAATAAGATCATGATCCTAAGGAGTTAAGTATACATATCACAAACCACGCTCAGGGTCTGTTACGTCAGACCAACTTTAAAGCAGGATTTTACTTCATCAGCTATACCCAGAATTGGCTGTGAGATAAGTAATAGGTAGTTTTGTGAGCAAGAAACATCAGTAACTGCCCGGAAGAAAGCATTTTCTCTAGGACCAAATGAACCATTTATAAAGGTCACATCATTTTCTATGATAACGATTGTCAGTCGAGAAGGAAACTCAGGTTTCATCATTTCCATGCGCCAGGCTACCAAACCATCATCATTTAGCCTCGGCTGCCGTTCAACTGAAGTAAGAGGAGTACCGTTATTATCAGCAAAAATTAACTCTCTCACTTTAAGCATTGTTTTATCATTAGGCTTGTTAAATCTATGGATGCTCGTTCATTAATTGTCCAGAGGGAAATCATAGCACTAAGTTGTGCTGCTTTTCTAGGATAAAAGATGCTTCTGGTCAAAAAACTCCCAAAGATTTATATTGTGCATTACAGGAAATCAATGCCTAAAGGGCCCTGTTCAGAGATGGATCTGTAGACTACTCGATCTCTATTGGAATCCCCAACTTCTCTATACATCTGAAAGTTGGAACTCATATTATTACATTCAAACATCTCATATACTCCATTAAACTAAACTCTAAATTATGGTATTTTAAACGATTTTTACAGTGTAATTTCATTTTCACAATATCATCGCCATGAACAGGTAAATTTACTGTCATGTTCTAACATGCACATCGCAAGTGTGACCAGTCACATATGTGACCAAACTCTCCAAGCTCCATTAGCATCAAACCGATACATTAACCTCCAAAGCTTAACTTCCCACTCAAAAACTCCTAAACGATGCATTTTAACACCAACTGATGCATTAACTTCATGTGTTAGATCCTCTAGAACTTTCCCAATCACAGATTCCTCACAGCCAACTGGTAAGTCAACTCTTCTGGAGATGATTTTGAAAACTAAGTTAGCATTCGACATCAAAAGTGAAAACTCACAGCATGAAAGAACAGCAGAAACGAGAATCAAAATCATATTACCTGCGACAGGGCAAAAGATCGTCTGTTTTCTGCAATCACGATATATAGAGGTATAAATGAGCATGGTCAGGTTTTATGGCAGAGGTATGTGCATTGAGTTCCAGCTCCTCCATAACAGACATTAAAGACCTCAAAGTACTCCTTGAAGTTAAGGATAGAGTGCCAAAAGACTCAGTCACACCCTGAGCCAATACAGACAACCTTCATTGGATATGGGCTGCCTCACAAGTGTTCTGAGAAACATCCTTTGGATAGGGCATGGCTTGTCTGTGACAGTATAGAGGCGCCACTGATGATCTTGAGAAGGATTGCAGGGTATATTGTCATAATATTTCAGTTTTTCCTGTTGACAGAAACATCAATTTAGTATAGACTCAAATAAGCTCAATTGTTAAACAAATATTCACTCTGGAAGACAAAAAGGCCTATCTACAGAGCAGCTCAAGGTATAAGGATAGAGGTGGCTCCAAGTGACGGAGTAGAGGTTTTCCCTCGCAGTACAGTTTCTCTTCCAACCAATGAAAGGAGTGCCTAGCTCATATAGCTGACAACTCCGACCTCAGCATTTCTTAGACTGAAGCTTACTCCTTTCTCCTTCAAAAATTTGGCCAACTTATTTATTATTTCTTGAGCCTGATCCTCATCTCCACTGCAGATAGGCACAAGTCATGTGGCAAAAGAAGAGATATCAAACTGAGGATGAGCTGACTGAATATCCAAACATCTGCAAAAGCCAGTATCCAACACATGATATTCAAATGGATTAAAATATTTTTTTCTGCAATTTTAATTACAACTCCTGTTGGTGTGTCTTTTGTGTATCCAACAATATCCAATGCCACAAAATGCCTCTTTTCTCATTTAATGCAGCAGTAGATATAAAGAGCATGGAATGTGTGACTCTACACTTCTCAAATGTGTGACTTAAATGTTGAGACAATTTCTTTTGTGCAACAAAATTGTCTATATCACGGTTATCAAATTAAACAAAGAGCATGGAATGTTGATAAATTCGAAGCACAACAGGAAAGACTTAGAAACTAATGAGTTTTGGTGTGGCACGCCCAAGATATCTAAATTTAACCCAAGAGCTGGAACTTTTAGTATTAATATGAAATGGAGACCATGATGTAGATCTACTTACCTATCCTGAAGTAAACTCATAGGATTGTTGATGCCTGCCAATGCAATGTGCATCATAGTACCATAAGAGGCTGTTTGAATAGATTCATTCGAATTTGCAGCAGGCAAAGTATGTGTTGCTTCCCTTAGCGCAGCAGTTACTGCTGTAGGCAAAAAATGAAGAGACTTGATGAAAACATTGCTCCCCACTAGTTGATCACGGTAAGCAGCAGGTTTAGGATACACTAGCTAGTTGTTCCATAAGAGAAGATTGTATCAGCTTATTTTTGCTTTTTGATGCCCTGAAATTTTAGGATGATTTGTATAATAAGCTTTAATAACAGAATGACTAATAATAAGAGTAGTACTGGTGCACATGTTAAATTGGCTGTACCTGATCTGAAAGTACAATGTCCACAATTTAAAGATGTTTCTTATATTGAAGTCTTAGACATTCAACAACATCAGCCTGAAATGGAGAAGATACTTCAACAGCCTTTCCATATAAGAACAGCATTTCCATAGCTTTTTACTTTTCTATGGTCTCCTGATGTTCGCCAATTTGGTTTTGAGGAATATAACATTAATGTGTGGAGAGGAACCACAGAAGATTGAAACAATCTTTCGCAATATTTTTTATTAAGAGACTCTACATCAAGAAGCCTTAATGATGTGTTATTTGCAGGAATTAGAAGATATTCAAACAAAATTGGTAGGTATTTAAATTTTGGTCCTAATATCCAGGAAGATAACAGACATTCCTATTGGGTGTTTCCGAGCTAATGAGCGTGAAGGATACAACTTCAATTACAATTATATCACAACTTTTTATTTATCATTTAAATATTTAACCTGTATTTTGTCACTAAATAATTCTTCAGCAGATAAGTAATCTTCAAAAAGGCCCCGAACAATAATGTTCATAGGACTTGATAAGACTCATAAGACGCCCAACCAACAGTTCCTGGGCTACTTTTTCTTTCCAAAGACAGGAGTTTAAATGTACCTGAAGAGATCAGTTAATATTAAATAATAGAAAAAAATAAAGGATTGGCATACAAATTCAGTAAGACGGAACAAATGACTAACCTCAATAATACCATGTAAATTTTTCGCAGGGAAGTCAACATTTTGCATATTGGCAATTCCCTCAAACTCCTTGTATCTTGTTTACAACTAAGTTGAAAAATAAAAAAGAAACCACGTCACAGAGAACTATTATTTGTTTGGTATTTGCTACTGCATTAGTACAACCTCATATCTTAGGTCCTTAGGCAGTCTGTTCACTAGAACACCAAAGCACTCTTGCCACTGAAGGTAAGGAAGCTCAGGACTGAGTAAATTTTGAACTACCTGGTGAGGAAAATTCAGTCCATCCAGCTGTGAGAGATTCATATTGATAAATTCAACAAGTATTGACATTAAATATATATATATATATATATATAGATATATATATATGCATGCTCAAGAATGTTATTATTCATAGCCAAGAGAAGTTTACTTCATCAATTTTATGCTCATATACAGCAAGAATCATTCGAGCTGCATTCAAACTAGCAGTACACCGTTGATCAACTTTTCCAGATATGGCTGTTGGCCTTGGGGGACCAAGAACAGGAAAACTACCACGGGAGGGCTCTTCTTTCCTTACAGCTGAAGGGTTATCCAAATCCGGTCTTGAAATAAGTTCACCAGCCTATATAACAGTTGCTTTAAGTTGCTTACTGGAAATGAAAAAAGAGAGAACAGAATGTAATTTACGCTAGATTACCTGCATTGCTTGACTTTCAGACATGCCACATTGGATTTTTCCGGAATCAGGTGAAGGAAGAGGCATACACATCTTCATAACCTCTACTTCTGCGTAAGGTGTGTCACATCAACATGGCTTCCATCTACACCAGATACTTAAGTAGCTTACACGGTGTCTCTGCCACCAACTTTGACAGATCAAGTTCATCTTGTGTAAGTAGTGAACCAACTTTTTGATTCTGGAGTTGGCTCCAACATCACGAGGCTCGTATTCATGTTGCATCACTTTCAGTTGGTTTACCACTTCCCTTATTCTTCTTCTTGTTACTTATTCTTTTTATCCTCCATTAGTCTATATGTATATCTACCTTAAATGATTTTGATCTCTTCTTACATCCCTCAATAATTTTTAATGCAGGTTCATATATAGTGTGGTGAGTACACAAATCAAGAAAGGATTATGAGATGCAAGAAAGGATTATGAGATGCCTGGAAAAAAGAAGATTTACTCACATCGAGTCGAAACCGAATTCTAGGCTGCATTCTATGTTCAGCCACGTACAGAGAGAGGGAAGGAGAATTGGACACACATAAAGTGGGGCAAACAGAAATGGGATACAAGTAGATTCAAAAGCAGTACTCATTTCTAAACCAACAGATTTGAAATACAAGTACATAGATGATCATAAAAAGTAAACAAAAGACTTGGAAATCCTAAATAACAAAGTAAACAAAAGAAAGGAAAATCCTACATAACAAAGAAAACAAAAGACTTGGAAATCCTACATAACAAAGAAAACAAAAGACTTGGAAATCCTAACAATGAAACGTAGACTAGGATTCATATTTCTTATTCATATAAAAATCTAAATAACTTAAATTCACCATGGAAAGCTGCAGATTAAAGAAATAATCCTTGAAAAGAAACATCATCAATGATTCCATCTTCAAGAATGGATCTGTCACGTGACCCTCATCACTCAAATCATGACCTACCTTGAAATGGACCACAAAGTTGCGAGCACACCTAATGAAATCTGCCTTCACTTCTCTTTTACCTTCAGAGTCAGGCGCAGTGTACTTATAACGACGATGACGCTCCATATTTTTGCGGATTGAAATTAGATAAGGTGACTTATCAAATTTTTCATTCCATTTATTACAGCCGGTCATCCCATCTAACAATTCTTTATAGCTTTGATATATGCATAGCATCGACTTACCATCTTTGATATAATCCCCGCATGCTCGGATGAAATTAACGACCCTCCTCGGTGGTTGGATGGTTAAGTGCTCCACCAACAGAAGCCCTTTACTACGATCCTGCCTTGCCCAACTCGAAAAATTCTGTGTGATTTGGATGAGGGAAGCGATAACAGTGTTGGCATGGGCTTGTTCACGAAACAATTCTTTAATAACATTAGCTACCCACTTAAAATCCTGATTCATACTGTCCCCGGTCATTCGACGGAATCCAACACCAAAAAATTGCAAGGTGTCATTCATCACACACAAATGACTCAAGTTAAGACCAGTCAAGCAATGTCCACGCATATGCATATCATGAACAAACACATAAATATCCCTAATTAGTGATCTAATATAAGGATACATGAAGTACTGATCAAGATTTTCGCTGGCTAATGATATATCTTGCTGTGGACCATACTTGGGGATTTTGTAACTACTAAAACATGATTGTTTCCCTTCCTTTACCAGCCAATCAGCAACGTGTTGCCTCAAAGATATACCCGGTACGTCACACACCAGATTTTTGTTCTTCGTATCAACGAAAATAACTCGAACATAATTTCTATGACCCACACTAAAAGAATAATGCGATACATTAACATTAGTGAAGACATAGACTGGCAGAGTTTTGATACCTAAAGAATCGTATATATGGCCCATGTGAGTAACATCATCATAATCGTAGGTTACATCACACTTAAACTTACGTAGAACCATAGTTCAGCAACTCGGGCTTCGATTACGACAGAAATTCTGGTGGGTTATGAAGTTTGGGTTAGGTGATGAGAGAAGTGAGGTTGTTGTTGAGCAGAGATTAAGGAATTGGTTCCAAGAATTGCTTTTAGGAAGAAAAAACAGGAAGAGGAGTAGGTTCTATCAATGTGGTGAAACAGGGAAATTTGTCAAGAAATTTCTCCCCTGGGTCACTTTCTCTTCAAGATCAAACTACTGCACTAAAAATCCCTTCTTCTTGGGAAGCAGGAACAAGGAAAAAAGGAAAGCACTTCCAATTTACTCCTCGGGTCTCTATAAAACAGAATGAAAAAAAGAAGAGAGGAAAAGTAGAAAGGGGGAAGGCAAAGGATGCTGGAATAAGACCTGATAATGGAAGCCTAATAGCAGAAGAATCGCCATGTAATTAGGGTTTTACAAGGCTTCCTCATTTTGAACAGACTTGTGGATATTGGTTTGATTGAAGACATTTTGGCTATTGGTTTGATTTTCTTCTGTACAAGGTTGGTGTGGAGTGGAAAGATGCTACATTTGGCATTTGACTCCATTAATTTAAGCCTAAACCCCACACCAAATGTATGAATCAATTTGGAAAGGCAATGCAAAACCTTTATGTTTTTGATATCAAGAATCCATCAAGCAGCTTTTTGCTGCAAACTTGTGCTTCTTCTATTGGTTTATGGAGTACATTTAGGGGTGTCAACGGGGCCCCGGCCCGCGGGTACCCGGTCCGCCCCGCACATTTTGGGCCGGCCCAGACCCGGCCCATAGGAGAAACGGGGCGGCTCGGCCCGGACCCGTACATATACGGGGCGGGTCCTGGTATTAACTAAGACCCGCCCCGCCCCGACCCGGCCCAGCCCGTATATAATATATTAAAAATTAATTTATATTATATATATATAATTATATTTTATGTTAATATATATATATATTATACAATTATTTTATATTTTATACATAAAAATTATTTATAACTATATGATATATATATTTATAAATTTTAAATTATAATTATATTTTATATTCTTATGATTATTTATTTGAAAATTTTTTATATGATTTAAATTTTTTTAAAATTAATTATTTAAAAAAAAAAGCGGGGCGGGGCGGACCCGCCCCGTATGGTTCTGGGCACGGGTCCGGGGCAGGTTCTCCAGAAACGGGCCGGGTCCGGGTAGTTAACTACCCGGCCCAAACCCGGCCCGTTGACACTCCTAAGTACATTTGTTATTTTATCTTTTATGTGTTTACGTAACTTGTAGTTTCAATGCAGATATTCTAAAATGATGACAATAGATGCATGCATGAAAGTTTCGACTTGTACAGATGGGTTCGACATGCACAAAGAGGTCGAACCATGGTCGAACCTGTTCATCAGGAGATGGGTTCGACCACGACACTAATGGTTCGACCTGATCAACTAGTCGAACCATGGTCGAATCAATGCTGATAGTGTTCAATAGAGTGTTTTAGCTCTGTCTATCACTTGGATGAGCTGATATACACGTGGATAGTGATCATTAGAGACTGAAGAATGATTATAACGTGTTGCATGGCAGCTGGAAGTTTAAAGAAACGATTGAAACCTAACTCAACAACATAACTGCCATAACTGACAGTTTTGGGCAGTTATAATCAGCCGACTTTGAGGCGGTTTAAGAGCAGTTTATCAAGCTATGTGGAACCAGGTAGATGGTTGTATCTCATCAACTAAGTGAGGGCTATCAAGTGGAGGTTTAACCGGATCAAAAGGTTGAAGGAGTAGCATGATATAAGGGTTGAAAGTCACCTTGTTGAGAGAGAGTTCAATACTTAGGGTTTTTCACAGTTTCAAAGCAAGTTCATTCTCTTACTTGTTCTTTCGATTCAATTTGTTTTTAGGTGTATTGGATCAACAACAATAAAGTTTCTTCTCCCCAAGAAACTATACTTAGGCATTGGCTAGTCAAGACAGTAATAAGTGGCTTATAGCCATGAAAGAAGAATTGTTGTTTCTTAACAAGAATGGGACATGGAGAATTGTTGACAAGCCAAAATCTCAGAAGCTAGTTGGATGTAAGTGAATTTTCAAGAGGAAACCAGCACTTGCAGTTGAAGGTGGAGTCAGATACAAGGCTAGACTAGTTGCTAGGGGTTTTTCACAGAAAGAGGGGATAGATTACAATGAGATCTTCTCACCCGTGGTTAAACATTGTTCAATCAGGGTATTACTAGCACTAGTAGCTCAGTATGATCTTGAGCTTCATCAGATGGATGTAACTACTACATTTCTACATAGGAAGTTGGAGGAGAGCATCTATATGAAGATACCAGAAGGTGTTACAGTTGAGAGAGCTGATTTAAAGGCTTGTTTGTTACTCAAGTCTCTATATGGACTTAAACAAAGTACAAGGCAGTGGTACTTGAGATTTGATGAGTACATTGTTGCCAATGGTTTTCAGAGAAGCCATTATGACAGTTGTGTATACATCAAGGAAGAAAACAGCTGTTACACTTACCTACTTCTCTATGTGGATGATATTCTAATAGCTTGTAAGAGCATTCAAGGGATTGATGCAGTAAAGGAAGTTCTCAAGTCTGAATTTGAGATGAAAAATCTTGGTGAAGCTAAGATGATCTTAGGGATGGAAATAAGCAGAGACAGATCAGCTGGAACACTTGTATTGAAACAGCAATCCTATCTTGTTAAAGTACTCAAAAGGTACAATATGGATCAGTGCAAGTCTGTTACAACACTTGTCAAGCAAGGATTGAGTCTGTCACTGCTTAATGGAGCAAAATCAGACATTGAGATAGCTGAAATGAGTAGGATTCCATATGCAAGTTCAGTGGGCAGTCTTATGTATGCTATGGTGTGTAGTAGGCCTGATCTTGCTTATGCAATGAGCTTGATTAGTAGGTTCTTAAGTTGTCCAGGGAAGCAGCATTGGGAAGCAGTCAAATGAGCATTGAGGTATGTAAGGGGGACTGAACCTGTTGGTTTGAAATTTCAGAGAAGGGAAGCAAAGTCAGAGATTGTCACAGGTTTTGTTGATGCTGATTTTGCAGCAAATCTGGATTCTAGAAAGTCTCTTACAGGATATGTGTTCAATATGTTTGGTACTTCAGTAAGTTGGAAAACGAGCCATCAGTCTGTAGTAGCTCTATCAACTACAGAGGCTGAATTCATTGCATTAACAGAAGCAATCAAGGAAGGAGTATGGCTTGCTGGTTTACTGAAAGAATTGGGAGAATATCAAGATACTGTGGTAGTGTATTGTGATAGTCAAAGTGCAATACACTTAGCTAAGCATCAGGGATATCATGAGAGGACCAAACACATTGATGTAAAGCTATACTTTGTAAGAGACATGGTGGACAATGGAATTGTGGAAGTGAGGAAGATTGACACATCTGTGAATCCAGCTGATTCACTTACTAAAGCATTGCCAGCTGCAAAGTTTGAGCTATGCAAGACTTTGGTTGAAATGTGTGGAGACATAGAGGTTGCTGCTCCTTAAAAACAGCAAAGGTGGGGAGAAGAGATGAAGTTGTTCATGCATACATCTAAGGTGGATATTGATGACAATAGATGCATGCATGAAAGGGTTCGACTTGTACAGATGGGTTCGACATGCACAAAGAGGTCGAACCATGGTCGAACCAGTTCATCAGGAGATGGTTCGACCACGACACTAATGGTTCGACCTGATCAACTGGTTGAACCATGGTCGAATCAATGCTGATAGTGTTCAATAGAGTGTTTTAGCTCTGTCTATCACTTAGATGAGCCGATATACACGTGGATAGTGATCATTGGAGACTGAAGAATGATTATAACGTGTTGCATGGCAGCTGGAAGTTTAAAGAAACGATTGAAACCTAACTCAACAACATAACTGCCATAACTATCAGTTTTGGACAGTTATGATCAGCCGACTTTGAGGCGGTTTAAGATCAGTTTATCAAGCTATGTGGAACCAGCTAGATGGCTGTATCTCATCAACTAAGTGAGGGCTATCAAGTGGAGGTTTAATCGGATTAAAAGGTTGAAGGAGTAGAATGATATAAGGGTTGAAAGTCACCTTGTTGAGAGAGAGTTCAATACTTAGGGTTTTTCACAGTTTCAAAGCAAGTTCATTCTTTTGCTTGTTTTTTCGATTCAATCTGTTCTTAGGTGTATTGGATCAACAATAATAAAGTTTTTTCTCCCCAAAGTGGATGTAGGTTATTCATAACTGAACCACTATACATCTTTGTGAAAACTTTACATTTTTCAAGTTTTTCATATCAAAGTGTGTGTTTCTTGAGAGTTTGAGAGGTATTGTGTGATCGACTCACGTCACAAAAATCTTCACCTTCAAAAATATGACAGAAATCACCATTGTAAGTAAGGTCCTCCACCTCTGTCGGAGCTAGGGTTTCTCATGAGCGAGATTTGGGGGTGGGTTTTGGGATCCGAGGTGTTAGTCGACTCTCGGCGACGGTTGTTTCTCCCTTCTTTCAAATTTTTTTGTCTTGCTTTCTCCTTTAGAAATTTGTTTGGCTTTGATTCTCTTTTATTTGCTTACGGGAGATCTAATCGTATTTCTATCCATTAATTATCTCTTGTGTGTTTTTACAGGCTCCTTGGTCTTCATCCATATTTGATCTCATCGCTTGTGTATGATGAATTTGCTAGGGCTGGAAGGAGGCAAGGATGACATTCTGGATTTGGGGGGAGTGGATGTTTCGAAAAAATTAAATTTGCCTTCAGTATGCCTTGCTGGAAAAGTTTGTGTGGAGAAGCCAGTAAATTCTTTTGCTATTACATCAATTATGCTTAAAGCTTTCAAGCCAAAAGGTAAATTGACAGCACGTGATTGGGGAAATGGGTTATTCATATTTTCTTTTGAATTTGAGGAAGACAGAGCATGGGTGATCCGGAACCAACCTTGGCATTTTGACAACAATCTGTTTGCTATTAAACCTCTCTTGGGAAGTGAGCAGCCCTCAACTATCTCCATACAGACGGCAGCGTTTTGGATCAGGGTCTATGATTTACCACTTCATTGCCAAACAAATGAATCCCTTATCTTTATAGCCACTAGACTGGGATCACTAAAGGATTATGAAAAAATTGAATCAGAGCTAGCAGAATTTCATCAGATAAAGGTAGAACTTGACATCACCATGCCATTACGGAGAGGCTTGAATATCCGTTTTTCGGAAAAAGTTCTTTGGATCCCTCTCAAATATGAATCTTTACCAACATGTTGTTACTTCTGTGGTACCATAGGTCATCTCTACAAAGATTGCAGGTCCTCTGATCGGGATGACATTTTGGATCCGAAAAAAATGGAATTTGGTTCTATATTAAAGGCCCCATCCTCCAAGAATAGAAGTGGGAAAAGAGTAGTCTGGATGGATGTTGAGGTCCAAAAAGATTCAACCATGATCTCTGTTGAACATATGGATCATAGAAGTAAAGCTTCTGAACACATGCTATCTCCAAGGATTGGAAAAGTCAATGCCACCATACCACAATGCCTTCCACGGGAATTGTCTACTAAAAGCACTAGTGAAACGTGGTACCTCACCTCTATTCCCAATCACCCACACTTTCCTCAACCAATCCCAACCTTTTCACCCCACACCACCTTACTACCAACTCCAACTTTCTCACCCCACACCAATACAACCATACCCATCTACCATGTTGCTAACACTTTACGTGATCACCTTGCAGACTTGTCCTCGCTCACTAATATTCTTCACTCTACTTGTTCCATTTCACATAGCCCACACCCTTCCAAACCTCGTCATATAACCCACCAAATATCTCATACAGACCCAACAACCTCAAACACTCATAGCCATACTGATAGCCAAGAGACCCACACAAATACCAATACTACTTCAGAAACTCTGATTGACTTCATGGATGGGAGTAAAAAAGTGGAGCTGTCGAACATTAGAGTCCAAACAGTTCTGCAAGTTTCAGATACAGTGAGGGATCTTCCTACCCAGAAGAAATTCTCATGGAAAAGAGCTGTTCGTGAACAAAACTCTGTGGAAGAACTTTCTATCAAAACTAATAAGAGAACCTTGGGAAAGCGCCGTCTTTTGATTTCAAAAATTTGTGAGGAGGAAATCCATGAAAACAAGAAAATAAGAGAAGTTGAAGTTCCGGCTGTGATGGAAGGTTGTAATGTTGAATCGGCGGAGGTTGCTATGGAGCAACCCCGCCGAAACCAATGAGTTGTTTCGGATGGAACTGTCGGGGGCTTGGGAACCCTCGAAAAGTTTCGGCATTGAAGAAAGAAATTCTTTCTAAAGATCCCAGTTTTGTCTTTTTAAGCGAAACCAAGTTGTTACGTCATGAACTTGAAGGAGTAGTTAGAAAGTTGGGTTTTACATGCTGGCTGGGAGTAGACTGTGATCAAAGTTCTTCAGGTCGTAGAGGTGGATTGGCTTTACTTTGGAAAGAAGAATGGAATATTGTAATTAAATCTTTCTCTGATCACCATATTGATGCTATAGTTGATACTTCTTCTCCTTGGAGAATTACGGGGATATATGGGTATCCAGAGGAGGGAGCGAAATGGAGAACATGGAGACTGCTTGATAATTTGAAAAATCATGTAACTCTGCCGTGGCTTTGTTTAGGAGATTTTAATGAACTTCTTTATGATAGAGAAAAAAGATGGGGTAACACTCGCAATGAACGTCGAATGTCAGATTTTAGGGAATGCTTGGATAGATGTGGATTACATGACCTTGGTTTTGTGGGATTTGAATATACCTGGTCGAACAAACAAGCAGGAGATGGAAATATTCAAGAAAGACTGGATAGAGGTGTTGCCTGTGATCGATGAATGAACATGTTTCCTAGGTATCGTGTCTTACATCTATCACGACTATTTTCGGATCACAATGCTATTTTGGTGGTGTTTGAGTTTCGAGAGACCAGCCACATCAACAGAAGAAGGCCACGTAACTTTCGTTTTGAATCTTATTGGTTGAGTGACTCTGAATGCCCTGAGATAATTACCTCAGCATGGGATGTGAATGGAGGCATCCACAGAATGACATTGGCAGAAAAAATTCAAGCATGTGGAATCTCTCTTAAGAAGTGGAATGATGATAAATATGGCAACATTCCAAAGCAAATTAAGGCATGTGAAGTTGAATTAGAGAGGCTTCAAAAGGTGCAACAGACAAACTTTGTCGTTTAAAGGGCTAAAATTTTGGAGAATAAGATGGGTGATTTGCTTCGTAAAGATGAACTTTTTTGGCTTCATAGATCCAGGGTGAGTTGGTTGAGAAAGGGAGATATGAATACTAAATTTTTCCATAAGATTGCGAGCGGGAGAAGGAGAAGGAATACTATTACTGAGATTATGGATAGGAGAGGAGTGACTTATAAGAATGTGGATCAGGAGAGTTTTATGGCTATGAAGAGCGTTTTTGTGAACTATTTTTCGGGGATTTTCACTGCAAATGATGAGTTAAATATGGATGAAACCTTGGAAGTTGTGGAGCATGCAACAACTAATGAAATGGATGCTGCGTTGTCCCTCCCGTTTGCAGAGATGGAGATTGTCAAAGCTCTTTCTCAAATGCACCCTACAAAAGCCCCGGGTCCCGACGGTATGTCTACTATTTTTTATCAAAAATTCTGGAATGTAGTGGGGAGTGATGTGCTTTCTTTCTCTCTCGGGGTGTTAAATGAGGATAGGGATCCTACTTGTCTTAATCATACACTCATTGCCTTAATCCCTAAAATAAAAAAACCTCTTTAACCCTCGGACTTTAGACCTATAAGTCTTTGTAATGTGGCTTTTAAGCTGATCACAAAAACCATTGCTAATCATCTAAAATATTTTTTGCCAAGTATCATTGATTCAAGTCAGTCTGCTTTTGTTCCTGGAAGATTGATTACTGATAATGCCCTCCTTGCGTTTGAGATTTTCCACCACATGAAACATAACAAAGCTTTTTCTAAAGGCTCATTTGCTTTTAAACTTGATATGAGCAAAGCTTATGATAGGGTGGAATGTGATTTTTTAGAAAAAATGTTGCTCAAGGTTGGCATCCCAAAAAAGCTAGTCAGGACTATTATGCGGTGTGTTCGTTCGGTGTCTTTCTCTGTGATTGTTAATGGTGAACATACTGATTCTTTTATACCTTCTAGGGGTCTTCGTCAAGGAGATCCGTTATCTCCATATCTCTTCTTGTTTTGTGCAGAAGCTCTTTCAGCCCTCATCAGACGAGAAGTGGAGAAAGGTACTTTACATGGAGTGAGAATCTGTCGCGGTGCCCCTTTGGTTTCACAATTGTTTTTTGCTGACGACACCCTCATTTTTGGGAGATCTTCTGCTACAGAATTGGCCATGATTAAAAAGATATTGGAAACTTATGAGAGGGCTTCTGGACAGCAAATAAATTTACAAAAATGAGATATTATGTTCAGCGAGGGGGTACCAGAGGTGAGGAAGCAGACTTTGGCTGGGATCCGGGGGGTTAGAAAAGTTGATCACCATGCTATCTACTTGGGTATTCCAGCAACAATTGGGAGTTCTAGAGTGACAACTTTTAGGGATCTTGTTAACAGGGTCACAAAAAAATTGAAGGATTGGAAAGCTAGAACATTGTCATTGGCGGGGAAAATCACTCTAGTGAAATCTGTGGTTCAATCAATTCCAACGTACCTCATGTCTTATTTTAAGATTTCTATTAATACTTTAGGAAAAATTGAGAGGGCAATTGCTAGATTTTTATGGGGTCAAAAAAGAGATGAAAAAAGAGTTCATTGACTTCGTTGGGAGGTGTTATGTAGACATAAAGAAGAAGGAGGTTTGGGATTGAGAGATTTGAGGTGCTTTAATCGAGCTCTTCTGGCAAAACAAGGGTGGAGTTTGCTGCAAGATGATAATTCTTTACTTGCTAGGGCTCTAAAAGCTAGGTACTATCCTAGAGGAAATTTTCGTACAGCAAAGATGGGATATCGACCGAGCTATACCTGGCAAAGCATTTTGGATGGAAGAAGTGTGTTGGAGGAGGGTCTAGTATGGGTAATTAGCAACGGAAATGAGGTGACTATTCAGAAGGAACCGTGGATTTCTGACGGAGGTAATCCTTACGCAAACATGCTAGTGGATGACACTGATAATGAACTCAGAGTAAGTGATATTCTATTGCCAGATGGGAGTGGATGGGATGTTCCAAAAGTTAGAGAGCTCTTTACAGAAGCTAATGTGATACGTATATGTTCCATGCCTGTCGGAGGCTCTCAGGAAACAGATTCTCTTGCATGGAGATTGTCTTATAATGGAATTTTTATGTCCGTTCAGCCTACAACAAAGTTCTGAAACCTCATTTTCTAAATATGGATGCTGCTGTTGTGAATGCTAAGTGGAATAACGTATGGAGGTTAGACACAATTCCTAAGATTATTGTATTTATCTGGCGTGTTATCCATGACATCTTGCCAACCTCTATTAATCTTACAAGTCATTTCATTGATATTAACCCAATGTGCATGAAATGTGGTATTGATATTGAAACTGTAGAACATGCATTAAGAGATTGTAGTCGGATTCATGATTTCTGGTTGAACTCTCCATTTGCAAAATATCTGACGGAGGAGCCAATAAAAGAATGGATTGTGCACTTGATGAAGATCTTGAATGAAGAGGAGATAAGCCTACTAGCTACTATGCTTTGGTCTATTTGGTGGGGGCGAAATGAATTTGTCTTCCGAGGGAAAGAGCTCTCATTGGATAAATTACAACATAAAGTTATGGCTCATCGCTAGCAATATATGGAAGCTTGTAAGATGCATGAGATTAAGGTAAAGACAAACAACGAAGATGTTAGATGGAAGCCTCCTGTTGGCACAATATTAAAGTTGAATGTTGATGCATCTGTTAGAAGGGGATGTGGTACATCAATAGTAGGGGTGACTAGGAATTGTAGAGGGGAAGTTCTTTGGTGTTTTGCTGAACGACTTTCTGGTGTCTATGAGGTGGAGGTAGCGGAAGCTTTGACATTGGAGAGGAGTATTGACATTGCTATGGAACGTGGATGCAATGAGATCATGTTGGAGTCGGATTCCCAAATTGTTGTCAACTCACTCCTCAATCAATTCTCAAATTTTACCTATCTAGGCAGGATCCTACGCAATATTCGAAGGAAAGCTTCACGTATAAGAGACGTCTCCTATAGTTGGACAAGACGAAAAGACAATAGTGTTGCTCATGCCCTAGCTTTATATGTTTTTTCTTTATTTCTCCTTTCTTTTCTAGTGATATTCCTGATGTTATTGTAAACTCTGTTGAGGCCGACTTTCTGGCTTTTTAATGCAACCTTTGCTTGTTTTAAAAAAAAATGACAGAAAAAAGTGGAGTAATTGGCATTTCCTTTCAATTGACATTTAGAGTTTGCCTCCAAATTTCTGCACTTTAGGACTAATAATATAATGACGACAAAAGATATGATATTGTTGGAATATAATATAGTTCACTACTTTAATATTATATTTTTAATTTGTTTTGTTGTAACATAAATGTCACAACCCTATTTTATTTCTTAATTTTAATAACATCCTATTCACGATTCATAATTCTGTATAACGAAAATTTTCTAAGGAAAAGGATAAAAATTATTATGAGTACTCACGAGATCAACAGTTGTAATCTTATAAAATAAAATGAGAGGGAATAGGGTACACTCGGTGTACCAATTGAATTGTTACACCTTTGGTCCCCATCATTTTTAATTAATTATTTCTCCTTCATTTGTTTTTTATTTTATTTAAATGACTATTATACCCTCTAAACCACAAGGGTAAAATTACAATTATACCCTAAATCGTGAACCCTATGGATAAATTATACCCTGAACCACAAGGATAAAATTACAATTATACCCTAGACCCTAAACCCTATGGGATAAATTATACCCTAAACCACAAGGGTAAAAATACAATTATACCCTAGACCATAAACCCTAGGGGATAAATTATACCCTAAACTATAAGGGTAAAATTACAATTATACCATAAACCTTAGGGATAAATTATACCCTAAACCACAAGGGTAAAATTGCAATTATATCCCTAAAATTAAATAATAAAAAAAACATAAAATTATAATTATACCCTAAACCCTAAACCCTAGGGGATAAATTATACTCTAAACTACAAGGGTAAAATTATAATTATACTGTAAACCCTAGGAATAAATTATATCCTAAATCACAATGGTAAAATTGCAATTATATCCCTAAAATTAAATAATAAAAAAATAACAACAGCAACAATTTTTTTTTTAAAAAAAAAACAAAAGAAAAAGACACACACTGAAGGTGAAGAAAGAAGGTTGTACGGGGTTGCATCAATATTGAAGAGAGACCCAACCAATTACAATATAATTTGATATTGTTACATTAATTAGAAAATGAGGAAGTATAAAAAATGCATCATGCTTTTGATTTTAATTTCTTCAAATATTTTTTTCGAGTTGGTTCTATAGTTTGATTAATTTATTTAATTTAACTAATTATAGAATTTTTTTTTAAGAAAAGAAAACGGAGTATAATCAAAAATTAAAAATAGTAGAGAAGTATGTTTAATATATATAGTATATAAAGTAAGTATGTTTGTAATAAATTATATTGTAATACTTTAAAAGTATATATTTTAATTTATTATTCATCGATCATGCTTTAGAAAAATAGTGTAATTTAATTAAAAAAATATATTTTACCTATATAATAATAATATTTTAATAATGGATCGACTTTTCTTACACCTTATCTCGTATAATTACGTTTCATAAGAGATTTTGTTTATATATAATAACCTTCACATGTACGAGTTGAAATGATTGATGTATATTTATTTATGGTAAATGTTGAAATGATTGATGTATATTTATTTACAAACCATAAATTACAAGAAAAAGATTATAAGCCATGATCCACATAAGAGTAAATAGGTCATTAAACATCAAAATAAATTATGACAATTTATTGTGTGCACTCAGTGCACCTAAAGATAGGGTGCACCCATATACAAATATAAACAATAACATATACAATTAAGAGTAAAAATGTATACAATTTAATTGTTAATTTTTTTAATGAAAAATTGTATATAATATTTAATAAAATGATATACACATATGGATGTTAGTTTTTTTAATGAAAACTTAATGCGAAAAAAAGTATACAATTATTACAAAACACGTATACAAAATAGAATAATATGTATACAAAATATAATAAAAAGACATACACATATGGATGCATCCTTGCACATGGGTGCACCCAATATACACTCATAAATTATTGCCTGAATCAAAATAATGAAACTATAAATATTATATTTTAAGAATTAAAATTAAATTCTAATGGTAAGAACTAAGAATTAATACTAAATTTTAATCCTAGACATTAGGATAAGCATAAACCACTTACCATTTTCTTTTAGAGTAACTATCTTGTGAAACGATTTATTTAAGAGACGGGTGTGAGACAGGTCGGTTCTAAAGTATACTTAGTTAAAGTATGCTTATTTGTAGTTAAAGTATGTTAATAATAAAGCGTGAGGCTTGTGTGCGCCCGGGCGCACGGGAATACATTCCGTGCGCCTTTAGAATTTAGTATTATGGGTAAGGGTATATTGCTTTTGTCTAAAGGGTATACACTTTAATTAATAAAGGTACACCATTTTGTTATAAAAGGTATGCACTTTATTGATATTTTTTATTTTTCTTCAGAAAATAAAGGGTACACATATTTATACTAAATGGTATACAATTTAACACAAAATTTCAATGCGCCCAAGCACACACAAGTTTTGTCATGGTACACATCTTTATACTAAAGGGTACACAATTTAACACAAAATTCTAAAGGTGCACGGAATGTGCTCCCATGCGACCGGGCACACACAAGTTTTTGTCAATAATAAATCATATTATAACACACTAAAATCATATTTTAACGCATAATTCAGTCTACTTTAGAAAACATACTTTAACAACGTTTAAACATACTTTATGCATAAAATAGTGATGGGTCGACCCGTCTCACTAAATAACCCGTCACACAAGAGACTTTGTCTTTCTTTTAATGCTTTCAAATTTAAAAATCTATCAATGTACTGCAATTAATTAACTTTTCATAATTTAATAACACTAATTTTTTAAAACGTGCGTGTGCACGTTGTATATACCTAATATTCAAGAGTTGTGTAGTCTCCCATTTTCATTTTGCTCTGATATCATCATATATTTATTCTCACGGTTTTCATACACTATGCAATCTTTATCTTATCCTACTGTACATTCTTTTGCAATTTATTTTTATGAAAATATGTCTTCGTATAAAAACCTTTTTACCTTTTCTTTTCATGCATTAATATCAAATGCACTGTTATAAACTCAAATTGGTCCTTTGTCGTTGTTGATGGTTTTTTTTTTTTTTTAAATGAGATTATTAATTCTTCGTTTATCATACCTCCTCATCCATTTTATTTGTATTTGACATGGTACATTTGCCTCAGGAGAAATTCTGTGTATGGTTTCTTTCTGATCCCATTGCTCATCATTTCTTAAAAATTTACATGTTTTCGAACGAAAAATATAGAGTAAAAATGTTCATAGGTATATTTAATAATTATTTACTAAATGAAATTATATATATACTTTTGTTAGATATTAAAAACTATTATTACGAAGGTGTATAAAAATTAAAAATCAAAGGTGTATAAAAAGGACAAAATCTTATTTATAGTGTGAAAATATGAGATTAAAATTAATTTTCTTTAAAAAAAAATCACTATATTTTTCTTATTTTTGTTTTGCTTAATAATAAATGTTGACTTCTTGAATTACTCCAATTAAATATATTAAGTTGTTTTATTTTTCAATTGTTTTTTTTTTAACTTACTAGCTTTTTAGATGAGTTCCAAATTTCAATTTCATTATTATGAGAGAAGGTACCCTTCTAATTTAAATTTAAATGAATAAGGTGAAGATTAATACTATTGTTAATTAAATAGAGTATAATAGTTAACGGATAAATTTTTTTTTTAAAAAAAAAAATCTCCAATGCTAGTTATTTTTAATATATTAAAATTAATTAATATCATAAATAATAAAGAGTAAAATAATTATTTATCACATCATTCACATTTTAATTTAATAGGGTACAATTTATAATATAATAGTAAATTTTTTAACAAAAATTAAGAACTCAAAGACATAATTAAGTAATGCATCATAATCATAATATTTAATTGTTACTCTTATTAATTACTTTAATATGCAACAAAAACATACAAACTTCAAATAATTACTTATTAATCATCTACAACACTCATTTAACTTTTCTTCACCACCAATCTCCATCTTTTCAATGAAGTACTTTCTCTTCCAACCCACTGAATTTCCCCATAGATGCATCAAACATCGCTTCACCTGCATTAGCATACAAAATTAAAACCACACCATTGTAAACTGCTTCTATGCAACTTTTCTATACACACTTGGATAAGCAAGAGTAACCACACCACCAATCAACAGAATCAAAGATTAGCTAACATGTACAACATCAAGTGCAAAAGAATATGCCATTTCTCTTTTGTTAGGATACAATAAAGTAGCAGAATAAATTACTTCACTCTGTGAATATATTTCAGAAAACCTGGGATCATCCACATATGCATGCACTTTGCCAAAATATGAAAAATTCTCAAGAATGAAAACCACAGTACATTCTAGAACTAATAATTAAGCACCAGATATGAATGAAAGAGATAAACAACAAAAGTCTACACCATGATATGGCTCTTCAAAGAAACAGTACATCAAGAACTAACACATAGTATATAAGATAGATTCAAAATTATTTCAAGCAATTGACCAAAAAACAAAGGCCTTACCCACTGCCACCAGAATGACATCTGCAATGCTCTTCTGCTGACTCCCTAAACCACGCTGGAAATCCAATTAAACCATCACCACTCCATTCAATACCCTGCACTATATGCTTCTCTTTTGAACCACCAGCGCCCGACTGCATGGAATAAAGAGAATCCCTTCGACCACCAGCGCCACCACCATTACCAGAACCAATCTGATTCACTCGCCACCTATCACAAATAGCCTATCTCCCTCTGAGTCCACTTGGGCCCTGTAGAAGTCGTGCGGAAACCCTATCAAGTGGAAGGGCAAGACACGGTTTAAAGTTCACATTCTGGTAGTAGTAAGGAATGTAAGCAAGATCAGACCTAAGCTCTTCTTCAGAAACACCACTACTGCCATTTCCATCGTAAAAGCTGGTACCTAAAGATCTCCGCACAATAGGGGGAGCGGAGCCGCTGCAACGAAAGCTGAGCTCTCTCTCTCTCTATCGCTAGTCTCAAGCTCAATTGCTCTCTCTTACCTCAGCCTCCCAAGCTCTTCATTGTAATCGTTGCTAGTACCCAGTGCGAGGACAGATTGCACCACCATTTCTCATATCATCTTTGAGTAGCTCTCAGTGATCATTTGTCACATATAAATGTGCATATAATCCAAGATTATGGTTTTCTAATAACCAACAGAAAAGGCCAACTAAGAATTAGTCAAGAAAATTAAACCTCTAAATCCTCAAACTTCCAACTCTAAGAATGCGTGTATCTTGGCATTCTGAATAATTTGAATTAAATCAAAAAAGGGAAGACATGTTAGATATATATACCACCAAGCATAATACCTGAGATGGATCAAGTCAATTGCCAACAGATCATAACCAGAAAAACCCCAACCTGTATCAAACAACAAATTTCATAAAAAAAAAGTTCTGAAGAGAATTATTAGGTCTTTGATTTATCCAGATCAGAATTTACAACTATATCTAAGAAATTTAATAAGTGGGGCATGCGTAATGAGCGATTTCACGCCATGTTAAGCATATATTGATATATAACAGTTGTATGTCGTCTAATATGCCTCAAGAAAATTATGAACACTATGCACATGCCAAGAGTGAATGTTAACAGACCAACACGTTAATCCACAGTTAGAATTAAAGCAAGTCCTTGCTACCAGCAGGAAATCCTAAACAAATTATTCATATAGAATAATTGAGTAAAACGTGAGATATGAAACTCATCAATGAATATACTCAGTCTATTTTAATCACTTAAAGCTAGCTCTGCAGCCACATTTATAGGCCACAGACTATCAAATAATAGAGATATAGCAGTGAGAAGCTTAAACCTAGATTCAATTACCAGGTGGATGACTTACATAATCAGATAAATCTCAGGAAAAATTACTAACAAACAAACAAAAAGTTATCACCATTTAACATATAGTCAATTGATATTCTTGAAAGATAATTTCAACTTTGATTAGTGTCCTTGACCATTGTTTTTAAATTACAAAACACAAGTGCACAATAGTCATATCTTCAGCAGAAGCCTAGTTTTGGAGTTTTCATCGAACAAACAACAAAGGAAACAATGTGAGTCATCCAGTTGTTTCTATGCTTGCCTAAAACTGTCACACAAAAAGAAACAATTATTCAAGCACTGCAATTAATAGTTTCTGATGCATCCTAAAGCTGAGAAAATGAATCTATTTAAGATCCCATAACAATCTGACATGCTATTCTACCTTCTCTTCATAATTATTAAATGACGTGATCATTTATTCATAATAACCAAATCGCATGATAATAGTCCACGATTAAATTGAAAACCTGTTTCAGAAAGATTTCTTGAAGCCTGCAGCTTTGTCCACAAGGATTATACTTGAGATTGAATTAGTCTATCGATGAAAGGTGCTATTATCATCATGCACGTCCAGCAAATCTACATTAAAATCATACAGCAATAAGAGAGACCATTTAAATGACAATTAAAAAGGAATAAACTTATATGGATTGAATAAAGCAACAAACCTAGTTAAGTCCATGCTGTTAAAGACTACTTGCAGTGTAAGATCTCATCACGATGGATAACAACCTGCAACAGGATAAAAATAGCAGGGCATAAGATAAATAAGGAGAGGCATATTAAAAAGCATATATAACTTAAACCAGCATAAACAATAAAAGATAACAAATATATGTGAAAAGGCATCATAAGATTAACACCTCATCAGGTTCTTTTTTTTTTTAGCTTTGAATTAATAATCGAAGGAGATGTTTTTTGTTCATACAAGCAGAATAAGCAAGATTCTATATGGAGTACACTGAATGTTCCCAAAAATCTAGCTATTTTTTAGATTACACACGTAAGACACTTACTATAATTTGTAGTGGGAGTCTACGACGCATCCAGTTATGCATCAAATAAAATTTAATCTAATCTAATCTTAACAAAACTACAGTGCTAATAATATATGATAGGAGAAAAACGCCCAGTGTAAAGAATCGCACATAGTAACCCTAGTTTAGTGTCATACCATGAAATTAAACACTCAAAGGTACTCATAGTGCTAATGATATATGATAGCCCTTTGGAAGGAATCGCACACAATAATCCCAAATCAGTTTCATTCCAAGAAATTATACATCCAAGGGTATCCTGTCAAAATTAAATACATCCACAGTTCTTAAATAGCTTCAAACTCCAAATCACCATCAATTCAATATGCGACGACAACTAAATTCCCCAAATTTACTAAATAACCACAAGGACCATTAAATACGCAATATGAAGAAAGTTAATTTGATCAAACTCAAATCACCAACCTGAGAGGCCTTATGTCCAATGAGAGTTCTCAGCGGCTTCCTTATGCTCAGCTCCGGTTTTGAACTCCGCCAAGTAACGATAATAATCGCCCTTGTTATTTAAGTAAAACACCTAGAATCACCTTTCACGCGGATCCAATGAGTTCCGAATTAAGGAGCTTGAGAATGCCGTCACAAATGGAGGAAAGCTCCGATTCGATTTTGGATCTGTAAGTTTTGAATTTTGCCAGTGGGAACCATAGACATTAGTTAATTAAGAGCAAAAGTTCAAAAGTGGGGTGTGAAGGTAAAGAGATGATTACAAATTAATTTTCTATAATTGCAAGAGTGAACAGTGTTATGATATCTCACATCGGTTCTACACACAATTGTGGAAAGGCATATAAGTGGGGGTCAACCCTTCACCTTCAGCCATTGTTTTGGGTGAAGTTAGGGCTCCCTAGCTTTATGCCTAACAATTTGGTCCTAACTTCACCCAAAACCATGGCTGAAGGTGAAGGGTTGACCCCCACTTATATGCCTTTACACACTTGCGTGTGGAACCGATGTGGGACATCATAACAGGTGATTGTGATGGAGGACCAATGAATGGGACGAACTGATTCACTTCCGTTTTGTGAGATTGAACCTTGGGCAATGTATCTACATCAGAGCCTGGCTTCTCCTGAACCGTATCATCTGGCTCCAGCTGATTTGATTCTGCTTCATCATCAGTGCAGGGGAAGGAAAATGTAGCATCTCAGGTGCAGCAACACTGCCTTTATTCGACCGTAATGGCTGCTAAGGAACATCTGGAAAATTTACCAGGTCAAAATCTGAGTGAATCCGAACTTTCATGCGCAGAAAGTTCAGGATTAGTGTATGTGGTCTCATCGTGCATCTCTTTTGGAAGGGGCAATTTGGAACCACAGACAAATTGAGTTGGCCAGTTCTGAAAAAAAAAAATAATAAAAAAAAACAAAAGAAAGAAATGTGAGTCTAGAACATTCTAAAACACAGAACTGAAACAGCAGTTACAAATCTTTACCAGTAAGTCTTCGTCTTGCTTTAATAATTCAATTTTTGTGGAGCTCGGATCCCAATCAAGCTCATGTTCTTCAGCAATTTCCTTCAGTTGTTTCAGTTTTACATCAGGTGCTGGATCTCAAATAGATAGAAGTTCCACCAACTGCAATTAAAATTATGTAAACAAAACAATGTTAACTGAACAAGGTTTGAATATAAGTCACAGATATGAAATGTCAAGAAATGGTCAGCTAACCATCCGATTGACAACACTCAGACATAAGCTCGGTTGCTGCACTTACAAATTCTTTACCGTATTTACCAGCAAATTGTACCTGTAGCAATTCTGGCAGATCAGCACAACTTGGTGCCGCAAAGCATACACTGGATCGCCTCCTTTAAGTCAAGAGGGCATTCCCTGATACGCATACAGAACGGAAAGCATTCGGTGATGAGAAGAATTCAACTCCCAAATAACTTATTTTAAATCAAGGACAAATTGAGTGAATAAGCACAACTGACAACTCTAAGAGTTCATATTATGCAACACTTTCTCCCAAGCATTAATATAAATGTAAACATACGTAGAAACCGAACAGCACCAGGGAAATGGTAACAAAACGAAAAGGACTGTTTTTTCATGTTCATATCATGGAAAAAGAAAACAAGAGATGATAAAGGAAATGTTCCAAGTCCTAATCCTGAATAACACTTTGGGAAAACACCATAAGGGATCAGTGGGCTCATTCTAAAGACTCCAGGATGCCTTCTCATATGGACTACAAACCCAGAACCAAAAAGATAATTAATTTACCACCAATTATCAAGGAGATTAAAATGAGATGAAAAAGACCTTTGTGCTTCAATAATCGGAAGGCAGACAGCAATGAGCTCACAGAACAGCTAGACCATTTCTTGCGCAGCCATCATCTTCTCTTCTCTAATGATATGCTCTACCTGAACACAAGAAATAATAACCCTACAATTTACCAGTTGAGTTAAAACCCTATAACTATGAATTCAAATCTTTTAATTTATTCAACAGATTCCAGAATTTCTATACGGATGAAATAATATCAAAAGAACCAGATCATTGTGAACAGCGCAACAAAACTCAAACAATGTAATCAGAGACAGAATGAAATATATCATACCCAAATCCAAGCAGTAGATTCTTGACCAGTTTCAAGAAGCTTGAAAATTTCTTTAAGCATCTGCTTTAACTAAATCTCTCTTCGATTCCTCAGTAATCTAATCCGAGGGATTGTGAGTTTTAGCAAAGTTTACTGTAAAAGTTCAAAAAAACTACAATCAGAGAGCATATTCATACAACTACTCTTAAGCCCAATTTGAATTCATTAATCAATATGAAACAAAACCACATAAACCAAAAGTTGGATTAAATCCGATTTGAAACTTGCTGTTACACTAGACAATTTAATAAGATCAACATCAGAAATGTAAACCTAGAACATTCTAGAGCATAGAACTGCTATCAAACAGCAGTTTCAAATCTTTACCAGTAAGTCTTCGTGACGCTTTAATAATTCACACTCTGTGAAGCTTGGATCTCAATCAAGCTCATGCTCTTCAGCAATTTCCTTTAGTAGCTTCAGTTTTACATCGGGTGCTGGAGCTCGAATAGATAGAAGTTCCACCAACTGCAATTTCAATGATGTAACGAAGATAATGTTAACTGAACAAGGTTTGAATATAAGTCCCAGATATGAAATGGCAAGAAAATGATTGGTCTAACCTGCTGATTGACACCAAACTCAGGTATAAGCTCGGTAGCTGCACTTACAAATTCTTCACCATATTTACCAGCAAATCAGCAATTTTACCTGTAGCAATTCTGGCAGATCAGCACAGCTTGGTGCTGCAAAGCATACCCTGGAAATCGCCTCCTTTAAGTCAAGAGGGCATTCCCTGATAAGCATACAGCATGGAAAGCATTAAGTGATGAGAAGAGTTCAACTCCAAAACAACTTATTTTACATCAAGGACAGCGCAACTCAAAGTGATCATACTATCTTCCAAGCATTAATATAAAATAATAAATGGGAACATGCATAGAAACGAACACAGCACCTTGAAAATGAAAACAAGAAGAAAGAAGAACTGTCTTTTTCATGTTCGATCATGAAAAAAGAAACCAAGAGATGACAAAGGAAATGCCCCAAGTCCTAATCCTGATAAGCACTACGGAAAAACACCAGAAGGGATCAGTGAGCTCATTCTAAAGACTCCCGATCCCTTCTCATATTGGACTACATACCCAGAACCAAATGATAATTAATGTATCACCAATTATTAAAAGAATACCTTTGGGCTTCAATAATGGGAAGGCAGACAGCAATGAGCTCACAGAAAAGCTCAACTATTTCTTGTGCAGCCATCATCTTCTCTTCTCTAATGATATGCTCTACCTGAACACAAGAAATAAATAACCCCACAATCTACCAGTTGAGTTAAAACCCTATAATTATGATTAAAATCCTTTAATATACTCAACAGGCTCCAGAAATTCTACACAGATGAATAATAGCAAAAGAACCAGATAATTATAAACAGTATATATGAAACAAAACCCAACAAAGTATCCTGACAGAATGAAATATATCCATAGCCGAAGCAGTTGCTTCATGACAAGTTTCAAGAAGCTTGGCAATTTCTTTACGCATCTGCATTAACTGGATCTCTCTTCGATTCCTCAATAATTTAATCCAAGGGATTACTGTAAAAGTGCAAAAAAAACCAACTAACAGAGGGCATATTCGTACAACAACTCTTAAGCCCAAGTTGAATTCACCAATCAACACGAAATAAAACCACACAAACCAAAACTCGGATTAAATCCGATTTGAAACTTGCAGAAATACAAACCAATTTAATAAGATCAACACCAGAATTTCCAAGTTCATCTTCATTTACATTAAAATTTAATTTCCGAAGAATCGGAAAAATGAACACATTTATCAAACCCTAAATCACATGAAAAAGAAGTTCACAACCATAATCGATCTGGAAAAAAACCAAGAACGTGGATTCAAGAATTACCATTTGGCAGCGTTGAACCGCTGCTTGAAGAAGGAATCCATGGTCGACGTGGAAGAAGAGCTCAATTCACAGTTCCTGAGTTGGAGATTAGTTTCTTGAGAGATGATTATTGGGAAATTATGCATTCGAGCAACCACCCCAATAATTCCATCCCCAGACAAAAATGTTCAGCAAATTGTGCTGAGAAACAGTCAAAGTCTCTTACATGGCCAAGACACATACGAGTATACGACTAGTAGTAATTCGAATTCGAATATAATCAAATATAATCGAATATACTAATTCGTAATATAATATTCGTCAATATATTCAAATAATAATATCCTACTATAATAAATATTAATAAGTATTAAATAAGAATTATTATATATATATACATATTCAATTTTAAAATATTCAAATACTCCATATTTATATTTAGATACTCCATTTGTCCCATATTTATATTGTATATTTTATTTTAAATGGGAAAACGACTTGTGTTATACCGTCTCACATAAGCCTTTACGTGAGACGATCAGAAAGTGATAACTTTTATTTTGAAAAGTAATAATCTTTTATTTTGAAAAGTGATAGTAATTAATAAAAAGTGACTATGTATTCCATAAACAATTTATAATATAAATAAAATATGATAATATTTTTATAGTGAAAGTGATGACATTTTATAGCGAAAGTGATAATTATTTTAACACGTGAAAAATGATCTTACGTGAGACGATCCCACGCAAAACCTACCCTTTTAAATTAAATATAAGAACGTCTCACGTAATGAAAAGTGATAATGTTATTTAATGAACAATTTATAATATAAATAAAAGTGATAACATTTTATACTAGAAATGATAACATTTTACGTGAGACAGTCTCACGCAAGTTCTATCCATATAAATATAATATTTTATTTTATAAATATAAATAAATATGTATATTATCTAATTTATTACTTTTTTAAAATAATGAGAAAAGGAGTATTTTAAATTTTTTTATATATCATGTGAAAATTATTTAATTATAATTTTTAATAATTTAATGGTAGATGTATTTAGCGAGTATTTTCTTCTTAAATTTATTAATAGTACAAGAAATTTTAAAAAAAAATGAATTTACAATTTCGAAAATTTCGAATGTTTAAGATCGAATACTCGAATATATTCGAATAATTCATTTATTACTTTCGGATTAAATACGAATACGAATACGAATATTCAATCAAATTTACTAGATTCGTTTACAGGCCCTCACCAAAAACAAAACAAACTCCCAGTTTTAGTTCCATTAGCAATATCCCCATTTCTATGTGCATTTATTTCTGTTCTAACATCATGTGGATGGTAGTGGATGGTATACGTGCAACAACACTTGATTATTGTTATCATTTCCTACCTCCTGGACACGGCTTTTGACTATCTGGCATCATGTGCAACACTTTTAGTTGGTTTTGTTCTTCTTTTATCATCCATTAATCTATATGTATGTATATCTAGCTTACATGATTTAGATTTCTTCTTACATCACTCAGTTTTATTTAATGCAGGTTCATACTTGTGTTGCAAGAAAGGACTCGAGAGAATTACTCGTATCTATTATTTGTTTGATATATTACCGATTACTAACTCATGAATCATAACTTATACATTCTGGAAATAATGTATTAAAGGATTATACCAACAAATGACATGATTCTAGATGGAAGTTGTTCCACAATATTATTTTTAACTAACATTTGTAAATTAATAGTATAAAATTCAATTTAAAACAAATTAAAATGGTAAAATATAATAATAATGATAATATTCTTAATAAAAAATGACAATCAATTAACAGATAAATAAAGCAGTCACACACAAATGCTGATTAAAAAAATATTATTTACTTTTTAATATGAAATGCCTCTTAAAAAAATACAGAATACAACGTTTTAAGTGAATACTTAAAATAACAAAATGAATGGTCTTATTAGGGGTTTACATCATTTTTTAAATAACAATACACAATTATACTTCCTCTTAGTTTACATTTTTGTCATGATTTGTTCTAATATGGATTATGGTTTACATTTTTATTTTTAATAAGTACTCCTAATACCCATATTCGTATATGGATTATATACAATGTTAAATTGTTAATACAACTACTCTATATGTTAAAATATTAATCTTTTTATCCGGCATTACGTTTTTCATTTTTATTTATCCTAAGATTTACATTTTTTTTGTCAAGTTGGTTCCACATAACAATTAATTATTTTATATAGAACTCACACACAACACTAATATAACTACATATTTTATATTAAATATTATACCTATTTCACATTAAATATTATTTCTCTCACCTCACTATACATTAAAATATTATTTCTTTTAAAACATTAAAACACAAAGAGAGCATACACGACGGACTAAGGAGAACGAATAAGTATTTTAAAAATAATACTCCATATATTAATTGTTTAATCATTGAAGGCTTGAAAAATAGTCAAACTATCAATTCGGAGCTTGAATTATTTTTCTATCGGGCCTAAAATATGTATAACTATCAATTCAGGACCTGAATTTAGGCACTAAATTGATAAAATATGGGATAATATTTGATAAATTCAGGCATTGGATTGATTGTTTTACATATATCAGGCCCCGAGTTGACAGAAAAAATAATTCAGGCCTCGAATTGATAATTTACTCATTTTTCAGGTTTTGAATTAATAAAATTCCTTATTATTTATTACTATTATTTATTTATTCTAAAGTCGCCATAGTTATTCCCGACTCTACAAATTATCAAGCTTCTTATTAATTTTGGCAACATAGGCAAAACGTAAAATAATTTACAAACTATAATATTTTATTTATTTAATTAGCCTATTTAACTTCTCGAAAAATAAATATACTATTAATAATGGGATATATTATTAGCAATAAATTAAGGGTTATTCAAGGTGCACCTTCGAATTCACATACTAAAAGTTTAGATAGTGGGTGATTTTTCCATTTTAATTTTTATTATTAGAATTACTTGATGGTAGAGATTAGATTAATTTTTAATACAACAGCTCTAATAGTCTAGATGAACTGGTGCCACAGGTGTAACGCGATCGAAATCTATTAATTAATGGCAAAAGCTCCTGTGCCCCGGGGACACGGAAAGATGCTCCGTGTCCCCATGTGAACACAACCCTCCCCTCCAATCCTATTTAAATCTATGTATTGCTAGGGGTTTAAATTGTAAATGGACATGAAAATTGTAAAGGCGCACGGAATGTGTTCCGTGCGCCTGGGTGCACAAGAGCCTCACTCTTAATTAATTACTCAATATTTCTCCTTCAACTAAACCCTAAACCCAACACCCATAAAACCCTGGCGAATCGATTGATTTATCGCATATATTCAAGTAATTCAATTCGGCAAAGATGATCGCAATCGTTCGTAGAAATCTCAGCTGTTTGATTTCGAATCACAATCCGCCATTCTCCCATGTTTCTCTCTCCTATTCGTCGGAAACCGCCCGCCGTGTAATCTCCGCTACTTTACTGAAGAAATACGATTTCCCCCCTGAATTGGCTTCTCGAATCGCCTCAAATCTCACAGATCTACAACACGTAGAGAAAGCCGATTCAGTTTTGTCTTTCTGTAAAGAGAGTGGATTTTCGAACACTCAATTGGCGAAAATCCTGAAATACAAGCCTCGATTTCTCGTCGCCAATGTTGAAGATTCATTGAAACCTAAATTCAAGCTGTTCGAAGATTTGGGATTTTCTTCCTCCGCCATTTGCTCGCTTCTCACATCCAATCCAGCAATCCTGCAATTGGGAGTGAATAGCAAAATCATTCCTTCATTATCCGTCGTGAAGGAATTATTGGGATCCAACGGTCATAAAGTCGCCGGAATTATCAAGAAATCGCCGAGGTTGCTGTCGGTGAATTTGGAAACCTCAGTTTTGAGAAACGTCGAATTTCTGAAGAACTGTGGTGTGCCTATGGATCGTATTCGGATCAGCTTCGCAAATTATCCGAATCCATTCATGCTCAAACCAGAGGTCACGATGAAATCTGCAATGACGGCACGAGAATTGGGGATCGACGTAGCTTCAAAAGGCTTCATTTATGCCATTTCAGCCATTTCTTCAATTAGCGATGGGTCATGGGATGTCAGGAGGCAAGATTTCCGTGACATGGGGTTTTCGGACAGTGACTTCTCGACAATGTTCAAGAAGTCGCCGAAAATGGTACTGGGATCCAAGATGAAGAAACAGAATATCATACATCTTCTGGTTTCGACTGGAAAGTTTGACATTTCCAGCATTGTTCAACACCCTTTGGCACTTTCATTTAGTGTTGAGCAGAGGTACAAGCCGCGGTTAAGAATCTTGGAGATTTTGGATAGCCAGGGAATGATCAAGGAGTGGCCTGACCTTGCTAGGTTGTGCAAATTGTCTGATGATGAGTTTTTTAAGAAGATTATAAGGCCTTGTTTGGATGAAGATGACAAATTTAGCAAGTTGGGAAAGTTGGTCAAGTTTAAGGATGTGGTTAAAGCATTAAAGAAGTTTGGAAAATACTAGGTAATAAGTTATTTGGTGGTTGATGAATGCTGAAGCCAGCAAATTTTGATTCATGGTGAAGTATTGAAAGTGTAGAAATAGACATCCAATTTGGGCATCAAATTCTTATTTGGTGTTTCAATTTAAGTGATTCATCAATAAGAGAACCTCCCGTACCGGAGAGGATTCATTTCCATGACAGGTCAGTTGTAATGTTTAATTGATTGATTCAATGAGAATTGATTTTGAACACTGTGGAGTCTCTTGTGTAGTTGAGTTAACTTTTAGTTGAATTTGTTGTAGTATAGAATCGAAGTAGGGAGTGGATAATCCATATCAATCTATCATATAGGTGGATCCATTTCAAGGATATGGATATAAAGGAATGAAATATACATTCCAAGGAGCCTTGTGGCTTAATCTCGTGGTGTTTGAAATGTTGTAGTATGCTATGACTTAATTAGAAGATTTAAGGCCATATGATTGAGGTCTAGTATTAATCTTAAGGATCTGTGAATTGTGAATTAGACATATTCCAAGTGGGAGATTGTTGGATTAGAGATAGTTCAATCAAGTGGAAGATTGTTAGAAATGTTGTAGTATGGGAGGACGTCACCTCAAGATTTAGTCTATAGAAGTCCTATATTAAACTTAAGGAGTTTAGGATTAAAGCTATTGAAACTAGAGTATAAAATGTTTGGGTGGTTTTAAGGTGTGAACCATAGAATAGAATAAGGGATATTGGGTTATTATTATTATTATTTTAATTACTTTATTTAATATAATTGTAAATATTAATCAAAACTTAATCTAATGGTTAAAATTGTTTATGTGCATTTGTTCATCTTTACGCTTTTGTTCATGGTCATCTGGTACTTTGAGGCAGCCAAAGCTGGGGTGTTTGCAAGCTCTTTGATTTTTGCGTTACCAATATACTCCAGTAAGTTGTCCTATAGATTTAAGAATAAATTCTCTTTCATGATTTTTTTTTTGTTTGGAATATCTATGTATTATTACGCACACATATACCCTATACTCGCACATTGATTTCACACAAGTTACTCACAAATGTGATCACTAGTTACAATGAACCTCACAAGAATAAAGCCCTCCCTTGTGTTTAAAGTAACCATTAATAAACTGAGTTAATAATTTTCATATATAGTAGCTGTTAAAAAAGGAAAAAAAAATCCTGATAGCTATAATTTTTTTTGTATCTGATCAATCCAAGACAGACTAGAACCACACTTGGGGACTACATTTCAATCCTGATAGCTATAATGTTAAGTGTTTATGTTTGAATAGCCAAAATATCTACAAGTGCATATTAAGACAACTCCAATTTAATACGGTAAATGCGAAAATGATGCACGACATTCATTGTAAACTTTCATGAAGAGTAGGTATAGTGGCTTAAAAAAAACGAATAGGTATAGTGGGTTCATACAAAAAAATTATACAATACTCCTATTTTCTAATTATTAAAACTAACATTCCTTTCATCCATCCATAAATTTACGCTCTCGGCGCACGTCGTGCGCTCACGTGAACACAACTTTTCCCTTCATATTCTATTTAAAGTTATGTATTTTAGGGATTTAAATGGTAAAGTGGCACGATATCCCCGGCACAAGAACCTCACTCAAACTTAATAAGTATTTGCATTTTTTTCTCATATTATTATTTTTCATTAACTAGATATCATTTTTATTAAAAACGTAATAATCTTTTATTCACTCTATTAATTGTTTTAATATATACTATTAATGACCGTATCACTTTTTAAAGAGATATGCTAGTATACAACCGTATCATTTCAAGATGAGTTACTCTTTAGCGTATATAATGTTACTCTAACTAAAAGAGTTCATAAACAATAGTATTATCTTCTACTAAGGAGCGACTTTTATTATACTAACTAATAAAGAAAAATTTGATTCTATAATAAAACCGATTTTTCACATTAATTTCCACACGTTTTTTTTAATTAAAAATGCTATTATAATTTTTTATTAGCTCTATTAATTATTTTGAAATTTTTATTTTTTATTCACTCCATTTAATTTTATAAAATAATTCAATTGATCGATTATCATTTAACTAAATACTCCTGTTCTTAGGGGCGGGCATTTATTTTCGGGTTTCGGGTACCCGATCCGACCCGAAAATAATTATCCCAAAAACCCAATTTTTCAGGTAATTTCGAGTTTACCCGAACCCGAAGCTATAACTTCGGTTTGAGTTTCGGGTATTGAAAATGTACCCGAATTACCCGATCGGGTACCCGAAGTTTTTTTTTTTTACAATTTTATGTTAATTATAAAAAATAATTTGATTCATGAAATATTAAAATTTTGATGCATTCATAATTTTTTAATCATAAAATATATTTATTATCCTTTAAACATTACTTAATTAAATTTATTTATTTTGTAAATTATCAATTATTTTTACATAATAAAAACACAATTTTGTATTATTACATCCTTATCTTATCAAATTTAAATTTGAATTCTCCTTATATTATTAATTTTAATATAATTTAAGTTATCATATACTTTAATGTATAAATATTTTAATTAATTAGATAAAAATAACATATAAAAATATACTTATAAATTTAAATATCTCACAACATATTTAAAATATACTACCTAAATCCTAACATTAGTATAAAAATTAATACTCCCTCCGTCCCGGGTATTTTTACCCGTTTGTACGAGCACGGAGATTAAGACGTTTTATTTTTTTAATATATAATGTAAGAGAAAGTAGGGATAAATTAGTAATTTAAAAAGAAAAAGTGAATAAAGTTATTGGGAATGATGAATAAAGTGTAAAAAAGTAATTAAAGTTGTTGGGATTGTAAAAAGTAGGTAATAAAATATTATGTATTTTTGCCAAAAATTGAATGGGTAAAAATACGTGGGACACCCCAAAATGGAAAGTGGGTAAAAATACGTGGGACGGAGGGAGTATTATTATGATGTGATATGAATTTATTATATTCTTTTATAATTATTTAAAAACGAAGAAAAACATGATAAAAGAGATCAAATAAAATATTGCCTAAAAAATAAAATATTAAAAAAATTTATTTAAATCACACCTAATTAATTTATTATAACAATACTTAAAAAAAAAGAGGCATTTTCGGGTACCCGATATTTTTCACACCTAATTAATTTATTATAACAATACTTAAAAAAAAGAAGCATTTTCGGATACCCGATATTTTTCGGGTACCCAAATTTTGGGATCCAATAAATTTCGGATCGGGTTCGGATAATGAAATTTCCAACCTGAAATTTGGATATTCGATCCTAAAACCCGAAATACCCAAAACCCGATCCAATGCCCAACCCTTCATTTCTATTTTATTTTATCAATGGATTATTATAAATATTAATAATAATAGGAAATATTATTGGCAATAAATTAATAACTCCATATTTCTCCTCCAACTAAACCCTACTCCACAGTAAAGCGAAACGCCGTAAAACCCTGGCGAATCGAGTGAAAATTGAGGGTTTCCAGTTTCGATTTTTGCTTGCTTGCAGGTGATTCCTTTCGAAATCCAAATGATTGATTTATTGCATATATTCAATTAATTCAATTCCGCAAAGATGATTGCAATCGTTCGTAGAAATCTCAGCTGTTTGATTGCGAATCACAATCCGCCATTCTCCCATGTTTCTCTCTCCTATTCTCTCTCTACTTCGTCGGAAACCACACGCCGTATAATTTCCGATACTTTACTGAAGAAATACGATTTCCCCCCTGAATTGGCTTCTCGAATCGCCTCAAAACTCACAGATCTAGAACACCCACAGAAAGCCGATTCAGTTTTGTCGTTCTTCAAAGAGAGTGGATTTTCGAATACTCAATTGGCGAAAATCCTGAAATACAAGCCTAGATTTCTCGTCGCCAATGTTGAAGATACATTGAAACCTAAATTCAAGCTGTTCGAAGATTTGGGATTTTCTTCCGCCTCCATTTGCTCGCTATTCGCATCTAATCCAACAATCATGCATTTACGAGTGAATAGCAACATCATTCCTTCATTATCCGTCGTGAAGGAATTGTTGGGACCCTCCAGTCATAGAGTTGCCGGAGTTATCATGAAATCACCGAGGTTGCTGTCGGTGAATTTGGAAACTTCAGTTTTGCCAAATGTCGAATTTCTGAAGAACTGGGGTGTGCCAATGGATCGTATTCGGATCAGCTTCGCAAATTATCCGAATCCATTCTTGCTCAAACCAGAGGTCACGATGAAATCTGCAGAGAAGGTACGAGAATTGGGGATCGACGTAGCTTCAAATAGCTTCATTTATGCCATTTCAGCCATTTCTTCAATGAGGGGTGAGTCATGGAAGGTCAGGATGCAAGATTTCCGTGACATGGGGTTTTCAGACAGCGAATTCTTGGCAATGTTCAAGAAGTCGCCGAGGATGGTACTGGGATCCAAGGAGAAGAAACAGAAGATCATAGATCTTCTGGTTTCGACCGGAAAGTTTGACATTCCCAGCATTGTTCAACACCCTTTGGCACTATCATTCAGTGTTGAGCAGAGGTACAAGCCGCGGTTAAGAATCTTGGAGATTTTGGATAGTCAGGGAGTGATCAAGGAGTGGCCTGACCTTACTAGGTTGTGCAAATTGTCTGATGATGAGTTCTTTAAGAAGATTATAAGGCCTTGTTTGGATGAAGATGACAAATTTAGCAGAGGAAAGTTGGAAAAGTTGGGAAAGTTGGTGAAGGTGAAGGATGTGGTTAAAGCAAAAAATACTAGTTGGTAATAAGTTATTTGGTGGTTGATGAATGTTGAAGCCAGCAAATTTTGATACATGGTGAAGTATTGAAGGTGTAGAATAGCCATCCAATTTGGGCATCAAATTCTCAATCTCTGTGATTCAATCTCCCATACCGGAGAGCATCCATCCATTTTCGTGACAGGTCGGTTGTAATGTTTAATTTATTGATTCAATGAGAAATGATTGTGAACTATTAAGGAGTGTCTTGTGTAGTTGAATTAACTTTTAGTTGAATTTGTTGGAGTTTAAAATTGAAGTGGGGAATGGATCATCCATGTCAATTAGTCTTATCATATAGATGGATCCTCCCTATTTAACAGGGTATGGATCCATTTCAAGGATATGGATATGAAGGAATGAATTATCCATATCAAAGAGCTTATGAAATGTGTAGCGTACTCTTTTGATGTTGGAAATGTTGCAGTATGCTAAGACGTAATTTAAAGATGATAGCCCACATGATTGAGGTCTAGCATTAATATTAAGGATTTTAGAATTAGACATATTCCAAGTGGCATTCTTAGAAGACTAGAAGTGTTGTATGGAAGGACGTAACCGGAAGATTTAGCCCACACAAGTCCTATATTAATTAATCTTAAGGAGTTCAGGGTTAAGGCTATTGAAACTAATCGATATATTTAAAATAAATACGCCCTCCCTTCGCTACTAGTTAAATTGCATTTGCACCCTAGCTACGGAGTTTAAAAAAGTTGGAGGAAAATATAGTATTTTTAAGTTAATAAATAAAAGGTTAATTACATAAAAAATTCTAATCTTTTCATCGATTACAAATTAGTCCAAACTTTTTAATATTTACAAATGAGTACTTAACCTTAAATACGTTTTTCAAATTAAGTCATCGGGCAGCCATCCAGCTGCCCGGACGCTGATATGGCATTTCCTTTACAAATTAGTACCCACGTGTCTTTGTCTCACCCAAGCATAACAGTTTCCACCAAAACCAACCTTGCTTTACCTATTCTTTCCTCCAAACCGCCACCATTACCTCCATGTCACTGACCCATTCTTTGCAGTTCGGGCTCCAAACTAAAATTCCTCCCAACAGGAGATTCTTGGCAATTTTATCATCTTCTTTTTTACGTACTCCCTCCATCCCAAAGAGAAATTCACAGTTACTATAGATACGGAGTTTAAGAAAAAATTTACTTTTAGGGGTAGTTTGGTATTTTTAGGTAATAAATAAATTATAAAGTAAGTTATGCGAGTTGTAAAGGGGTGACAATTTTGAAATTAAAGTGTGTTGTAAGGTTATTAATTTGTGTGTATTTCCTTATTTGGTGGTGTGAACTTGTTTATGGGACGGACAAAAATAGAAGGTGTAATTTGTTTATGGGACAGAGGGAGTAACATCTTAACAACTGATTGCTACTCTGCAAATCATTACAAGAAAAACAACTATCACAACCAACTTCCTCACAAATTAACAAGAATTGTTGAATTCAGCGATAAACTCATTCAAGATCCCATTGAAGACAAGCTTGGAGATGGCGGCTCCGCTCTCGCCAAATTGCACTCTCGCGATGGCGGTTGACTCCAACACCGGCTTCAAATCGAAGCGGCTAACATCGCCACAGTTTACGAATGTTGCGAATAACACCAGCGAAATTTTGCCACAGAAAGGTGAGAATTTTGGTGGGCAATTTGACAATTTGAGTTTCAGCTCTTTGTTGGGTTCCAATGGCAATTAGTATGTCGATTGCTGGACGGGTTGGGTCCGAATGGGTCTAATTTACGGATAAACGAGCAGTTTGGCGATGTGGGTTTGGTTCAAAATGTGAATTTGGGTTTAGAGGTTGGAGATGGTGATTGATTCTTGAACATGGGTGGCAACGGGAAACAGCGCGTGGATGAAGATGGGTGGTTTCGACGCCCGACAGATTTGGAGTGGCATCGACGGCGCACGTGGTGGTAGTGTAGCGGTGGAGTACAATCGGAACACCACCACTTCGCCGTTGAAATCCCCTCGCCTCCGCCTCTTTCTCTTTCCTTTGAAGCCTGAAACTGTCGCCTCCATGGCTTCTTTGCTCATCGACGCTACCTAATTTTACCAATTTCCCAGTAAGATCATCACTATCTTATCTCCCTTTTATTGGGTCTTCACGCCGGTCGCCGTTGCACCGCCGTCGCTCCTCAATCTCGACGAGAAGCCATTGCTATATCTGCAAGATATGTGGGTGGGTAGAAGAAAGAATAAGGAAAGTAAGGTTGGTTGAGGGAAACTGATATGCTTGAGTGAGTCAATGACACGTGGATACTAATTTGCAAAGGAAATCCCGTGTTAGCGTCCGGGCAGCTGGATGGCTGCTCAGTGACTTAATTTGAAAAATGTACTTTAGGTCAAGTATTTATTTGTAAATATTGAAAAGTTTGGACTAATTTATAATCGGTGAAAATGTTGAGATTTTTCATATAATTAACCCATAAGTAAATTATAAAGTAGGTTATGAGTTAGACGAGCGCTAAAATGATAATTGAAACATAGTGTACTAGGGTTGTAGACTTGTGATTTTTTATTATTATTATTTTTTTTGTGTACTAGGGTTGGAGACTTTTGATTTTTTTTTTTTTTGGGAAATTGAAGTTTAATGTGAAATAAACAAAAACAAGTGTGAAATTTAAGTATGATAATGGAGTAAAAGTTAAAAAGTTTGCCATATAATTAAAGTTCTTACATATTGTATCTTGCATTCAAGTGAATCCTAAAATCATAATGGAAATCCCTAGCATGACAATCGTCCACAAATGTAGTATTTAAAAGTCTTATATGATTAAATATTACATTTCTGTACAATTTTGTGAGTAAATAAAGGAAAGAAAGTCGAATGTTAGATGTCTTGTATGATTATATAAAAGAAATTTGAGATAGTTGGCTTTGAAAAAAAAAACTCCAAATTCGTGTTTGTAGTTTAATTCAGATATAGAAAGAAATTTGAGATAGATTAATTCGAAAAAAATATATATACAAATTCGTGTTTGTAGTTTAATTCAAATCGAGAAAGTGTCTATTGATCAATTTGTTTCTTAAAATTGGGAATTCAATACACAATTAGCTCGTCATTGTTGAATTTAATCTGATAATAATAATATTTTCAAGAGACGTAAAATGTATGAAAGTGATTCTATATACAATTTTCATAGGTTTATATCCATTTTAAATGGTTTAATGAAATAAAGTCCTTTTGCGGTGAAAAAAAAATGCATCGAGCCTAAATTGAAAGTAAAATTTGGACACGAAATAAAACACAATCCAAGATTGAGACTTGACAAAAAAATTGGGCCATCAAGAAATTCTTGGAATAGAAATTATATTTTTCTAATTAATGAGCAAAAATGCCAAGAAAATACTAGTTTACAAAAATAAATAAATACCTAAAAAAACAAATAATGAGAGAGCAGCTCAGTATTCTACCCCACTCTGCCACTCAGTTGCTGCCTACTCCTGGACCAAACTAAATTTTGACAGTACTTCAATTCAGACACCCCCAAACGTAAAAATTGTCAATATCACCACATTATACACATTAATTACTTCATGTCTTTCTAGATTCTACTTCTAGCTGAGCTTGATTGTTGGGGGATTCGAATCCTGCCTTTAGCATGGATTTGGCCCCTTGCAAGCACAAGTTTAACAGTGAGCCCTCCCTATAAGCCACTTGAGGCACATCCTGCTATTTATCTCCTCCACCAATCCCAATCCCCAGTGCAGGGGCGGTGGGGGTCCTAATGGTGGGGTACACCATTCATACAATGAAGGATAGAATGCATTTCAGAGATGAATACGAAAGCATTCTTGATTACACCCATCGTCAAGAACACAAATGATTGGTCGATTCAAGGGTTAGAACAATTATACCAGCAACAGAGTACTTACTTTTCTTTTCTTCTTTGGGACATTCATACAAACATGTGGCGTTCGTAATCAACGTTTATAATTATATATACAAACTGGAGTAGATTACAGCGTTTTCCAGACCAAATTCTTACCTGAATTCGTTCAAAATGAGTTCATTTCAAGAATGTAACTCCTGCTTTTCAGCAATCTTTCCGCAGCCTCTGCATACACTCCCTCCAATCCGAACGCCTCCGCCGCCAACCCGTCGTCCTCCGTGTCGCGCCGCCTCTGTCCGCCGCCCACTGGCCTCACCACCACTAGTGTAGCTCCTTCCATTACCATCCCTGATGAGAGCTCTAGTTTGGCTTCGTGCCTCATTCTCATCCCCACTGCAGGCACCGTCGTCCGGTTACTCCGCCACCAAGCGCCGCCGTGGTCGGAATCTTCCGCCTTCCCGCCACTCTCTCTGAACTCCCGCAACCCCTCCTTGTCCATTATCACAGTCCCCTCGTTTTCCTTATCGTACACGACTAAATGAGACAGAGACTCCTGCTCGTTAATCACATCAACCATCATGAAATGGCGGGCGGAGGCGGCGATCAGAGCGCTAATCGTCCACACCACCCTCATCTTCAGTCCGCCGGTGTCGCCGCCACCGGCGGCGTTCCTGAAGGCGAGAATCACGCAGCTCTGGAGTGTCTTCCCGAATCGCGCAACCCATTTGATTGTGGTGCCTTTGCCGAGGCGGAGGTCGCCGGAGGGGAGCTCGATCCGGAGGGTCCTGATGGCGTCGAAGCCGCGGAGGATTTGAGAGGGGGAATTGGGTAAACGGGTAGGGTTTTGGACGGCGGAGGATAAGGAGATGAGGTTGTGGAAGGAGGCGAGTAGGGATTTGAGAAGGGAGGAGAAGAATGAAACGCCGTCGTCGAAGGGGGAATCGGAGGCGGAAATAACTCGATCGACGCGGAGGAGGAGGGAATCGGCCTGGGGAACGAGGGAATTGAAGCGGGTGGAGAGGGATCTGCAACGGAGGAGGGTCTTGATGTCGGAAACCCGATTGAGAATGAGGAGGAAGATAGGGTCGGGTAAGAGGTCGAAGAAGTCGGGTTGATCCGCCATGGATACAAACAAAGTTTCTGGTGTAGGTTGATATAGAGAGAGTGGGGGTTTGGGGGGGACCTAGAGTGGGTGGGGTGGGGTGGGGTGGGGGATTGGGAACAAGCGAATAGAAAAAAAGAAAAAGGTGGGGACGAGTTTTGAGGAGCGAGAAGTTTTGACCGTTGACCACTTCTCGGAGACTTGGAGGGGGTCTCAGGGAGAGTGTTGAGTGCTACTTGCACCCGTCTTGAAACTGTAAATATAATGCTTTAAGCATCACAGTAATTTTTATTTTGGATTTTTTCGTAAATTCGAAAATAAAATACTCCCTTTATCCAAAAAATACTGTATTTTAATATATTTTGAGGTGATAAAAATAATATTTTAATATATAGTGGACAATTGTATTAGTTTTATGACAAAGACTTAGATACAACCTCCATTTTGATACAAACCTCGTACAACCTCCTTCCTTTACCTTCAGTTTGTTTTGTTGTGTTTTTTTATTTATTTAATTTTATGGATATAATTGCAATTTTACCTTTGTGGTTTAGTGTATAATTTATTCCTAAGGTTTATGGTATAATACTCATTTTAAATAAAATAAATTTAAAAATAAAATAAAAAACAACATTAATGAAGGAATATGAACTAATTAAGAAGGTTGGGGACCAATAGTATACCAATTCAATTAATACACCCAATTGTATCCTAGTCCCTCTCTAGTTTTATGAGTAAGTGTAGATATAAATTTTTGCGTGATCTCACTTGTAAAAACAAATCTAAATATAAACTGAAATGGCAAAATGTAAATTTTATTTGTGATGCAGTACTTTTATTTATTTGTCATTGTGACGGTGCATTGCATTTTACTCCCTACATCACGGTCAAAGTACATTATTTGTTTTTTACACATAGATTAAGGAGTATTATTATTTTATGTAAAGTGGATAGGTGTATTAGAGAGATGTGATGGGTAGTGGTGAGTCTGGACCATTTTTACTAAAAGAGAAAAATTGTGCAATTTGGACGGGACGCCCAATATAGTAAAATGGTGCTATTTGCACAGAACGGATGGAGTACTCATTAAACATTAATATGTTTTAAAATTGACGTTAAACTGCTATGCACCTGGGATAGCGGTGTATTTGAATAATCTAAACCGTTAGATTATATTTTTATTTAATTCCCATCTCTCAATAAAATTAAATAATTAAAAATAAATTCATATCTACCCACTACATCATACATTTTATCATATGAACCCCAAGTGTGCCGATAAATCGGTTGCACCACAGAATAATCCTTAAAATTATTTTTTTTCTTCCAAAATCTACATCCTACTATTTTTATATAAATGCAAACTTTATTAATTCCTATAACCCACCTTTTTATATATTATCTTTTCTCAATAATATACTTTATCAGTTTAATTCTGATGGTTACATTTTTTTATTTTAGTCTTACTTTTCATTTTTTGATATATGAGATCCACACAAAATAATTAAAATATCTTCATGGGACCCACCTACAACACTGATACAACTACTCATTATACATTAAAATATTATTTCTCTTACTTTAATATACATTAAAATACTATATTCATTAATCTCCATACAAAAAATAAACATAATAATTAGGACATGATGGAGGAAGTACATTTTTTTCTATCTTTCTGATCTTTCATTTATTTTCGAGTCTTACTTGGCTGACCACGGGTCACTGGGTGACCCTCTCACATTGGGGTGTGTACTACACACCCCATGTGAGAGGGTCATGGGTGACCCAGCCAAGAATTGCACTTTATTCTCTCATATCAATTAATACTTTATTGCACATATCACCACACATCTTTTATATACTGACTTGACCGTTAAAACATACCTTAAAAAAACTTTAAACAAACATTTGCTTCTATTTATCTTTTTTAAACCTAAGTAAAACGAAAACAAACATAAAATTATAGTAGTAAGGTATTTACTCTTGTTAATGGAAAAAAAAAAAGAACAGTTCAACGTCAAGGTAATGTGAAAATATTGGAACATGATATAAATAAATAAATTAGAAATACTTCCTCCATCCCATTTAAAATTGTACTATCTCTCTTTTATATATTTTATAAAGGAGAAATACAATCTTAAATGAGTTGAGGTGAGTAATAGTTCTATGTTATAAGAGTGATAATTAATTATCTTGAAAGAATAATTTTTAATGTACTCATGTTTCAATTTAACTACACAAATTTTAGTTCATTCCAACTTTAATTCCACACTACTATAAAATACTATCCTCATAATCCACTTTAATTTTAAATTTAAAATGCTTTCTTTTCACACGTAGGAGACTTTACAATTTATTTCTTAAAAGAAAAAAAATCAAATTACTCCAAATAAAAAATAAATTTTCTTAATTAGCATGTAAACTGTAATTGTAAAAATGAAAATAAGACGGATGAAATACTAAAAAATAATATCAAGATGCATACCGAACCGAATGGAAGAAATATATATATTTTTTATATAAATGCCTAATTTTTATTTCAAGTTGTAATTTTATAATAATTTTGTAAATATTTTAATTTAAGATTTAAATTATATATTTTTCTCTAACTAAGATCTATTTATTGCCTTTTATTTTATTTTCATTTCAATTATGATAATAAAGTAATTATTATTATAAAGTAAGGACAAAATATATATGGGTGGCAACATCACAGTCCTTCTAAAATACACTGAAGGTTAAATTTGAGTTATGTAACATTGTAAAAACGTTTTTAAAATGTAGATTGTTAGAAATTCCTGGTTATATTTGCAAACAAAAAATTTCAATCATGTTATCGTTTTTCTTTCAATTTTAATTGACATGAACGTTGCTCTTTGAAAAAAATAATAATAATTAATTCACTTATGAAATTCTTTTTATAATTTGATGTAATTCATTTATCCGGTATCATTTAATTTTATTTCGATTGTTCTAAGAAAACAAGTTTCATAACCCTATTTACTACCTTTTTTTTATATTTATATAAATTATATTTTCAGAATTACAATATTTGATTTTTTTTTTCAATCGTGAAATTGTTAAAAGAAAGAAAGAGAAGAAAAAAAAAAAAGTAATGGCTATATGACGGCTTTCTGCATTTATAGCGTTTTCCATTTCGTCTGACAAAGTATGAAATAATGCAAGAAAATTTTGGCCAATCATTTTTGCAGTTTTTCAATATACAAAAATTAGACAAATTAGTAAACCTTAGGTATAAAGACATATAAAAATTGGCAAATTATTTAAATATATATTATCATTATTATTTTAGTTTTATAGCTTACAGTAAATCACTTACTTTTAAAATTTACTCCATATTTTACTTGATCTTTAAATTTCATACCGGTGCAAACAATTTCAAAACAGAGTATTTTACTTATTATTTCATTCTTTTATAACATTAAGAATGTATATTAATACTCTTCTATCACATAATAAAATTCGAAGGTTAATTTGGATAAGAAATTCTAGAAAAATATTTTTTTTAAATTTGTTTTCTAAGAATAGATCAGTATTTTTAGTTAATAAATAAATCATAAAATAAAGCTATGTAAGTTGTAAATGAGTTATATTTTTAAATTAAAGTGTTATGAAATTATTGGATTTTTTTAATGTGAAATTGTTTGTGAGATGAACAAAATAATAAGTGTGAATTTGTTACTGGAATTGAAGGGTTTTTTTTTTATATATAGAACTATTATTAATTATACTAAACAACTTAATATGTGACGTAACAGAAAAGATACGAAAAACAAATACTCCCTCCGTCCCATCTTTATTGCTACTTTTGACTGCAAAAAGCTCTCACAGAAGCTACAGTAAAAGTAGCAATAAAGATGGGACGGAGGGAGTAGGTTCGAATTGATACGTATTACAAGTGATAAAATACAAAATAAGACTAAAATAAGGTGAAATAAATTGTACAAGTTGATAAAATAGTCAAAAGAAATAGTAAAAGATATCCAACTAGCAAGTTGATATCCTAAAGTAAACAACCAGCATGATATTTTGAAGGATTCAACTGGCTAGAGATGCATTACTTATCACCTTCATTTAATTTCTATTATTTGCTACTTGTTCTTCTTTTCATCTATTTTTCTATTTATGCTATGTAACAAAGGTCCATTATAATGAAAAATTAAATCATGACTTTTAAACCCTTACGATATGCGGCAATAATCTATAAAACAATAATAATCCATCTCATTTATTTAATAAAGTAAAATAGAAGATGAAACAGGAATCCATTCTTACCAATTACCATCCTTTCTTTTTTTCCTTAATATTCCTTACTATTGTGATTTGTTTACATATGTTTTTCTAAAAACTTTTTAAGAATAAACCATTATTAAATTACTCAAATTCAAACAAGGGATAAGGGATAAATAAATACTCCTATATAAATAAAAAGACAGTTTTTCAAAATTTGAAAATGGACTTATTAGTTAACTAAATGAAGATATTATATTATCTCAAGATTCAAACGTTTTCGCTCGTTTCACTCTGTCCATCCATTTCTTAATTATTTTAATATTATATTCTTATTCATCTTGGAATAAAAGTTATGACAAAGTCTAATGGAGACGGGTTATTTGTGAAACGGGTATGAGACAGGTTGACCCATCATTAAAGTATACTTATTATATAGATAAAATATATTTAATGATTGCTAAAGTATTTTTCTAAAATATATTGGATTATGCATTAAAATATGATTTTAGTGTGCTATAATATGATTTATTATTAACATACTTTAATTACAAATAAGTATACTTTAGTGATGGGTCAACCCGTCTCATATCCGTCTCACAAATAACTCGTCTCACATGAGAGTCTCTCGTTATGACAAATGTTATATGTAGGAGTATATATTTAGATGAATATAATTTTTATAAACATTTTCTCATTTTTTAAGATGAATGAACAATAATACTTTTGGAGGGAGATCAAATTATTATTTAGTTTGCATCTTTTTATTTATTGTTAATTTATATGAAGACACAGTTGTGATACACATTAAAATATAATTATTATATATATAAATAAGTATGTTTTTTAAAATATAAATAAATCATGCATATCATTAAAGTATACTTATTATATAGATAAAATATATTTAATGATTGCTAAAGTATTTTTCTAAAATATATTGGATTATGCATTAAAATATGATTTTAATGTGATATAATATGATTTATTATTAACATACTTTAACTACAAATAAACATACTTTAATTATATAATAAGCATACTTTAGTGATGGGTCAACCCGTCTCACATCCATCTCACAAATAACTCGTCTCACATGAGAGTCTCTCGTTATGACAAATGTTATATGTAGGAGTATATATTTAGATGAATATAATTTTTATAAACATTTTCTCATTTTTTAAGATGAATGAACAATAATACTTTTGGAGGGAGATCAAATTATTATTTAGTTTGCATCTTTTTATTTATTGTTAATTTATATGAAGACACAGTTGTGATACACATTAAAATATAATTATTATATATATAAATAAGTATGTTTTTTAAAATATAAATAAATCATGCATTAAAATATAATTTAAAATATTATAATATAATTTATTATTGTTAAACGACCACCTCATCTATAAGTTTAAGCTTATAAAGAGATGAAGCGTTTAATACTTAATCGTGTTAGAGTCGAGTTACTCTAACACGCCCCCTCACATGCAGACGGAGAATTTTGTCTCAAGCCTTGCATATAGAATTTTTTGATAAATGAGTGGCGGTGAGGTTCGAACCCTGAATCTTTATTAACCATGGGCTTTGATACCATGTTAAACGACCACCTCATCTATAAGTTTAAGCTTATAAAGAGATGAACCGTTTAATACTTAATCGAGTCACTCTAACAATTATAAACATAATTTAACTACAATTAAATATATTATATCGATATAATATAGTATATTTTAATAATGGTATATGACCCGACTTAGTTTAATATGTATATATACTCGTATCAATTCAACAAAATATCCCTCCCACCAAGTTGCAAAATGTCGTGTAAATTCAAAACTCTTATCACAACTAAATTAAATTTAATATTTTTATTAACCATAATTGATTCATATATTCGCTCGTTTCAAAAGTCCTTGGGGGTATATAGATAATGTCCAATAATTAGTCTAATGGTCTTGGCCCATTTATTTCTTTTGTTCTTAAAAAATGTGTGATATCAATAATTCAATGGTCTTAAATTATGTCTAGAAATTAATGTAATGGGACTGTTCGGCCCATATATTTGTATAAGATCTTCACTTCAGAAAGGGCTGAATTCAAAAGTCCGTAAAATTGGGGCCTTGAAAATGTGCAGTCATTACTTAATGGGCTTGGCCCATTAATTTTTATTAAATTGTAACTAGAAATAATATATTAGACTACTTCAAAAGTCCTTAAACATGGGTACTTGAAAATGCCCAATGAAAAGTTTAATGGGATTTGCCCATTCATATGTGCTAAACTTTTACTTTAAAGTAGGAACAAGTATGGTGCAGTGTTTTTTAATTATAAATTGAAAAGATAATTATATTCCAAAATTTAATACTTATACACGGTAAGAGTGTATATTGGGTGCACCCGGATGCAAGGGTGCACCCATATGTGTATACATTTTTATTCTATTTTGTATACATATTATTCTATTTTGTATACGTGTTTTGTAATAATTGTATATTTTTTTCACATTAATTTTTCATTAAAAAATTAACATCCATATGTGTATAACATTTTATTGAATATTATATACAATTTTTAATTAAAAAAATTAACAATTAAATTGTATACATTTTTACTCTTAATTATATATGTTTTTGTTTATATTTGTATGTAAATGCATCCTATCTTTGAGTGCACCCGGGTGCAACTATAAATTGCGACACAGTACATACTAACATTAGAGTTACGTTAGATTATGAATCATATAATGTTACTTTATCTTGTCTTATGTACATAAAAGTATTTTTTTTTCTTAATTCACGTGCACATATAATGTACCAAAAAATCCGATTAGAGGGAGTACTATTATTTTGAAGTATCAATTTAGCTGATTTCTTCTGCTAAATCACCTACACAGTCTACACAATATAAATAAATCAAAAAAAAAAAATAGTGTCTCTAAGGTTCTCTCATATTTTGATGTTATATCTAATATTACATGCGTCAGATGAGAACATATATATAGAAACAAAAATCTCAATATTTTTCTATATTTTTCTTTTAGGGTATAGATTTTATTATATCCTACGTGTCATTTATTCAACCATTTATAACAAGAGATGTAATACCAAAATATAACAGGAAATCAAAAAGTTAATTTAGGGTTACTTCTTTTCATCACATATTTAAGTCAATATATTTATTTTAATTGAAATTGTAATAGTATTTATTTTAATCCTTAGTATTTCAATTATGAATTTTCAATGAGTTTTTTCAATCATAAAATAAGAATTTATAATATAAAATTTTATTCAATTTATATTCGTTTACTGTATTAAATGAAATATATTGTGGAATAAATAAACAAAGAAAAAAAGGAAAATAGGTACTCTCTCCATCCTTTCCATATTGCACCGTTTACTGTAACTTTTGTGAGAGCTTTATGCAGTCAAACGGTACAGTTTGACCAGGACGAAGGGAGTACATTTTAGTGCAATTTGAGGGAATACATATGAATGACTGAATGTGTATGCTTCCCCAATTTAAAATTCTTTTTTTTATATAAAAATTAAAAAATTGGAATATAAATTTAAATTTGTTTGTATAAGAAGGGAGTGCATGAATGTGTATATATGTCTATATTGATGGCCTACATAATAGGGATAAAAAGGTTTGTAAAAGGCAATAGTGTAAATAGGTGTTGGAGATGGTTCCAATTGGGAAAAGCCATAGTCATCTACTATTACAAATGACTTGTAAAGAAGCTCCAACACATGTAATGGAGTAAGATATCAAGATAAGAAATGGGATATACTTTGGATAATCTAACTCCACATTTTTTTAATCATTAAATGCAACTTATTCTTATATGGAATACCATATTTTATTATCTTATCTCTACACTTATCTTGTTTAAAGTACATTATTGAAGTTTTTTAATAACACTATCATATATATGATTGCCTTATGGAGTATAGTGTAAATATATCATTTTGTGTTAGATTGTTTCATAAAATAAGAAAGAGATGGATCAATCGATTATTAAATTATGTTTAGTGATAATTAAAATATCTCAATGATACACTTATTGATAGTTAAAGTATGTTAATAGTGAATTATATTATACACCATAAAATCATACCTTAACTACTAACAAGCATATTTTAACACTCACAATCGGTATCACATGAGCATTATCTCATAAGAAACTTTATCTATAAAATATTATTTAAATTTCTACGTGTAATAATTTCCCTTTAAACTCAATTCAGTTAAACACAGACGAATTATTATTAAATAATCTTGAAGGATGCTCCAGAATCGTTTCGATTGCTGGTTCGAGAACTACGATCTTTAGCTCTGGAACTGAATCATTTCCTTGTATCTGAGAAAAACTTCCAGATTAATAGGTATTTCATTATCAATCCTACTGCAATATTAAACTCTGTATATTTTTCTCCTTGTAGAAAAATACAAAACATACTCTCTAAAGCAGCATTTCTTCATATAATATTTGTATATATATTTTTAAACAAATAGTTATCAAACGATGTTGAATCATGCGTGATTTGTCAATCATTTGAAAATGATTTTCAGACTATTTTAGTAGAAAATAACGAACTCTCTGTGGACACATTTTTATACAGAGGTCCACTTTGTATATACTAATTTCGTTTAGAATTAGAATTGTGCAAAAATAGTCCAACTGGAGTTCGTCTAACCCACTATCAGTCATGTAAGATATTAATCGTTAGATTAAATTTTAATTAATTTTTATTACTAAATAAAAAAAATAAGTAATTTTTATAAAATATAACTATTCACTACATCATATTTTAAACTTATTATCCTTAGGTGCACAGATATACTAGATACACCTAAAATTCCCGAAAAAAAAAAGGACATCCTTAAAATATTTTTTAGATGTTGTAGGGGTCATTTGACTCAATCGTACAATTTAGAAGAACCAAATCATGAACCTTTAATTTTTATTTGTCAACTACTTGTTACATTATTTTTATAATCATTGGCAAGATTAAATTTCATAAAAATATATAGAACATTCTTATGTATAGATTGTCAAAAGGGTCAAAAGACAACACCATGCTGGATGTCATTATTTAATTATTCACGTTTTTTAAATATATTCTCTAGCCAATAGTAAATCAATCCTACAAAGATTTCATTGAAAAAGAAAAAGTGCATTCTTGATTTAATGAAGTATATTCAACAACTTGCAATTCTAATTAAAATTGGGTCCACAATATTTATGCTTATAATTAGTATTATTTAAAATTTAACTAATATTATATACTTTTTCTATTCCATAATATAACTTACCTTTATCATTCTTTTTTTTTTAAAATATCTTTCAACTAATTTTATTAACTTCTTAAGATCATTTAATATTTTACATTAATAAATAAAATATAAATTATGTTACGTAAAATGACAATAATTTTAAATTAAAATGCTAAATTTTGATTATTATATTATTTTATTTTCAATCATATAATGATATAAAAAATTACAATGACATTTACATGCGCTCAAACCATCATGATTAGTATTTTAGTAATTTCTCAGGTTATTAAATAAATGGGTGTTAATTTTTTTTTTAAGTGTGAAATTATTGTAGAATGAACGAATGAAAAAGGACTGAAGGAGTAAGATTTATGATCACCTTCTTTATTAATGTCAAGATTTACCCACAAAGAAAACCAATTAGAATCTTAAAAGGGTATGATCATATACCTTGATGCATATCACACAAATATATAATTATTAATGTAGTTGTTTAGTAAGAAAGATATGGTACAAAGTTTTTTTTGTTATTATTATTGGAATAAAGTTCATTAAAAAAAAAACTATTCACAATATTGTAATTTACTTAGGTAGATAAAATCACTTTTCAAAATTTGATAGGCACCGCATGCGCCATGAGACTAATAATACTATATCTTATCAAACTAGGGATAAAAGGTGGTATCAAATCAAGATTTTATTCACTTTATTTCATCCATGATTTTTCATTCTAGAGATTATATTTGTATTGAATAAATTTCATATTGGAAAAATGATTCATGCTAAAATATAAACTATGTTGAATAATAATATAATATATATAATTTGATTTTGGCTAATTACATCACATTGCTAGATAGACAAACAGATTTATTTCCCATAATTATTTTTATGCATAATAATGATGTTTATGTGATAATACTATGTGTATCAAGTGTTATTTAATCTCGTGGTTAAATTATGACTTCTCATTAACATTTAGAATTATTATATTTTTATTTTGAGTTTTATAGTCAATTTACTTAGTTAATTAAATATTTCAAACCGCATATATTAGAATCAAACCATCGCAATTTATTACTTAAAGTTGAATAGGTTTTATTATGTTAAACTTATTCGTCGTACTGTCAAAGTATTGGCACATTGTATTGCTTGAACTTTACGAAATTTTGCAAGCCCCCATTGTTGGGTAGAGCCTCCTAACTTTGTGGATGGTCTACTTGATATCTCTTGTTTTTATGATTCTTAATGGATGCGCGATCGTTTGTTTAAAAAAAAGTTTATTACATTTGCTCAGAATTTTTTCGTCAATTAATTACAAATCAAATAAATAAACTATATTATAACCTAGACATGGACATTTTAATTGGAAATGGCAGTTCCAATCGAAATCGGAATCTGTCAAAATTGGATATATTTTGATTTAGTTCTAGCTCCTCGTTTCATGGAACCAGAATCGAAACTTCCGATTCTAAATTGACTATTTTTTATATATTTTTTAATACTGATTTTAAAGAATTGGTTTCAAAAATTCCAAAATCGAAATTCGCGATTTCGAATCGAGGTGCATGACTACTATAACCCCGTACATCAGTACATGGAATATCATAATGTGTGTTTTGTTTATTGGAAAGGGCTCGTAAGGAACCGAAGAGTTGTGGAATTTGGTAGTGTCAAAAGGTTATTAATTTGGCTCAATATTTTTGTGGCCTACTATGCGTAATTTAATATTAATTGATATGTTATTTATTGAGCTTAATAGCTAAGTTCCAATTCTAAGATGAAACCTCCTGAGAAGTAATACATCAACACGTTGACAGTATTTTATTAGAAATTATGTATGTTTATTAATTGAAAAGAGTGACTCTTGCGTGCACTAGGGCACACCGTACACCTTTAGAATTTAATATTATGGGTAAGAGTACATTATTTTGTTCTAAAGGGTATACACTTTAATTAGTAAGGGTACACTATTTTGTTCTAAATAGTATATATTTTTTATTAATATTTTTTTATTTTTCTTCAGAAAATAAAGGGTACACATCTTTATACTAAAGAGTATACAATTTAACACAATATTCTAAAGGCCGTGTAAAGAGTATACAATTTAACACAATATTCTAAAGGCTAACGGAGTGTGCCCGTGCACCCGAGTGCACACGAGTTTTTTCCAATTGAAAATATTATCTCCTACAACAAAGTGCACTTTGATTAATTGAATCAAGAATTCTAAATTGAGTAACTAAAAGTTTTCCAACATTATTATTAATATATATTAAAAACCCGACGGAAAGTGTTTGAAAATGAAATGAGAAATTTAGAATTCTAAGTCAAATTGTGGCAAAGTTTTCTAGATTCATCTAAGTATTAAATAAACTTTGTGGTTCGTTAATTACATTATTCTAATCTTGCAATTTCGATAAATTACTTTCAATTAATGGAAATTTTCAATTTAATTTGGCTTATATATATTTTAGCACTATATTAGTTTGAATTTGTTTCAAATTTTGTTGAAAATGAATCTAAATTTGATCGTTAATATTGATGAAAACAAAACTATTCTCATAAATTTATAACATAATAACTATTTAGTACAACACTTGAACTTAGCATAAAATCGTTTTAATGTATTTGCTTAAAATTGTCTCATGCATGATTATTTTTATGTGCACTTAAAAGTGTATGATCAAAATTAAAATTAGTTTTCGATTGGGAGAACTAAATTTGCAATTTCTCTTTTGTTATATTATTATTATTAAATCTTTGGTAGATTAGAAGCTTTGGTCATTTGGAAAACAGAGGCCATGGCAGGGGTAACAAAATAATTTAGATTAGAAAAATAAAACACTTTAAAACATTAGTTGTCTGTTTAAAAATAAACAAATAATAAAAGTAGTTATTGTCTTAAAAGTAGATCAATTTAAGAGTAACTTCATTAAAAATAAATCTTTCTTTTTAAAGAATAAATATTAGATGCAGATCGATAATGGTTTCTGGGTGGGCCAAAATAAAGTCTTTATTGTTATTATTGTGTTTTTATCAAACTCACAAAATGGTTGAAAAGGTTTGATTTGTATTGATTTTAAACTCACCTAATCATTAAATATGAGTCCACTTATATTTTGATAATGGTAAAGTTAAATAGTAGATATGTGTAAAATTCTAATCATCCATAAAAATTAACTTTTGTGTATTAATGTGATACACATTTTAATGTGTGATTTTTGTTCACCTTTAATTTCTAAGTCTAATTTCACATGTAGTTATATTAATTACGTAATCCCACCATACTTATATTCATACTTTTTTTTTCTTTCACACTTATCCTCACAATCTTTTTTTTTTTTAAATCAAATCAACTAATAACCTCAGTAGTCGTCAATTTATTAAGATAAAAATACCATTCACACTGAACACACATAACATATTTTATATTTTATTTATTACATAAAAAGTATCACAATATTTCAAAAAAATCAATAAAATTAATTAAAAATCAATTTATATAACATATTTTATATTTTATTTATTACATAAAAAAGTATCACAATATTTTAAAAAAAATCAATAAAATTAATTAAAAATCAATTTATTTAAAATTACTTATTTATAGTATCGGTGCAATAAATGTGTGAAACATTATTCAATTAAATAACCATAGAGATCTATATGACATGATAACAGAGCATACAATTGTACCAAGAAAATTTTCATTATTATATACTATAAATGATTTTCTTTTTAACTTTCCTAGTTATAAAATTGTGAAATTATCTATCATACTTTAGATCTAAAATCTTGTGTCCCTCCTCATAAAAGAAAGAAGGTATAACTTAGTAATAATACCAATAATTTTGTTTCTATTATCATTACAAGTTGGCCTCAGTAATAATGAGTCCACAATGTGTGCTTTCACAATAATCTACCTATCTCTTCATATTTATTTATTTATTTATTTATTTATTTATTTTCACAATAATCTACTGTCTCTTCACATTTATTGTTATTATTATTTTTTTTTAAATATGGAATTCAAAGATTTACCTTGTACACAAATTGCAAGTGTTTCTTTTTTTTTTCTAATAAAAATAATAGGAGAAATAGGCAACAATTTACATTATACAATAAGATTTTTTTTTAATTCCACTTTTTTTTAAAAAAGTGTTAAAATGTCAAGGTACAAAAATAATCTTGACTAGATTGTTAACTCAATTAAGATTTAAAACTCGATTATATATATTTATGATATGATTCTAAATATTTTTATGATTTGATTGTACATATTACGACTCTATTTTAAACATGTTTATTATGATTCGATTTAGACTTTAAATTGAATTATAATTCGTATCAAGGATATTTTAATTATTTTGGGTATTTTAACATTTACTATTAAATGTGGGGCATAAATAAAAATTATTAGATTCAAATGGTTAAACTGAAATTTTACCCAAAATAATAATAATTGTGGCCTTGCAAGTTGCAAGTGGTAGCCCATATATTCCTTAGATACCATTCAAAGCACCTCAATAATGTGGATTTTCCTATAATAATCTTCATTTTGCAAATTGTCTTATAACTCTTAGCCAAAAATAGAAAGTTTGCAAAGTAAAGGCATCACTTATATGAAGCTTTCACAACCACATAAGAAACTAGAATCATCAACAAAATATATATGTAGGCCAACCCATGTGTACTATGGATTCATGTGTTTTTGAATTGGGATTTCCAATATCATACCTTATAGTGTGTTTGCATTCACATTTGAATGTTCAATTATAAAGTCTCACTTTAATATGTCTTACTTTTACTTATTTTTAGATGTGAAATATCATTGAAACATTTACATATAAAACGCTTCTTAAGTTACAATATTATGACTTTTTTTTCAATATTTATGTGATATTTTTATGTCACTTTATAACGGGTTACTTTTACTTATTTTTAGATGTGAAATATCATTGATACAAATATATACATATAAAACACTTCTTAAGTTACAATATTATGACTAATTTTTTTTAAAAAATAAAAAATTGTTAAAGTGGGACACCATAAAATTATATTAAGATATAAACTACAACCATAGAAAGGAGATACAAAAGGAAGCAAAATAATACCTAAAAGACTATAAGGCTGTGTTTGGATTGAGTCATTTCAAATTCATGAATTTGAAAATGAGTGGATTTTAAATTCCTTAGATTTTAAATCAATTCATTTGAATTCCACTGTTTGGATAAATTATGGATCTTTGAAAGAATTTCAAATTCATAATTCAAAAATTATTTTTTAAAATAAAATTTTATATATAATAAATAAAAATAATAAAATTTTATTATATTAAATATTAAAATCTAAAATTTAATTAAAAATATTTTTTTTTGGAGGAAACTCTACCACCCAACCTACCCCTACCCACCACCCATCCCCAAATTTTTTTAATAAAATTTTAAATTTTTAATATTTGAATAATAAAAAATATTATCACCCAGCCCTATCCCCTACCCACCCACCCCCCTCCCCCATCCAACACCACCCCATCCAAAAAATTTTTTTAATATAAATTTTAGATTTTAATATTTAAATAATAAAAATATTATCAGCCAATCCTACTACCCTATCCATCCACCCACCCCACCCCCACTCTCACCACCCCCCACCCACCAATTTTTTTTAAAAAAAAAATTTAGATTTTATTATTTAAAAAATAAAATCTAAAATTTTATTAATTTTTTTTTGGTGGGATGAGGTGGGGTTGGGTGGGGGTGGTGGAGGGGATTAGTTTGGATTGGGTGGTAATATTTTTATTTTTTTAAATATTAAAATCTAAAATTTTATAAAAAAATTTTTTTGGGGGGTGGTGGGTGGAGGGGGGGTGGGTAGGGGTAGGTTGGGTGATAATATTTTTATTATTTATTTAAATATTAAAATTTAAAATTTTATAAAAAAAATTTTTTAGGATGGGGGGTGGTGTTGGTGGAGTGGGTAGGGGGTAGGGTAGGGTGGTAATATTTTTATTATTTAAATATTAAAAATCTAAAATAAAAAAAAAATGGGGGGTGGAGGGTGGTGGAGGGGGGTGGGTAGGGGGTAGGCTGGGTGGTAGAGTTTAAAACATAAAAAATATATTTAATATTAAATATTTTTAATTAATTTATTAATTTTATATATTATTTTTATATATTAATATATCAATTACACAACAACAGAAGGATTTCAAATGACACGGTTTGAGGATTTGAAATCCATTAAAAAAATTCAAAATCAAATCCATTGATTTGAAATCCATTAATTTAAAATCTTGAATTTATAAATTCATTGATTTCAATGTTATCCAAACATGATAGAAGAATTTGAGGGAATGATTTATAAATCTCTCATCAAATCCTTCCATTCAAACACAACCTAAGAGTTTGGAAGTAATCATTAAATGAATCGAACATAACCATGTATAATCTAATTAGGATTCTTAAATCATCGAACATTCCATCAAAAAGTTCAAATTATTCCCACTCTAATTATACCACTAAAAATTCCACTGTGCCACTCTAACAAACAATAATACACACATAAATGGTGAAAAAGTTTAATTTTACTCTATAATTACATGGATTAATTAAATCTTCGTTAATTTTCACGTTTAATTATGAAGTACTCCATCCGTTCGCAATAAAGATCTCATCACTCTCATATCAATGTGCATAAAGTAAATGAGATCGTTATGGCCGAACTGAGGGAATATGTTACATGCACACTATTAGTATAATGAAACTCTTGACACTATAAGAATTTTTTATACCCTAAAATAAATTCTATGTCAATGGTAAATTCTAAATTTATAAGTAAAATTGAGAATGAAGTACAAATTAATATATAATACTATATGAGCCACTTGGATGATTTTATAATTATACCTTTAAAATTTGCACTTGACCTTAAGATTATATTGTTTTCTATATTTTAGTCTATATAATCCATTTTCTAGTCGGAATTTAGTTTAATTGATTACATAAATCTCACATATCTTTAACACACATCACATCATGCTTTCTGTCACATCACTCCTATTCTTACATATCTACTTTACTTAAGTCCACTTAATTCTAAATCTAGATTTCTTATTCTTACATAAAATCTTAAACAAACGTCGTTAAAGATAAGGATTAAACTACTAAATTTATAATTTGAGGTGAAATAAATTATTTACCACTATGGTGAAATGTTCTACAAATTATTAAAGTGAGATTATAATATAATAGGTCAGTTGAAAGGTAACTGTTTGCTGTTTGCACGTGGATAATTTTAAGGTTTTTATTTGTTTTTTGCACGTGGATTAAGGAGTATTATTATTATAGGTAAAATGAGCAGTTGTATTAGAGGGAAGTTGTGGGTCATATTGTGTACTTTTTTTACTAAATAGAGAAAATTAATACATTTGAAGCGGACACCAGGAATAGTAAAACGAGTAGCTTGTAAGTGGCCGGAGGGAGTATATATATTTTAAAAGCTAATATAAAATCTTAAAAATAAACTTAAAATTTTATGAATATAAAATATTAAAGGAATCACAAAACTCTATTGTTAGGCAATTATTGCGCACCTCAATTAAATCCCCAAGTATAGGGATATCAATTGTAGAGGCAAGTACCCCCAGTTAAAAATAATATCGTTCCCACTGAGACAACTAACTATTTATTTAATTTATATTACTATTCAATTAGAACTATTGTAACCAATTTTCAATTGTTTGAATATGATTATAATCTAAAGTATTGAAATATTAAATAACTTAATAAATAAAAGCAAGGAGTAATTCAAAATTAATCAAGAGAGAAATAGCAGCTCTAAAGTATCAGGTTTAATGTAATTGATTTGGTCTCCTAGACGTCCTACTGTTCATTTATACTGTCTTAATGGATTAACATTATAAAATAACGCGTGAATAGTTTTAATCCTCCTTCCTAGATACTAATAAGGCGAATTTTATAAACCTTCGGATGACCAATTCGACTAACATATATTCTCTGGAATTCATATTCAATCTTATTCACTTACTACTTGATTTCCTAATTGTATTGTTCCACTAGGATAATCAAGTACCCTATTTACTAGCTCTTAGGATTAGCGTGTTCACGGGCAAACTACTCTAATCCATAGCAATCAAACAGTATCAAGTACAAATGTACACAAGCTAACATAACATATCAAGGATCACGGGAAATATCAATAACATGCTATGAAGACGTTACAAACGTATGATAAAGTTTGGATAAAAACGAATAAACAAGGATTATCCATAGTATAAATTCACAAGATTTGTCTAGGTTCCCAAATCAACTACATCTAACCCTCAATCCTTAGAACTGTAAAGGGTTTTAGCCCATGAGGTTACACACAACCCTCGTGGCTATCAAATTCATAACAAAACAAACAATTGAAAAGAATAAAGAGAAATACGAAATCTTAGTGTCACGTGGTTCACGTTCTCCTTCCGTCTCTCCGATTGGATTGACTCTCTAAACCACACTTGAATCTTCCTCCGGACCGATGGGATGGATGGATGAATGGTTTGATATGAATTGGGTGATGGATGGATGGTGCGTGAATTGAATTCTCTGTGTATTTTTTGGTGAATGATCGGTCTCTCTCTAGGTGTTCTGATCCCCCTTTTATATCATGGGCCACGAAAACTGACTCTACTGGGCTCTATATCATGTTTGTCACGTACAGGGGATTAAAAATCCTAATTTTTGGTCCAAACTAACGCAACACGAGTTGGAGTGACCAACTCGAGTTGCCAACACGACTCGAGTTGCCTTATGTTGCAACTGGAGTAACCCAACTCGAGTTGTGTTGCCAAGTCGTGCGTCCGCCTGTCAAGTCGAGCTGCCATGCTCTGAAACTTATTTTTCTCCGTACATTAACACGAGTCGAGCTAGTAAGTCGAGTCATCGCCTGTCAACTCTTATTGACTCACTGGATAAAATTCGATGCTGCTCTGCCTCACACGACATACAACTCGAATTGCCCCATATGCAACTCGACTCGAGCTGCAAGTCGAGCTGCTCAAGACAAGTCGAGTTGGCTCATTGATCAATTCTGACCCTCTACGGCACCTTACTCGACTCGAGTTGCTAAGTCGTGCTGACTCATGCAACTCGAGTAAGCCCCTTTTCAGCTCGTTTTTTTCCGTCTTCGGTTTTGCTTCATTTCTACCCTGTTTTAACTTTCAAAACTCAATAAAACCCATTAGTAGCACCATAATCATGTAAAATACATAAGCTACGCAATCCGACATGAATATATGGTCTTCCCTTAACACAAACAAGGTATTATGAGACCGAAAAGATGTAAATTTTCACTCTCATCATCTATCATACGACAAAAGTGACAAAGGAATTATTGTCTTAATAAATATTCAATTATTTAATAACTATTTACAAAAAACTTTTAAATAACTATATATTTGTGGAAAAATGTAGAATTATAATTATAATAATATATAAATAAAGACGAATATACTAAATTATTGTGGTCCAAGATACTGTTCATCATTTATTTTTAGGTTTATTATATTATTTTTAAATTTTAAATAAATTCATTTATTTATTTAATTTATATGTATGAAAGTGTGATATTAATATTTGAGAAACTCTCTCTCGTGGGACGGATTATTTGTGAGACGGGTTAACCCACCACTAAATTATATTGTGCTTATTATATAGATAAAGTATGTTTATTTGTAGCTAAAATATGTCAATTATAAATCATATTATAACATGCTAAAATCATACTTTAATGTATAATTTAACATACTTTATAAAATATACTTTAACAACCATTAAACATACTTTATCTAAATAATAAACATAATTTAAGACGTCTCACAAACCGTCTCAAATAAAGTAACATATCATAAGAGACTTTATCTTACTATTTAAGAGTTATTTTTCTCATGATTTATAACTAACTATTTATTGAGTATATCATATTAATTTTTTAAAATTTTATCATTAATTTATTAAAAATGAAATACTATATGTAAAAAATGAAACAGAATAACTACTGAAATATGTAAGTGACAGTCACGACAACATTATTTTACGTTAGAGTAATGAATTATTATTTTTTATTAAAAATATTATCATTTTTAAAAAAAATGTTATTACTTTTTATTTATACTTTAAATTGTTCATGAAATTATAACAATATTATTATAACTTTTTATTAATTAAATATCATTTTTTATTATAAAAGATATAATTTTTTATCTGTTTTACTATAAAATCATTTTTTAAAATGTTCCTACTTAAGTCTTGGACAATTCTTAAGTGACATGTAACCACTAGTGACCATCTCACAAAAGGTGTGCATCATGTGGGGGTGTGCACACCGATCACTGGTCAATGGCCACAGATCACCTGAGTAACCCTTTTAAGTCTTTGCCAATAAATAAATATACGTGGAAGGTGGGGAGAGGTGAGAAAAAAAAAGAACTTGGGTGGGGTGGTGGCAATGTGGCAAAAGTGGGTCGACCATATTTGGGCTTAAACCATGCTTAAGTGGGCCCAGATAAATAATATCAATGTCACATCTTAAGTGGGTGGGCCTACTAGGCGCTTTCGCTTCTCTTCATCTTAATGGGCCCATCTCAACCCATCTTCTAACATTTCTATTCGGCAGTTTTTACCGTTGGTTTACCATATTTTAGATTTCATCATATGCAGGAGTACAATCATTTTAATTGGAGGTACATTATGTAAATCAGTTACAGTCATCATAATTTCTTGCACTTAATTTATATGAAAAAACTAATATAGTAACAGCGTGTTACGCGATATTAAAAATTTTTATTTTAAATTTGAAATATTTTATTTAATAAATAAATACGAAAGTATCAATTTATTAATAGTTGAATACACCTGTATATTACATTTTTAAATTTTATAATTAACATTATTTTTTTATATAAAAAATATTATTATGTGATAGTTTTTTTAATCAATAATGTTTAACTTATAAAAAGCACTACACATAAAAATTTTTCATAATTAAATATAATATAATGTTGATAAGTAAATCATTAAATTACATAAAATAAAAATAAAAAGAATTAAATGAATACCAACCAATTAAAAAATAACACATATGAAAAAAATTTTAAGAATGCATAAAATGTTGACACATATGTTTTTACCGAAATTTATTTTAGGTAACTACTTGTGAATTTTATATATATTAAGATAAGATTGCATCAAATTAAATTCAATAACTAATAGTATTAATTTTTATTTACTAGAAATAATTACTGATAGGTACACACTTTGTACCCCTAATTACTACTAGATACATTGATTTAAAATAATTATTATTTAATACAAAATATTAAAGTAAAATACCAAATATACCCCTAAACCCATATACCTTTAAAACACTAACCCCAACCTCCACCCACCACCGGACCACCGCTGCCGCTGCCGGACCGCCGCCGTCGCCGGCGGAGCTCCGGCGGCCGATCGCCGGAAAATCTATTCGTCAGGAAAAAAAAAAAAAACTGATCGCCGGAAAGCTGCCGCGCCGCCGCCGCCGGAGCTCCGGCAGCCGGTCGCGGGAAAAACTGTTCGTCCAAAAAAAAAAAAGAAAAAAAAAACTGGTCGCCGGAAAAACTGCCGCCGCCGGAAAAGCTGCCGGATCGCCGCCGCCGGACGACCACATTTTTTTGCTGCACACACTTTTTTTTTCCTGCACACACTTTTTTTTGCTGCACACACTTTGCTGCACATGAACTTTTGATGCACACAATATTTATGTGCAGCACATTAATAGGGGTAATATTGGAATATCACTATATATTTTTGTACCTAGTAGTAATACTTTTGTATGTTTGTATCTCATAGTAATTTAGGGTTTTTTTGTGTACCTAGTAGTAATCCTCCCTATTTACTAATATATATTTATTTATTAATAAATGTATTTGATTTAAATTTGGGTGCACGATTATTAATTCATACACCCGAGCATACATAATATTTTATCAATTTAAATTAATTACAAATTTGTTTTAGTTATAAATGATTTTCAATTAATTTGGTGAAATAAAATTAATATTAAGTAAATATTAAATTATATATTAATTATTCAACCAACTAAATTTTCAAAATATTATTTGTTCATTATTCATTTTTTTCAATTAAAATTTTAATTATAGGTGTTATCTTTATAAATAATTAAAAACTTAAAATACTTTATTTTAAGATCAAATTAAAATTATTCTTTTATGCATATCATAATTAATAATTTAAAGTTTTTAATGACATTAAATCAACACTCATGTTTTAAAAAATTTATATTAGAAAATTACTTTAGAATAGATATATCAAGATAATTAAGTTCGATCAAAACCAAAACACAATTAATACATAATCATAAATACTCAACCAATAGAAACAAAACATATATAAAATTTTATTTTGAGAAGAACAAAATTGCAATATGTGTGTTTTCAAAAAATTCAAATAAAAAAACTACTTTACAAATATATATATTAAGATATTCTTTAAGAAAATACTATAAATAAATTTAAGAATAAAGATAATTAACCCTTAAATTATAAGAATGAAATAATCATTTTACATGCCCATACACAAGGATTAAATTAATAATTTGTTATTTATAATATTTGAATGTACTTTATTTAAAAAATTATCACGCTTACTTTGTACACATAATTCACTTTATTATTTATTTATTATATAATAATACTGTATAATATATATCCTAAAAAATCAATAACTCTAATCAATAAAATTAGAGGCAATCCCCGAAAATATCTAAAATAAATAGACAAAAATCATTGACACCTGTTTGGCCATTTTTAATTAGACCAAAATACCCCCAATCTATCGGAATGCTATGTTGGGATTCCGACACTGAATCCGACATACCTCCACCCTGCCAAAATACTATGTCGAAGTTTCGACATCGAATCTGAAATCATCGGATGTGGGATTCGGTGTCAGAACCCCGACATAGCATTCCGACAGGATGGGAGTATTTCATCGGATGTCGAAACCCCAACATAGCATTCCGACATGATGGGGATATTTTGGTCTAAAATTTGATAATTGAATAGGAATGTTATACAAATTAAATGATGGTTGACAATAATTTTTTACTTAAAAAAAGGGATAAATGGGTCATTCTCCCATAAAATTAGTATATATTTAAAAAGGAAAGGAAAAAATGGTAAAATAAATGTGAACAATAATTTGAAAGAAATTATATATTATAATATAATATTTCAATATTATTTGCAATTAATTAACATATAAATTTTATTTTTAAAAAAATTGTATAACCTAATTAACAAAAATCTATTTAGATTGGGGATGAAAAAAATTTTGCCCCATAAGTTTGACCATGTACAATATTTGCCCTAAAAAAGATAATATTTGGGCATTTGCCCCACTACCTTCATAATTGCGTCAATGTTGCCCCGTTTTGGCCGGAATTTGACTTTTCGCCGGAATCGATCACATGCATGTCACGTGATCATCGGATTTGGTATTTTCCAGCGAAAAAAAATATTTTTTTGCCCCGTAAGTTTGGTCATGTACAATTTTTCATTAGAATTGATCACATGCGTGTCACGTGATTATCGAATTTGGCATTTCCCGGCGAATTTACTGACCTGGCGACACAGTGAAATCCACATCAATAACAACAATAATAATATTTTATTAAAAATTTAATTAAAAAAATATCCTCCATCAATGCACTCAATTCTCACATGCCCTCCACGTACTTCCACCATCTTCGCAAACTCCCTCTTTTTGTCAATTAGAGGATCCCTCGTTTACCCTCTCACCACCATGGGCAGCAGCCGTTGGATCTTCCGCTCGCGCCACCCTACTCACGTCACCAAGCTTCCCATCATCATCTACTTCCACGGCGGAGGATTTGTATTCTTGAGCGCCACCACTCCATAATTTTCCACGAGTCATGCAACCGTATGGTTGCTCACGTTTCTTCCCTCATCACTTCCGTCGAGTAATACCTAGCATTAGAGAATCATCTTCTGGAGGCATAGGACGATCTCATGGATGAAGTGCAGTGGGCTAAAACCTAAGCACTCGCCGGTCGTGATGCCAACCCTTCGATCGAAGAATTCGCTGAATTCTCTAGTGTTTTCCTAATGGAAAGCAGCGTCGCCGGCAACATGGTCTACCACGTGGGAATGCGTGCACTTGATATTGATCTCCATATCACAATTAGAATGTAACGTCCTGGGTTACGCTATGGGATTGGGACGCTATTAGATATACATATCCCAATATAATAATAAAGGGGTTCGAGAATGCACATCGAAAATAATATATAAATCCCCAAAGCGATAATATAATAAAGCAAAAGTTGCATAGAGATTCTTTTATATAACATTGTCTACTCTCCCGAGTAGAGTGAAATATCCAAAACAAGTACGTTCAGATGATATATCTGAAATAAAGTTCTAACAGAATACTAAAATTTAAGTCAGGGCTTGGGACAACTGCAAGAGTCTCTTCCTCTTCTAAACATAGTTCTGAAAATCAATAAGAGGTGAGCGTCTAAAATACACTCAGTGGGTTAACTTAAATGATTGCACAGTTAAAAATAAATATGTATGTCAAATATACCATAAAATGTAACATATGCCAATTTAATTAAATATTTTTTGCACATTGTCGTTCAATAACTAAATGAAAATATTTTAGATCGAACCGTCATCCGATAACTTGTGTTAGTTGGTATATGTGCACCAGGCCGTCACCCCAGTACGATGTTAGTATACTTTGAAATACATTTTAGTACTGAACTGACGTAGCCAGTAACTTGTGTTAGTTGGTATATGGGCACCGAGTCGTCACCCCGTACAAGTGTTAGTAGAAAAATATTTGTCATCGAACTAAAAGCACACATGACACATAACATGACATATAAGTAACACATATCACATCTTAACATAGCAATCATGACATAAAATGTAGCACTCGGTAAAGAGTGAAAGTTACCCCACCTCAAACTTTTCAGGGAATAGTATGTTGACTAGATTTGCCTTTCGAAATCAGGCATGCCTGCAAGGGTATACTAAACTGAGTTCTACTTATAATAAAATTCCTATTACTAAAATTAAATTTCTAATATAATTAAAATAAACTAAGTATTAACTCAAGAAAATATAAATAGTTAATCGTTACATAAAATGGATTAAGATAAATATTTACCCTTAAAATAGAAATACATACCTTAAAATTTAAATTAATAATTTAACAATCATAGTTTAAAATTTTAAAAATAAATCGTAACATTAAAAATATATGGATACAAATAATATTAATTATATTAAAAACGGATATCAAATAAAGATTCTATACCTAAAATAATATAAATGTAAAATTAATATAAAAAGTTAAATTGATATAAAAATTATAATTATAAGTATAAATAAAATATTAAAGTATATATATAATTATAAAAATATTTAATATTAAATATCTTGCAGATGTCGTGTACATAAACCAAATTTTGTCAAAATTTAAGAACACAGTTATTGAGTTGTCGATTTCAAAATTTACATTTTATTATATATATATATATAATATAAAAGTAAAAAAAAATATACTTAATATAATATAAATAACAATTATAGTATATATATATATATATATATATATATATATATATATATATATATATCATGAGCACACACACAGTCTGTAAATTTCGAAAGAAATATAATATAAATTACAATTATAGATACATACCTACTGTTAAAAACTTTTCAAAACTTAGTTTAGATGTATTTATTATTATTAACGCTAATAAATAAATATATATATATATATATATATATATATAAATTGCAATCAAGTCCCTACATTATATTAAATTCTCATTTAAACTTACTCTAAACTTAACTTTATTACAAAATTACCCAACTTGAGTTATACAACTCCATTTGAAAATTCGAAAGTACGTATGGAGTCCTCTCAAGATGAGGATCACATGCATACTAATTTTTCATGAAAATAACGAAGTTTAAAGGGGATAAAATTTTAATACGAAGTGGGTCTCTTCCCATCTTCTTCATTTCACGTCCAAACTCAAAACAAATTATATGTTTGTGATCCTCGTGAGGAGAGCTTCAAAATGACCTATAATATCAAAGTTATATCCCAACAAAATAAAATATGCCATTAAAGAGTTGAATATTTCGACTGAGTTTTTCTTACTCATACGAAATCCTTTTCACAAAAGAGTTATATATATGGAATCTACGCATCGAGACGATCATTTAAGTATATAACATGATAAAAATAAATTTCAAAAGTGAAGATGAAAGAAATACAACCGTGTTATATATATATATATAAATATATATATATATATATATATATATATATATATATATATATATATATATATATACTCACCTCACCTTTTTTTTTTGGATTCTTCTGTAAATTTCTTGAGCAATTACAATGGTAGAAAAGATAGATTTATATATATATATATATATATATATATAGAATGTATTGGGTTAAGGGTTAATAAGGTAAAATTCATTGTATGATCTAATCAAATTCCCTCCACTTATTTTCCAGGCTTATCCGATTTAGCAATATCCACATCATCCTTTCTCTTATCAGGTAAGAGAGATTTTTAATATTATTATAATACACTATTTATATTTGTAGTAATTATGTAATTATATATATAATAAATAAATAAATAAATGTGGTCATTATTGTGGTTATTACATAGAATCGCGAGACTGATAATGAACCATCCGTTCTTCAGTGGGTGCGAAGGACTGAATCAGAGTTAAAAAAGCCAACGATCCCATCCTCCTTTGTATGGCTCCGATATCATGTGGTTGCTCGTACTGTCGGAGGGTACGGATCGAGGCCATGTATACTGTGATCCGTTCATTGGTGGTAGGCCCTTGGAGGAGAAGATCCGACAGTTGCCGTCCATGGTGGTGAGAGAGTACACAGGGGATCCCTGATTGACAAGAAGAGTGAGTTTGCGTAGATGGTGGAAGCACATGGAGAGCACGTGAGAACTGAGTTCATCGATATTGAGAGTATTTTTTAAATTAAATTACCAATAAAATATTATTATTGTTAATGTGGATGCCACTGTGTTGCTACGTCAGGAAATTCGCCGGGAATGCTAAATTCGATAATCACATGACATGGACGTGATCGATTTTAGTGAAAATGTCAAATTCTGGGAAAAATAGGTCAACATTGGCTCAACTATAAAGATATTGGGACAAATGCCCAAATCTTATCTTTTTTGTGGCAAAAATTGTACATGGCCAAACTTATGGGGCAAAAAATATTTTATCCCGCCGGAAAATTTTAAATCTGATGATCACGTGACATGCACGTGAACGATTCTGGCGAAAATATCAAATTCCGGCGAAAATGGGGCAACATTGGTACAATTATGAAGATAGTGGGATAAATGCCCAAATGATATCTTTTTTGGGGCAAAAATTATACATGGCCAATCTTATGAGATAAAAAAATATTTTATCCTATTTAGATTGCTAAAGTAGTGATTGATAAATTTTTACCAATGAAAATTCAATTTTATTGGTAAATTAATAATTATGTGGGCTATTTATATAATGAATTCGTTAGTAATCTGTTGGTAAATAATAATGGATAAAAATTTATTGGTATTTCTTTGCTAAAAGATAAATATAATTTTTCTTGGCAATCTATTGATAATTTTACAACATATTGAATTCTATTATTAATTAAAAAAGAGTTTATTGGTAGTGTAATACTTTTTCTTAAAAAAAATAATAATATCATTAATAAAATGTAATAATTATTTAAAAAATAATAATAATCTCGTCTAAACAAGAGTACCCAAATTGAATAATATTAGTAAGGCTCTCACACATAAAATTTTTAGACTCACACTGTGATCAAGTCAAAAGTGATTCTTTTTTTGCCAACTCCCTTTTCAAAGATGAACACCTTCTCAACCTAGCATCTTACCATTTACCTAACTTTCTTTTTTGACTGCATATTTATATATGGTCTAGCACTACTTTTTATAAGCAAAGCATTATATTTTGAATCATTTTTAAATTAATTAAGAAATTTAAATAATATTGATATATATTAGGTTGGTTTTAATATAACAACAATAACTAAAGAGCTATATTTGATCTTTATATAAAACCATCTACAATAGATGATCAAAATTAATTAAATATCTCAATCAATTGTTTGATACCCTTACAAACTGATGTTTTGTCGCCATTTTGACAGCATTTTATATTTCTAAAAATGTTAGAATTATTTTTATATATTTACATGTACTAAAAATATTTATTTTTCCTTCAAAATATTAATGCATATGTATATACTATTATATAACAAATTGTTTCTTGTTATCAGCTTAGTGATTATATTCTTATTTTATTCTTAGAATTAATACTTTCTTCTAAAATTGGTGTTAGTTTTTTTTTTTAATATTATTATAATTTTATCATTGTGATTAATGACATAAGCTTACTTCTGTAGTTTTTACATATTTAAGGGTATACAATTGTATGCACTAAGAAGAATATCTATTTCACAAGAAACAAGCTCATATATATACATTAGGAGGGGTCTAAATATTTAATGACATTTAGGTATAACATAAATGTTGAATGGATAACATGGGGAGATAGAAGAAAACTATATACTCATCTTATATGCTAATCATATAATTAAGCTTATTGCATTCAATTGACGGATTAAATTAGTAAAATACATTGAGTTAATTCTTTAAATAAATAAATTAACATAAAATTCATCTCAAAACCATCTCACTCAATTAAGTTACATGTGTCAAGATTTTGCCATAAACAAAATGTTCTCTAGCTTTTTTTCCCTGTCAAATTCTGATTTAATACTGATTTTTTATATAATTTTGATGTACTCATGTATTATATAATATTGAATTAATAAAACATGGAAGAAGAGAAAAAAATCAATATCCTAAAGGAAATGTATAAATCCTTTCCTTTACTATCAATAATATACTAATGACACCGAAGTTGATACAGCGAAATATGCCTTTAAAAAGAATTTTGATATTCTAAAATAAGAATGGATACTGGAATATTAGCAAAGTCTTTATATGTTAGGCAGCTTATTCCTGCATCTATCGTGTAACTTCTTAAATACGTGGTTTCTTATTAATTCATATACTCTGCATGCATTAAAAAAGAAAGAAAAAAATTATATGGCATGATATTAATAATATTATAAATAAATAAATAAACTATAAAAAGTATTTTGTATTAATTAATTTTATAATTTTTTTGAAATGCATAATGACCAATTGAAATCTTAGAAAAATGTAAATATAGATAATTTTAAGGGTATACTTGGGTGCATTTGGAGTAATATTTGTGCATTCGAATAATCTCAAACATCAAATTAGCATTCTTGTATGGGATGAGTATATATGAGACCAATTCACCCATTATTAAAGTCATATTAATATATAAATAAAATATGCATTGTTAAAATAAGTTTGCAATGAATTGTATTATAAAATCTTAAAATCATATTTTAAGCACGTATCATTCATCATATTTTTAATAACATATTTTAATTATTAATTAATATATTTTACCATTAGTATATATTTTAGCATGTTTCACATATCACCTAACATAAATACCGTCTCATAAAAGACTTTATCTTATATTAGAATGTTGTTAATATAATACTAGATTAAATAATAATAATTTTCTAAAACATCTATAAATCTTACACTATTATTACGAGGAGTATAAAATAACTAATAAACTCTTAAGATTTTATAATAGATCTTAAAATTAGGAGTATAACTACGGTGCACTTAGATAATATAGCAATGGTTAGATGGATATTTTTTTATTTAATTTTCATCCCTCACTAAAATAAAATAATTAAAAATAAATTTAATAACAACTCGTTACATCCTCAAGTTTACATGAAAGTTGTAGTGGTGCAACCGGTACACCTCTTAATAACCCTAAAAGTAAATATGAAATAATAAAATGCATTGAATTTTATGAGTGATATCTTAGTTCATTCGTGGAACAATCGTGTGATCCATATCACCGAAAAAACACATTCTGATTCCCAACCCATATATACACAATGCATGTGAATTTAATTTTATTCTTCAAAATAAACCAACTATATTCTTCATCATTTTGACTAAATACTGTTAATTTGTTGCCCAATCCACTGTAACTGATTCTTTAAGTTGAATTTCGAAGGTTCCTTTTGTAAAAAAATTCAACATATACATAGTAAAATGTGTCTTTTTTTTATTTTTTTATTCAATTTAAAAACTAATTAATTCGGGTAGGCTAGAACTCACCGTCCACCAGCGAAGACCCCATCTCAAATCAGAGCTTTGAACTCAGTATGGACTGACTTCATAGATGTTCATCGCATCCGCAAATTTCGAACCTCAAGTCTTAGGGGATTTCACCTTAAGACACTTTAAGCAACGTTTGGTTTCATTTCACGCCAGAGTTTTGCACTCTGGATAGACTGATCCAACCATTGTTGATTGCAATCGTTAGTATCAAATCTGAGATTTTAGAGAATTTCACCTTAAGACATCTCAAAGCCTCACAGTTAGGCTAACCCCTAAAAGTTAAAATAACATTATTAATATAATTATTAAAATTCTTTCAATCAAAAAATCAAAATATAAATTAACTATCAATTTGGGTCAGAATATTTTTTTTATCAATAGGAGAATTGAAAAAATAATCAACAATTTAATATCCATGATCATAAAATAGTTTAAACTAGTTTAACAAATGCACTATATTTCACATATTTAGTATAAATCTCAATTTTCTTTTATAATTTTTTATAATTAAAATTTATAATGACACGCTAGTAAAAATTTTGTATAGTTATAATTAGAATATTTTAAAAAAATTATTATTTAGGGTTTACACACACACATATATATATATACATATATATATATATATATATATATATATATAAATTGTTCATAATTTATTTACTATATTAACATAATAATTAATCTCATGATACTTCCTAATTATAAGAATTTTTAAAAAAATTATGATTTAGGGTTTATATATATATATATATATATATATATATATATATATATATATATATATATATATATATATATATATATATATATATATATATATATATAAATTGTTCATAATTTATTTACTATATTAACGTAATAATTAATCTCATGATACTTCCTAATTATAAGAATTTGGATCCACTATTGATTTATCCCCAAACATTCAACAATTAAAATTAAATATTCCATCACTAAGAAATTAAATAAGTATCACGTATGATCGTTCAACTTCGATTCAAAAAAAAAAAAAAAAGACATTAAATCGATTTAAATAATGTAGGTCATGTGATGTAAATGAAATGGAGATAATTCATTCTACCTTAAATGTAGACAAACAAGGCGTTATTGTCAGAATTTGATTCTTAAATTTGGATGACAGATGTGGCATGTTATGACGACATTTTCCGACTCACGAAATGAAAATGAGACAACCAAAAATGGAGGATTAATAATGAGAATTAAATTAAATTAAATTAAAAAAATAATAATAAAAACCTTAAACTGATCAAAGTGGCAAATATACATAGGATGCATTGCATGCTGCTGGTTTTTCAGAAAACAGGTTTGGTTGGAGAGTTGTTAGTTTTTGCTGCAATTACAAGGCCAAGGGGCTGCCTATGCCTACACGTGATATATATATTATATTTCTAATTTTCTATGCCAAATTATTTGAAAAACAAAAAGTAAATAATATTAGTTTTTGTTGAATCAAATTCATACAAGTATTTGTTATATGATACTTTAATACATAAATTGGTTGTAAATGAAATAAAATATCTTTGTTAAAAAAAATAATTAACATTGCATTAAATGTTCACATGGAAAAAAAATATGAAAGAAAATTACAACTCTAATGATGTTGTCATATACTGTGTCTTTAATAATATATATGCGAAATTTTTTATAGGACTGATTTAGTGCAACACAGAGAAGATAATTATTTATTTAAAGTTTTATTTAATTTTTCACTAAACACCTTATGCAAAATAATTTAATACTTAACTAATTTTAAAGGGTAATATAGTATTTTTAAGTAATAAATAAATTATAAAGTATGTTATGTGTGCTAAGTAATAGTGGTAAATTTTTCATTAAGATATAATTTTAAGGTTGGAGATTGATGTATTGCTGCTTTTTTTTTTAACAATGAAATTTAAAATTTTTTAATAATGAAATTTAAAATAAAATGTACGAAAACAGTTGGGTGAAATATAATATACTCTCTCCGTCCGCTCGAAAGATGATATTTTACTTTTGTGCATGTTTATTATTATTTAATATATAGTGGATAGTTGTATTAATAAGAATATGGACCTCATTTTTTAATTATATTAGTGGGTGTGTGTGGTTCACGTGTGTGTAAAAAAAATGACCATCGTTAGAGCGGATGATAAAAAAATAAAATATATTAGGAAGCGAGTATAATAATAAAATTGATAGAGATATAGATAAAAAAATATATAAATCTCTAAAAAATCTGCAGTCTACTAGCATCTACTAACAAACTAGTAGTAATAAATTACATCACATGTACGGTCATAATGCACTTTCGTTCAAATATGGAGCATAATTCTTTAGTTCTTCTATTCATGATGCTTAAATTGACTTTAATTATCTAATTAATGCCAATGTAATGGTTTCAAAATTCCCATCCCAATTGTTTTATTTAAAATATATATATATAAAAAGTTTTGTGTTTCAGTGGTTCTAGTGCCATTTTCCTTTTTTTTTTTTAATTGCATGATTAAGAAAATAATGTCTAAAATTATTATATACAAAAATATGTAATTGGTGTTGGTAAGTGTCGAATAAATTAAATTATAAAGGGGAAAAAATATTTTTTAATTTAAATTTTTAATACTTAAAAATTAATTTAAAATGTAACTAAATTAAAAATTATAGATTTGTGTGAGATCGTCTCACGTAACATGAAACAGATACAAAATAAAAATATCATTATTACTTTTGCTATAAAATGTTATAACTTTTTATTTATGCTATAAAATGTTCATGAAATAATTTACTACACCATTATTACTTTCCATTAATTGAATATCACATTTTCCTTAATAATATTATCACTTTTAATCCTTTCATATAAGAGTTCATGTGAATCGATCTCACGTAATACTTGCTCAAATTAAAACGTGCAATTTTTAAAATATGCTCTTTTCATAATAGATATTATCTATTAATTATAATTAATATTATAATATCATCTTATTTATTTTCCGTCACACTGAGGCACGCCCATAATATACTACACTACAAGGAGTTTTTTTTTTAATGTAAAATTTAAAAATAGGTTAATAATTATGATCAATTTAGAGGCTAGCTTTAGATTATTATTATTATTATTATTATTATTATTATTATTATTATTATTATTATTATTATGAAAAATTATTATTATTATTATTATGACTTGATATTAGGTGCACCCGGGTGCAAGGGTGCATAACTTCTTATTCTATTTTTTATACTCCCTCCGTCCCAACTTCAACTTCATACTTTCCGTTTTGATCCGTCCCAATTTCAACTTCACACTTCCATAAAAGGAAAAGGTACATAACTAATATCCCTCTAACATACTTTAATTTCAAAATTGCCATCACCTTTTTAACACACATAACATACTTTATCATTTATTTATTACCCCAAAATACCAAACTACCCCCAAAAGTTACTCAAAAAGCAACTTTTCTTAATTTGCGTGTGTACAGTAAATATGAAGATGAAAATGGGACGGAGGGAGTACATGTTATTCTATTTTGTATACGTGTTTCTTAATTATTGTATACTTTTTTCACACTAAGTTTTCATTAAAAAAACTAGTATCCATATGTGTATAACTTTTTATTCAATAGTGTATACATATTTTTTAATAATTGTATATCTTTTTACACTCAATTTTTTATTAAAAAAATTAACAATTAAATTGTATACATTTTTGTTCATAATTGTATATGTTTTTGTTTATATTTGTATAAATTTTTGAAAGTGGGTGCACCTGGATGCATCTTATAATTAGTCTATTATTATTATTATTATTATTATTATTATTATTATTATTATTATTATTATTATTATTATTATTATTATTATTATTATTATTATTATTATTATTATTATTATTATTAAACGATATACGAAATAAAATTTTAGAGTTTGAAATTATAAAATCAGAAAATTGGTTTAACAATAATTATGTTAAATTCATAAGAGAGTAAATATAATAACAATTTGTCAGATAAATACTGTCATTCTAACTTTGATTTTTTTTTGGTCACTTTTCACTAATTTTATTCATTTTTCTAATTTTAGTTTTTTTTTTTAATTTTAGTACTTTTTGTTCATTTTTAGTTCAATTTTTTAAATAAAAATGACTAAAATTAATAGATTTATAGATCTTAGTTACCAAGGATTAAAATTGGATAAAATAAAAACTAAAAAAAATAGATAAAATTTAAAAATTCAAATAAAAAAAATCAAAATTGAAATTTTTAGTACAAAATGTGATATTTTTTCCTCGTAATAATATACACAAGGACCTAATAGGGTTGGGTTCCTCCGATCTCTAGTGCATGTGGTGGACCAAATATTTATGAAAATAGATTTTTTATATTTAATTATAAATACTAGTAATGAGATATTTTTTTTGGTTCTACGGAAATAGTATATGTTGGCCCTATAGACTATGTGATTAATTGAAAAAAAGTTACTTTATGCATAGAGTTGGTCTCCTGTATTCCTGAGATACACTTTGCCCATGGAAATACAATAATTTAATAGTAATTTATGTTAATAGTAATTTATGTTTTCATGGGAGTACGGTGTGTACTTGGGGCACACTAAATTTTTGCCTTATGCATGATAATAATAATAATTATTTGCCCGACTCTGCACGAATTCAAATTCATGCATATTTAAATTTTATGTATTAATAAATAAAAATATGCACATTAATAAATACAATTTAATATTTTATTAATGAATTTTTTATTAGTTTTTAATGAAAAATCAAATATAAAAAAATTTTTTATTAAGAAACACATATTACATGCACACTTCATTTACTACAAATTCACACCACTATATAAGGTAACACACACTTCAACATCTTATTTATAGCTTACAACTCACCTAATTTATTTTATATTTTATTTATTATTTAAAAATTATTACTAAATCATCTCAAAGAGCAAGTAAAAGAAATGTTTTTTTTTCTTTTTTTTAATTTAGTATCTACCGTGAACTTTTTTGTTGAACTAATGAAATGGAGTATTAAATAACAATTAATACTCTAAATAATAATTAATACTCCCTTTGTCCTAAAGTACTAATTATATTTGTTTTTTTTCACAAACAAATTAAGAAATACGTATATTACTCGTGGTGAAGTGAGAAAAATATACTAATATTTTAGTGTAAAATAAGTAGTTATATTATTATTATGTGAGTTCAATATAAATATATTAATTGTTTTGTGTAGATCATATTTATCGAAGAAAAATATAAATACTACAGTGAGACGTCTAAAATAACAATACGTAATTATCATTATGAGAATGTATAGTATATATGAGTATACAAGTACATCATCGGATACACACAGGATATAAAATTTTAATATTTTGATGTGCAACAACTATATATGATTTTACAAAATTCTTTTTTAAATCAATTTCACTAAATATTCTGCCAATGTGATATCGGTATATAAAATTAAATCACACTAAGTACTGCACACTAATAAAATTAATCACAAAAATAAAATATTAATATATCTTTAAAAAGAAAATCCAACAAACTTTCAAGGTCAAGGACACTAATAATTAATTTAATTTATAATAAGTGGGTAATCCACCAAAATATTTAGTAAAAAATATAATTCAACTTCTCTCTCGAATTGTAATAGCTCAATGATTTTATGTAACACCGCCAACGGCCAATCAATCTACTCTTCTTTTTTTTTTTACTTAGTTTTGTTTTTCAACATATAAATAATTGATTTCTCCACTATAACAGGAAAGCGGTCTTTATGACATTACAAATTAAACCCTTTTTTTTTTTATATATTAAAGGATTTTTAATTGAAGTTTAATCATTGGAAGATCAAGATTTAAATTATTGAGAATATATATATATATATATATATATATATATATATATATATATATATATATATATATATATATATATATATATATATATATATATATATAATTTATTTTTTGAAAAACTTATTTATGAATTGGGAATCAAGCCGCTCTCTATATTACTAGATTTAGCCTTTATATATTAATATGCACTACAATATTATGGCAGGTTCCCTTAAAAAAAGTGCATGAATAGTATCGAAAGTTATAAATCTCAAATTGAGGGACAATAGAAATGTTCATATTACATTTGTATAATGTTGGGGTGGCTGTGTGGGTTGCCTCTCATAAGTTTAAATTTAGATTGGAATTGCAATACATTCGGTGCACCGATGTATTTGGGACAGTAATTTTAACTGTTAGATTAAATTTTAATTTAATTTCTATCATAAAATAATTAAAATTTTAAAAATATCTACCCACTATACCATATATTTAATTTATCAATCCTAAACCCTAAACGCACGGATCATGATGCATCTTAAAATCACCCTTAAATTTAATTACTATGTTTTCCCGTCGAGAATAGAAGGATCGAACTTACACAACTAATGGCAATAACATTGGCATTTCATGCTTTCATCTACTATATATGGAAAACATAGTTTTTTAAGGACAAAAGATATACTCCCTCCGTTCCACATTGAATTTCACATTTTTTTATTTTTGTTCGTCTCACATTAAATTGCATCATTTAAAAAAAAAATATCACATCAATTCCTAATTTTTAAAATACATCTTTATTATAAATTTATCACTCTCAACTAACCTAACATACATACAACGATGTAAGTAAATGTAAGATGGATACATATAACGATGTAAGTAAATGTAGGATGGAGGGAGTACATAATTAGTAAATACTCTATATGATTATTATTATTATTATGCTTATGGCTAAATTTGATTGTTTGTTATCTAAACAAATTTGTATAGTTGGTTGTAAAATTGTATTCCTTCGTTTCATTCAAAGGGTAGTTTTTGCCTTTTTACATGTTAATTAATGATTATTATTATTTAATGTGTAGTGGGTAGTTGTATTAATGAAAGTGTGGGTCCATATTTTATTGTATTGGTGGGTGGGTGTGGGTCTCATGTGTATTAAAAAAGAAAAATGACTCTTTGAGTGAAACATCTAAAATAAAAAAAAGAGACTCCTGGAATGGATGGAATATTTGACTTCGGTCTCTCGTCTTTATAAAAAAAATCACCGTATTCCCTTTAATAATACCAACTACTACCATATTTAAATTTATTAATTCGAGGGTGTAATATAGATGCCCCTAAAGATACCCTAAAATCATATATATATATATATATATATATATATATTTTAATCAGAAAAGTGATTTTATTGAGAAAGGTAAGAGATTTACCCACATATTACATCAAAGAACAACAGATAGCAGCAAAAAGAAAGGAGAACTTATAAAAATACAATTCACAACATCTCCTCTTCATCACAATCTCTAACTTTTCCACACTAGATTTCTAATATCTTCATTCTACTTCTGAATATCTGCTCCTTTCAATAATCCTTTCTTCTTAAGAGTAATCCATCCCCAAACGGTGATTCTCAGACTTTCTTAAGAGTAAAATCATACTCCATATTCTATTGAAAATGGTGATTCTCAGACTTTCATAAATAACAAAACTAATTTGAAAAATATTATTTAATTAAAATAATATACAAATTTATGAGTTGTTTTCTTGAGTGAGACTTGTGTGCGCCCGGGGCACACCGTGCGCCTTTAGAATTTAGTATTATGAGTAAGTGTACATTATTTTGTTCTAAAGGATATACACTTTAATTAATAAGGGTACACCATTTTGTTCTAAAGGGTATACACTTTTCATTAATATTTTAAACTATTTTTTTTACAAAATAAAGAGTACACATTTTTATACTAAAGGATATACAATTTAATACAAAATTCTAAAGGCGCACGGCGTGTGCCTCGTGCACCCGGTGCACCCAAGTTTTTGCATGTTTTCTTATAGTAAAATCTATAAAAAAGAAGGGAGATTTATTTTTTGCATAATAATTATAATATATGCATTATATATTTATGTAATACTATTATAGGTAATATTCATGTACATATTTGTGTATTACTACTATTTTATGATATATATGATCCAACTAAATTTTGGTTTGCCAGATTTTCTTTTGGCGGTATATCAAGAGATATTAGATACGCAGCATTTCCATAATCTGATAAAATGCAAAATCTCACATGCCCTGGTTTCGCATTCACGTTCAATACATTCAATTTATATATTTTTTTAAAAAAAATTATACAGTTTGTTAATGAATTTTTAATGAATTTTCTATTAATGTTTTTAATAAAAAAATTAAATATAAAAAGATACTACATTTATTAAGAAATATATATATATATATATATATACTATAAAATTAAAATAATATAACTGTGGGTGCACTGAAAATAAACTCTATAATTAAAAAAAAAAACTTATTATGAAATTATTACTACCACATGCATGCAAGGATAACGGGAGATTATAACTAATTAATAATAAGCAAACTCTACGTGATATAGTCTTGTGGGTTTTGTAAGAGAATAAGTGATAATAATATTGAAATAAAAAATATGTTTAATTAATGAAAAATGATAGCTGTGAACAAATTCAAATAGTTTCGGTATTAATTTTATAATAATATTGTCTATTCATATAATATTATTTAAATATTAATCGTATAATATTATTTAACATATTTATAATAATATTCATATGCTTTAAAGGTTTCTTAATCTCCAAGTAGTCAACTCCCTCGAAGACGCTTGAAAATATCCAACAAAATACAACACGCAAAATCTGACATTGTGGAATGACATCAAATTGACATAAGATGCTAATACTTTTCATTTAGATGACGTGTAATTAATAAGTTTGAATTCATGTTAATGAATAAATAATATAAAAAAATATTACATTTACACCCTATATATTATTAAATAAATTAATATTAGTTAGATGCACAAAAATTAATTTAGTGCATTTAGTATACCTGATATTAATTTTTAGATGATTGACATGAAAGGATTTTTAAATCTGCATTAAAAAGAATATAATATATAAATCATTTAAACTTTTGTAACTCCAAATGGAATATCTTTTGTGGAAAAAAATTAAAAGAAGAATATTGCACTTATATTTAGATATTTGATGGATGAGTTTGCTGTATTGCAAATGATAATATACTATAGTATATTTTTATACTATATAGTAGAGATAATTGATAAGTCTATAATTAAGGTTATGAGATTTATTTATTATTTGATACTCCTAATAATACATTAAGAGGCCTCTAAGCTTAAAAAAGAACTTTAAAATATTGAAATTTTATTAATTAATATTCATTATTAGTATGTCATATTATATGCTTTATTAATGTGATTGGGCGTAAAATGTTTATAAATGGCTTTTTAAGATAGTCCTCGAAGCTTGAAATAAGTAATTTCCATTAGAGCAGTAAAATAACAAAATCGGTTTGTTAGGTTGTTAAGACTCGTATGAGACCGTCCCATGAAAATTTTTGGAAGAAGAATTAAATGTAATAATCATTATAATAAAAAGTTATAGCAATAATGTGAATTATTTTATAAATAATTTATAATATAAATAAAAAATTATACTTGGGGCACTTTGAAAGACCGTCCACATAATTACTTATAAAAGTGTCAATACGAAAAGTGATAACAATAAAAATTGTACTCATGTGAGACTGTTTTCTTTTTCTTTATTTTTCACAGAATGGTTATCAATTTCATCAATTATATGTTTATTTCTTTTATTAAAAATGTTATTACTTTTTATCCATTTCACAAATTGAGTTTCATAAGATATCTCACACAAGTCTTTGCCTAAAGTATCATTCAGTATACTATAACTATTCACACTACAAAAAAATATTCTGTTGGTAAAAGTCTTAATTTCATTGTTAAATTGGTTTACCAACGGATTAGCAACGGAATCCGTTGGTAACGTGGTGGTTGGCAAATTTTTAGCAACGAAAAATCAATTCCGTTGGTAAATAGTACCGTTGGTAATCCGTTACTAATAATTCCTTTGGTAATTTATATAATGATTCTCGAATTGAATTTCGTTGGTAAAATAAAGAATAAATTCGTTGGTATTCCGTTGTTTAAACAAAAATATCATTTTTGTTGCTAAAATTAAATTATGTTGGTGAATTATATTGCTAAAAAATATTTTTTTTAGTGCCATAAACATATTATAATTAATATAGTATTTATAATTTAATAATGAATCTACCATTTAACAACTCATCAAAGGTATATCTAAACGGTATACCCAAACCGTGTAAGAGAATGTATTATACCAACATTAATTTGATCAAAGAAACTAAAAAAAGTTGTTTTTTGACCAACTTTATTGACTTTTTAGGGGTCTTGTTGTATTTTTAGTTAATAAATAAATTATAAAGTAAGTTATGTGTGTTAGGTGAGAGTTATATTTTTGGAATTAAGATAACTTTTGAGATTGTTGGTTAATGTGAAGTTTTTTTTTTTTTGGTGGTGAACATAAGTGTGGAACGGACAAAAACGAAAAGTATGAAAATAAGTGTGGGACAGAGGGAGTATAATTAACCTACCTAAGTGATTCTCGTCAAAGTGATTGAAGAAAAGGAAGCAAGCAAGAAAGAATCTGAATCATATTACACGCACACAACACAGGGGCATATAGATACAATACATACACTATACATACAGATACAATACACCCTCTAGGCATCATTGGGTGGGGGTAGGGGTATAATTGGACAATAAAATGTGGGAAACACAAAAAGTAGAGGATACAGCGGATGAGAATACTTATAAATTGATCACACACCCCACCTTCCCCTTGTCACTTCTCACTTCTTCTATTTCCTTTCCACATAAAAACTCTCTCTCTCTCTCAAACTTAATTTCAGCCAAAACTTCCATCTTTCTTCTAGGTAATTTACTCTCACTCCCATATTCTATACAATTCCTTCTTCCTTGTGCTCTGTTATAGTCTTTGTTTATTAATCATTGTTTTCTCTGTCTCACCTTCTATATATATGCACACAACAAATGCAGGTTCTTTCGAAACGACGCCGTCAATGACCAACCAGAACATGGTACTCTCCGACGCTAAATCCGGTCTTCCGATGGCGTTGGCCGTTGCCATCTCCGAGTTCTCATCCGCTGTTCCTCTGGTCTCCTCCAATGGCTACTTCACCCGGAAGAAGCTCCCCAAGAAGCTCGAATCAAACGGCAATGCCGCCATCATCAATGCTCTGCTCGACTCCATGCGCTCTTCCTCCCCTACACGCAGACCCTGCGATGCAGAGGATCACACCTCCTGGATGGTAATTCTCCACCTCCTTCCCCTCTCTCCTTTATTATTATTATTTTTTTTTAATAAAAAAGAAATTTATTTATTTATACAGCTACATCATCCTTCGGCATTGAACATGTTCGAGGAGATAATGAGAGCTTCGAAAGGAAAGCAGATTGTCGTGTTTTTGGATTACGATGGCACTCTTTCCCCCATTGTCGAAGATCCTGATCGAGCTTTCATTACCAAAGAGGTATTTCGTTGTTGTTATCATCATCGTTTTTATTACACTAAAACAAATGGAGTAATAATTTAATGATAATTTATCTGCAGATGAGAGAAGCGGTGAGGGATGTGGCGAAATTCTTCCCAACCGCCATTGTCAGTGGAAGGTGTCGAGCTAAGGTACATTTGATTTTACAATTTCTAGTAACTATTTTATTACCATCCATCAATCCATGTGTACTGAATACGTATATATATATACGTATACGAAAAGGTGTACAGCTTTGTGAGATTATCGGAGCTTTACTACGCTGGAAGCCATGGAATGGACATCGAGGGACCATCACAAGGACACAAGCACAGAAAAGTGAGTCATCGCCAACAACATTTATTTAATTAAACTTTTAATTTTAATAAATACTACCATCAGATATTTACTCTTCTCTCCCACAATTTCTTCTCAGGGAAATCAAACTGTCCTCTGCCAGCCTGCCAGAGAATTTCTGCCTATAATTGATGAGGTATTAAGCCCTCTAAAATAAAATAAAAAATTTACTAATTAATACACAATTTCTGGAGTTTTGAATAACCCCGAGAATTAATTGAATTTTTGGAAAATAGGTGTACAAAACCTTGATGGAGAAAGTTAAGCACATCCCAGGGGCAAAAGTGGAAAACAACAAATTTTGTCTCTCTGTACACTACCGATGTGTAGAGGAAAAAGTACGTATTGTATACATAGCCTTCAATTTTTGTGTATAGAAATAATTGATTCTTTTCCACGCATAGAATCGAACTGACATATGTTTTTATTACAGAAATGGGTTGAATTAGCTGATGAGGTTAAAATGGTAATCAAGGACTATTCACAACTTCGATTGAGTCATGGGAGAAAGGTGTTTGAAATTCGACCAACCATCAAATGGAACAAAGGAAATGCACTCGAATTCTTATTAGAGTCACTAGGCTATGCTGAATCGAACCAAGTTTTTCCCGTCTACATCGGAGACGATAGGACCGACGAAGACGCCTTCAAGGTAGCTATCCTAACTCAACATACTCACACTCATAATGTGGTGCTCCGCATTAGTCTTTACCATGATCTCGTCTGTTAGAGAAGAGAATCATTTAATATTTAATCAGGTCACACTTTAATATTGTTTATCAATATGATTAGGTTCTACGCGAAAGGGGACAAGGACTAGGGATCCTCGTGTCGAAAAATCCCAAGGAAACGAATGCCTCGTACTCGTTGCAAGAACCAGCAGAGGCAAGTATATGCCATGTTTTATTGATTAAAATGATCAAATGTTTAAATATGTGGATTAAAGAGTACTCTGCTTATCAGATTTGTTGACAAGTTATCATGTGATGTGTGACAGGTTATGCATTTCTTAAAACGTTTGGTGGAGTGGAAGAAGTTGTCCCTATTGAGACAGGATTGAGAACTGCAGTACATATATAATAGAAGAAGAGATTACAGAGTTAATTGTAAACCTCTCCTAAATGTTTTATTACTAGGGATTGGGATTTTTTTCTCTTCTTCTTTTTTTAATTATTTGGAATTGTAATTTTAACCCCAAAGGGGAATTTTTTGTATTTATGAAAATTCCAGTAAAGTTAATATTATTATTAAATTAATCCACGTAACGTTATAGATCTTATTAATGTTTACTCCATTTCCAAGAAATTACATACTCCTACAAAAGATTCGTGTTACAATTAGGTTGAAATAGTCCAAATATACCTAAACTTAATTGGCAAATTCGGAGTATTATAATTAATACTTCTCCTTCTATCACATCCGTCTCACACCACCCTTTATATTTTCGAAATAAAATTTTATTTAATAATCTTAAAGTTATCTTAATTTCAAATTTGTTACAAATTTTTTTACATTACTTATTATCTAAAAATACTACCATCTCATTGATAAAAAATAACTTTTGTAAAGGATGGTGGATGAGGACGTACAACTTTTATTCAAATACTAATACTTTTAAATTAAGTATGCGTATTTTTCCGTAAAACAAAATTATAGTAATTAATATAAAGAAGAATACGTTAAAACTTGAAAAGGAAGGTTAGAAAGGGTGAATTATGGTAAGTTAAAGTCAAAATAATAAAAAAGAGAACTCTTTAAATATAATAATTTAAAATGTAAATAACATTATACAATTCAAAATAAATCTAGACCATAACACGTCTACTATGTTGCACTAAACCCGAAATTAACGTGGCAATTACTAGGCCTACATTAATTTCTTATGGTCAACAATTTAATTTGTTTATGTCAAAACATTTTAATATGTATATTGTCGACGATATATAGTTAAAGATTTAAAATTGACTCTAAACTAATTTTACTGTACGCACACGGGTTTATAAACACACTTCTAGAAATTGAAGTATATTAATGGTCCCGTCTTTATTTAAAGACCTGTATATTTAATTGTTAGATGTTATACGGAATGATTTCTCAATACAATGCATGGAAAAATGTGTAAACTATCTATTTGGAGTTTGAATTATTTTTTCTATGAATTCGGATCTAAAATATGTAAAATTATCAATACATGACCTGAATTTATCAAATATTATCTCATATTTTATCAATTTATGGCCTAATTTCAGATCCTGAATTTATAGTTATACATATTTCAGGTCCCGCATTGATAGAAAAAATAATTCAGACCACGAATTGATAATTTATCTATTTTTCAGGCCTTAAATTGATAAATCATATTCAATTAATTAAAATTTGATAATAATATTGTGAATTATATTATAAATAATTTATGCTATAAATAAAAAATAATAACCTTAAAAAAAATCTTCAATAAAAAAAATTAATAATAAAAATATAAAATGGTCTCACCATATTACAGTCTCAAATAAATCTGCCCATTATCATAAAGTAATAAGAAACGTATTTTAAAAAAGAAAAGAAAATTTTGGCATTTCCTTTAATTGTTTGGTTTTCATTGGAACTCGACTAACCAACAAGAAAAAATAGTACGTAGTATATTTCTATGAATCATTTGGAAATTTACATATCTTTACCTTCTCAATGTCCCACATTTACTCATTCACATTTAGTGTCATTTAATAATATATGATTTAAAGGAAGAAACAAAAACAAGAAACAAAACGCTCTATAATCAACGGTTTAAACTGAAAACATTTATTTCATTTTATCAACTAACATTTGTTCTTTGGAGAATTATGTGTCTCAATAACCTCAACCCTGTTGATGAAAAATCTCAGTTTTGATCTCAATAGCATAATATAATCATTTCCAGCAATTTACCTTCATCAATATCCTATCAAAAAATTAATTGTCCTATAAAAAAAACTCATGCTTGCTATATTATCCATTCATAAACCCGTCCACGTCTCCTAATAAAGAAATAGTATTATAAAATCCATCGATACACTTTAATTATAAAATTGTCATCACCAATCCACCAATACACTTATAAAATAATGTGAATTTTATAGGGATAACCATTTTAAAATTAAAGTGTGTTATATGATTATTAAATTGTCTATTATTTTCTTTCTTGGATGTGACTGTTTATGGAATTGACAAACATAATAAATGTGAATTTGCTTATAGGGTGAGGGAATTAAAGTGAGAAGTTAAATTAAAAATATATAAAGATAGAAATATAATTGAGAGGGCGTGTAAGTGGTACTTCAAATTGAATCTAGGATTGCGTTCTTAAAAATTACGTTCTAATCATGTGGATGTTATCACTATTCCACACAATGTTAACACACATATACGTGTATATATATGTGAATGTTGCAGATTCTCAAAGTAAGTTTAATAATAATTAAGTTGCAACATATCCATATGGTGAGATCAAATGTGGGTAATATTCATATAATTTTATAATTAATTTAACATATTTTGAAACTTTGTATGATATAATTGAAATAGTACACCTGTCAATGACACTATGCTTAGCACATGATCTTAAATTACTATAAAAATAATATCTTAATTAATAACTAATTAGTGACAAGATTTATTTATAATATTTATACAGATCGAGTTTACATATAATATATCATGACTTGATTTATATTTGGATCCAACAATTTGAAATTCTATATGGCTATATCTCTAATAAAATCAATATAAGAGTATAATTGATATGAAATAAATATAAAAACGTGCTATATATTGAAAAGTGTAATTTTATCTCCCACACCATTGTAAGATGTGCTATGGTCTACTTCAATGTGTCATGATTTGATTTAAATTTTGAATAAACATGTTTGGAATTTAAATTCTGATTATAACTCTATAAGCTCTAATTTATCACATTTAGAACCTTTAATAATTTATATATAAACGTTATAAATAAAAAATTGAAGGTAAAAAAAATGAGGTATGTGATTTTATTTTAATTTTAGTTTTAATTTTACATATTTGGAATGAGATAGTGTCTTCCTAATCAACCCAACTAGAATGCCCTTAACTAACCATTAAAATTTAGGGTGATCAGAAAAATGCAATTTTTAATATTTTACATAAAAAAAATACCACTTATTATAATTTTTTAAGAAAACCACTTTTTTTTTTAATATAATTTTTGACATGATTAGCTCTACTTTACGGTCCTTTATATGACTACGCTTGCTAATGGTGGGGTACACCATTATATGACTACACTTACAATTAACTACACATCTATGACCAATACACAATTTCATGTGATAACTACACATCTACGACCAATACACAATTTCATGTGACAACTCATCGTACGCGATTACGCCCGCAATTATGCGTGCAATTTCATACACAATTTTTTCAAATTATTTTGAATGATATTTTTCAAAATCAACTATTATTTGTAATATTTTTCACAATTTCTTTAAAATTTAAAAGTAAAATAGTACACGAAACAATTGTATTTAAAATTTTCAAATTGTAATGAAAATTCAATTTAAGATACTGGGAGTGCCATAGGAACAAATGAAGCAACATTATTAAAGAATTAACTTTTTCTGGATGTTTAATTATTAAAAAATGCTTTAAGTATATATTATGATTAAATTTAGATGAGTATAAGGAAGAATGGTGATGGTTGGACACGTAGGACAGTTCCTCAAATGATGGATGGAATGCACATGCATTGTTTCAGTTTATTACAACTAAAGGTGTATAACTTTAGGCAGTCAAAAACAAATATTTGTGTTACTTCTTGAATCTTGATCCTCTTTTTCAGGTTTTAATTACATTAATTATAGATTATTAGTGTATTAGAAGGCATCTTAACAGTTGTAAAGACACTTAATTAAAAACAGTAATATTATTCTACCAGAATCTAATTTGTGAATGTCCTTGAAGCCAGTATACACATACATATATCTTGGTCATTAAGAAAAAAAAATTCATACAGAGAGATTAGAGATCATAGTTCTTATCTTCAAATAGTGTTATTTGTGCATTCATTTAATTTTAAATAAATTTACAAATAAAAATTTTACAAAGGAAATGTAATAGTAAGTTTATAGAATTTAAATAAGATCTAAACCACAAATAAAATAAAAGTTAACATCTCGCAGAATAATATAATCTTATGTATACTGCAAATTGTTTTTTTTTAACCCATGATATTAACGTTTCAATAATATGTGGGCTTTTGTATTTTCAATTTTAATTTATTTTCACTCCCACCCATGACATTAATGTGATTCAATAATGTGGGATTAGCATATTCTCCCTACAATCTAATTATACTAGAAATGTGAACAGAATATAATGTGAAGGCTATATAGTATACTCAATTATGAAATCATTTATTGAATAATTACTTTTTTTGGATGTATATATGATCAACAAGTAAAATATTTTGAACAATTTGATGTGAACCCCATAATAAGATGCTACTTTTTTTAGATGAAAACATTACTCCATATTTCCTTAACCGTGTAAATGTACATGCGAAAGACAATTACTTAATTTTCACTTTTATAATTATTTTTCATTTTAAATTTTATTAATCATAAAAAAAGTACACATCCTTTTGTAAAATACTATCTCAGTCCACAAATCATCTTTATTAAAAAAAAATACTTTAAGAAATTATTAAAATAAAATTTCCTGTGTTTTTTTTTTAATATACGTGAAAATTATTTATTCAATAAAGTTGTAAACTTTAAACATTATACTACATATCTCACGGATACCGAGCTTTAACTTCCTAAAGAAGTTGACTGATAAAACCTCTTACCTCCCCCACCCAAGCCAAACTTTTCTTACTGTAATTTTTTATTTTAGAAAGTTTTTGATTGAGATTAATCGAGATTTGACATTTTTAATAAAATTAATCCTATTGTTTATACCGGAACTTATTAACGTATTGTCAACTTTGTGGCACATTGTATATTTTGGTCCATCACATAGCTTGAGCTTCGCAGTTCATCGCAAGCCCTTATTATTTGATCGAACTTTCTTATTTGTGAATGATCTTCTCAATTCAATAATTTTTGTTCTTGTTCAACTTAATATATATGCTTGTTTGATTAAAAAAAAATCCGAATTGTTTATCATGACCTTCCAATTTGATAAATGAGAGATATTAAGTGCTCACAATTGTACGTGCTCGCTAATTAAAGAGAATTATAATATTAAATTAAATCTTATAAATATTTTCATTCGATCAGTGTATGTGTTCCCTTATCATTAATTATCACTATTCGTAATATCAAATGCTATTCTTTTCGGGTAAGTCATCAATTTATCATACTCAGGAGCAATTCATTTTATTATATATAGTACAGAAAAGTCATACTCTAATATAGTACAGAAGAGTATAAACAATCACAAACACCTGTGTAAATCGGGTTTATGATCATGTTCCCCTTTCGAATCATATATACATTATGTATTGATAGGGTGTTTAAATTAGGGAAACCACATATTTTACAAGAGCTTATGATGTAAACTCGTTTTACAAGAGACCGAACAATTGCCCTGTGCAATCGGCTGCACACGAGTTTATGTGTAAACTTTCAATAATTTAGATTGAATTTCATAACCGAGCAAATTCGAACAATTACTATTACATATATGCGGGCAAAGAAGGAAAACGTGTGCACGAGCACTAAGCACTAATTAAGGAAAAAAGTTTAATCATCAGAGATTAATTAGGTGGTAATTATAAACAAGTCAAGAGGTGTAGTTATTGGAGTAGAAGTAATAAAGATATAAATGTGGCGTGTTTGGGAGTTGCATTGAAGTCAATAATTGTGTTGTTTTAGGTAAGTAGATTGTCTTGTTGCACGGGTCTAATCCAACCCTTTAAATAACCAATTATAACTTCGGACATTTTACACATGCCACTGATTGTTACATTTGAAAATCATGTAATAATTTGATTGATCGTATAATTTCCCTCGATTTTCACAAGTTGATTAAGATGGATCTTCTCCTGCAATGAGATTTGAGAATTTACCCTGGGGTTTATTAGACATAATAATTTCATTTTCTAGTCAAACTAGCTACAAATATCTCTATGAAAACATGCATCACAAGGAATTTACAATTACAACAGCTCCTTTAAGGAGATTTGAAACCTCTAAACGAGGACACATCATTCTACGAAAGATAAAAAAATTGCTCAAACAAACTAGCGAAATCAAAGTGAATCATTTCAAAACTAGTCAAGACAAACTTTTGAATAAAGCAACTTATACTAATCAGATCTGTGAATAATTTCAATTTAATCATGACACTGAATGACAAAAAGTTACAAACAAACACAATATATGCAATTATATTAAGAAAAGGAACAAGATGCAGGAGAACCAAATTGAACAACCTAGCCTAGTCTCACCCATTCACCACTCCACCAAGCTTCTTTTATCCTTAAAAATTTAAATACTCGATATATTGTGATTTTTTATATATATATTTTTTAAGATATGAATGAATTTATAGGAGACTATCTTCCAAATTTTAATTATAGGGATAAATCACCCTCCACATGATCAACATGTGTGCACTAAAGGCCAAGAAATGCACATTAAAATATTTTGTGTATTCTGGAGCTATATTTATTATTTTAACTAGGATTTATTTTTTTACTTTTACCGTTTATTTATTTTTATGATCAATTCTACTAGAATGTACTATTATGCACTTTTAAAACTATTTTATATAAAAAAAATTTGTATCTTCTCATCAAATTATTTAAAATTAAATGTATCAACTCAAATACATTTAATATCAACTCAATATACATTTCATTTTATATGATAATGGTTCACAAATCAAACTATAAACTTAAAAGCAAATCACAAAAAATCTTGTGTATGTATACTTGGTTTTTATCCACATGAATAATAGTTCTATTAACTTGAACTTAATTTATCTTTCAGATATACATACTCTACCAATTCCAATATCGATAATTCATATGCTCAGCCAGCTCGAATATTTATATGATTTACTTTATGGTGGTAATTTTTAACTTGTTCAAAGTGGTCCTAAGATGTGCTTATATTTATGTGTGTGGAAGTATAAATAAAAGAGGAGTTGGAAAGTTAGTATAAATAGGAGCCATAATGGGTGGAACGAGGGTATTGCTCTTGAACAGAAGAACAAGTGTAGACTATTGGATGCTTGGATTTTGTGAGAGCCCACCTAAAAAAAGACTAAAGCCAATCTCAAAGTTGTTTTTGTTAATGGATTCAATGCCACCTTTTTCTCTTTATTTTTTTGAGGGGGTTAGGTGGAGATAGTGAAAACCACTCTTTCCAACCCTTAAATATATAACACCATTGTTGAACTAAGAGTTGGATTCCACTTTAAGTGCTTCATTTTTGTGTACAACACATTGGATTGATTGGGGACACCTAAAACTATATATATATATATATATATATATATATATATATATATATATATATATATATATATATATATATATTATTTTTTTAATAATGTGAAATCGTTTCATGTGTGATACATTATTATATGGAACAGTTTTACTATCGATGAGTTGTTCTTAGAATTGTATCAGAAAGTGTCACTCTTTCTGTTTGATAAGCTATTATACTTCTACATGATACATTATTACACGTGTAAAAGAATATGTTGATTTTTTGACATATGGTGAAATTTTAAGGAAAAATAATTTTTACTTATGACAATAATTTGGTAATCCTAATTTGTTATGAAAACACATGTCAATTTAAGCCAAATGAGTCTAACTCAAGTCAAATTAATCCCAATTCAAATTAAGTGGACCTGATCAAGTCAAATAAACCCAAAATATATCAAAGCGGGCATGATCAAAATCAACTATGCTCAAATCAAAATCTAGTAGATTTAATTAAATTAAATAGTTTCAGTTCCAAAAGTAAACTGATCTGGAAATCAAATCAAATTTCATCCAAAGGGAGAGGTTTTACGTTACACAAATTCCATGAAATACAAGCTCATTATAGGGTAGAAGTTTTTTCTTAAAATTTTATTTCTAATAATAAAGATATTAATGCTATAAAGTTTATAATCTCAACTCTTTTTTTTTAGTATTGAAACTATCATTCTTACTCCTTGCAATTATAAAATTCACTTTCTTAGTATTTGCAAGATGTGTTCCTGTCAATTGTTCTAAACAAAATCTTGATTTTTTGTTATTTATTTAATTTTTTTTAAGTATTATTGTCTTTTTTTAATTTTTTGAATAGCTCTTTTCGCTTCATAATTAAAAGATCATTTATTGATTTATTCTAGTTAATTAAGTGCTGTTAATCATATCATCATCATTTTAGTAAAAATTCATAAGACATAAATAAATATTATTCTTATAGTACGTATAAATTTTTATATTAAAATATATAACATTCAATACTAAAAGATGCAGAATTGAATTATACGCACGGATCTAGCTACATGCGTTCGGATTCACGAAAAACTTTGCTTAAAAATATACTTTCAAATATTTGGCTTTGATAAATAAACAAGAAAAACTGGCTAAACGATAGCTATCACAAAGATTTTTCCTATTCTGGTTATAAGATGTAATTGGAGAGGTGAATTCCTACATTGGAGTTAAGTAATTTTACTTTTATATAGTACTATTACTTTTGGCTGTAAAACTTTAAAATAATTAAAACTTGAAAAAGTATACCTATATATTTTTAACTGCAATAATTAAAATAAAAAAAGATTGCCTTCTTTTAGACGTGTAAAGAATGGCTTCCACTAGATTCAACCCATCATTGATGTCTTAAATAAAATAATTATGCCCATATAAATCATCAATAATTGGTGGGAAAAGAACCATATCCCCTCATAATTTACTTCACTAATTAACTCAGATCCATTTTGTGTTTAATTGGTTTGATTCTAGAAGTATTATTTCATTTTGTGCATGTTATATTGTTGGATCAAAAATAAGAAGAGAAAATTGAAACCTTTGAATAAATATTTTTTATTCTAAGCTTATTCATAGAACTAGTAGTACAACTGATACTAGCGATAAGACGAAATTGTATCTTGTTTACAGTGTATCTTTGTAATAATCTATTTGTATGAAATAAAGGATGTTACAAAGTATTTTATTAGATATCGATCAGCGACTGATATCAAATTTTATTCTGATAGTTCATCTCGCATCAATCGAGACAATAAACCAATTAAATATTAAACGAAACAAGAAGTTAAACTAGAGATAAACAAGTTTGATTTGGTAATTCATCTCGCATCAATCGAGACGATTAAAAAAGAAAACAACAAATTAAAATAGAGAGGTTAGAATGGATATATGGATGGAGTGGCACGAGTTAGTTAATCATCAAAGTAAACCCCAACTAGATCTCCTCTAAAAACAACCCCAAAAGTAGGGTTTTCTTGATTCTTTAGCTACAAATAAAAAATGTCACAATCTTTAAAGATCTCGAAGCCATACATAACTATTAACTACTAACAAAAGGGTGTTGCACTAGAAAGCATAAACATGCGACAATAATGTGAAACACTTGGAAATAATTAAGAGTATAATTAATTAATTAATTAATTAATTATAGGAGACGGCGATAATGACCACATAATTAGTTCTAACTTAGATCTACGTGTCGAATAAAGAAATTGGTCCCCCCACCTCGATGCTAGAGCCAAATTATGGTTGTTCAATTAAATTAATTTGGAATATTATTTTTTTATTTAATTTATTTTGGTATACATAGTTTGTGGTTTGTGTATGGTTCACGTTGGACAGTTCGATTTCCATGTGAATTTTTAAGTGACCTGATTGGGGGGAGCAGGCACCTCAAATGTTGGAATCTTGGAATATTTCTAATTATTTTATTTTAATTTTGATGTGATTTTCAAGAATATCCAGATGGGGGGTGGGGGGGGGAGGGGGGGTTCTGGATTGGTGGGTTGTTAAGCTTATTAATTATTTATTTGTGGTTAATCGAGGTTACTATCAACTAATTATGATGGAGATGTTGAGTTTAGAATTTGTTATAGATTTAGATTTCTTACATATGGAAAATAGAATTTCAGTGTTTAGTGTTTGAGTTCAAAAGAAATTAAACGTTTCCTCAAAATTACATTTTTGTAAATTTGAAAATATATTAAAATATAAATAAGAATTAGTGTATTTGTTTATTTATGTATATACGCATACTCTTATTGGAGTTTGAATTTATGTATTTTCAATTTATTTTTAGAAATTGCATTGTATATGGTTGACTATGGGCAATTAAATGGAGATTAGTCAACCAAGTTTAGAAGAAAAAGGTTAATAAAAGATATTGGGCCTGGATTTGGCAGGCTTTAATTGGATTGGGCTGACAATCCATGGTAACCCCAACTCTTTTAATTAAGTAAGCGTACTTGAATCGAACGTTATTAAAATATTGGGTCAGGATTTGGCAGGCTTTAATTGGATTGGACCGACAATCCATGGTCTAAGCCCAATCTTTTTATTAGGCTAGCCTACTCAAAGATAACGAAAATAAGTCACTGGGCTAGATTTGACAGGCTTTAATTGGATTGGGCCGATAGTTCACGGCCTAAGCCTAACTCTTTTAATTAATTAAGCCTACTCGAAAAAAAAAACGTAATAAAAGTCATTACGCCAGGAACTGGGAGGCATTTATTAAAATGGGCCGACAATTCATGGTTTAAGCCCAAAAGTTTTAATTAATTTAGCCTACTTTTTTTAGGGGGGAAAAATGAATCAATTTGAGAAAAGATCGTAATTCCTACATAAGCCCACCAAAAGAGACCCATCACCCTTTAGCAATTTCATACCCTTCTGGGCCTTCTCCAAAATTTACTTCTTCATGTGTGATAGTTTTTGGGCCCATTAACCATAAGATCTATTATTGGCCCAGCAAGCTACATTTGAAGGGCCGAGTCCAAGCCCAAATTCAAAGTACGTTATACAGTACGAAGATAAAGAGAGTAGATTTAACATGAGAAACAGCGCTGACGCCTTCCTCGTCTCCGGCGAGTCTTATGCTCACAGTCGTCTCACTCGATTTCGTCTCAATCATCATTAGTGCTGATTTATAAACGTTCTACCGAGGATTTTGTTTCCAAATTCAGTGATACAGAAAAATTTTCAGTGTGAACCTTAAACGCCTCGTCGGAGACTACCGAAAATGAGTTTCCGATCAATCCGGTGTTTGATCCTTTTGTAGTTAGTAATTATTTTTTTTAGCTGAGTTTACGATTTATTAGTTAGTGATAATTTTGGTGGATTGTTAGACGATGGAGAGTATATTTGGGAAAATTCGGAATTTAGATGCGTACCCTAAGATCAATGAGGATTTCTACAGCAGAACCCTCTCTGGCGGCGTTATAACCGTTGCTTCCTCCATCGTTATGATCTTGCTGTTTATCTCGGAGCTCAGTACGTACTTTTCTGTCTATGACTCCCGTTGCTTTAGATTTCTATCTGTTTGAGTAAGCAGATGCACGTAGATGTGAAACCTTTTAAGTAAAGTTTTGGTGAAATTTCGATTGCGTTGACTGTGCACATCTCTTATGAGTTACTATTGATTGATGGAGTTTTTATTTAGTTATGCCCTCTGTGAAATTTATGAACGATAAGAGTCTATATTCTTTGTGGGGTTGCTAAAGGTGAGGGTCAGTTGTTGCAATGTTGTGGGGATTGAGGAGGAACTTTGTCAAAAATTGATTGTGCGCTCCATGTTACTCCTGTTGGAGCTAGTGAAAGGCTGTCAATTAGTAATTAAGAATTCATACTCAGGCTGGATATTTGGATGTGTCCACTAAATTTGTTCAAGCCTAGTATTCATCTTGTTGGATGTGTGAAATTGAAAATGGGAGAAAGCAATTCAAGTATTTTTTTCTAGATAGGTTTTTATGCTGTTGATATCTTACCTTTCTGAATCTTATGTTCATCTTCTTCGTCTGAATAAAATAAAGAGAAACTCAAGTTCAAATTCTGTCCTTATGGTTTCTCTTCCTGTAATGCCTTTGAATAATGAAATTTGATGCACTGCTTAGCCACATTTGTATATGCCTTCCATCTGTTTGCTTGGTGCGTTGTGACTTGTGAGAGGGCTCTCATCTTCCCAACAAATATAGCTCGTTGGCAATGTTGCTTTGTGTTTCTGGCTGTTTTATTTATAAGGTGAGGAGTAGGAAAATTATAAACTGCAAGTTCTCAGTGTCTGGTAAAATATTAGCTTCTGATGTTGATTTGGTGGTTATCTGTCTGTTTTGTGCTGTGGTCAAGCTTTTATCTGACAACTGAAGTGCGGGATTATTGGATTAGCTAGGCTTAACGCGCAGGGTTTAATTCTAAGATTAACTAAAACTAAGTTGTAGCCTGGTGTGTCCTTCTATGGTGTTAGGCAAGCTCACATCTGAGGGATGTGAATTTCAACTTCACACTCTTACTTATATGTAACTGTGTGTTGCATAAGCCATAAAGGACCCAAGGTACTTACTCTAATCAGGGAAGCAGGTTATCTCGATTATAATGGTTGAGTGAGTCAGGGAGTCGAGGATCCAACATTTAGGTAGACAGCAATGTGAAACAGGAGGTAGTGGAATATTTCTGTGTAATGAAACTTCAGTTGAAAGAATAGGTCTGATATGCGTGGACCTGATGGGTGCCAATTTAGGCTTGTACTAGTATTTGTCTTCTTATAAAGGCTTCTTTTTTTCTTTTTTCTTTTTTTCCCTGACCAACCTGTCAACCATTTGATTTCTCTATCGTGCCTGGGCTTAATTTAAGGAAAAATTGCTTAAGGTCCAATATAGCATGGTTTGGTGCACCTCTGATTCTTGAAATATCTTGCGGTTATCAGCTGCTATGTATATTAGCATGTTCATATTCCAATCGCCCCATAGAGATGTTAGAATTGGTTCACATTAGCATGAGCATTGCCAATCATCCTCAAGGTCTTTTCTACAATTTTGATGATTTATCCAGGTGGAGAATTATTTTTCCTTTCATTACTTTTTCCCATGGTTTAGCACCTCAATGTGTTGTTTGAAGTTGTTTTCTTGCGACGTAATCCTTCAATTTAGAAGTCAATGACTTCCACTCTGACTGTAAGTAAACAGAAATGAAAATTTTGTATGTGTATCAAGAATGTCTTCTAAATGTGTATGGACTCTGCTGATGTATTTGTTTTCTTAAAATTATTTTATTCTCTTTTTTTACAATTCTGGTTATATCTTTTGTTGCAGGATTATATCTACATGCAGTAACTGAGACAAAATTAGTGGTTGATACATCAAGAGGAGAAAGGCTCCGGATTAATGTACTATACTTTTTTAAATCATGGCTGGTTATTTTTTGCTTTACTAAAAATTGCTGTGATGAAAAATTTATAGTTTCTCTCATTTTGGTACGCTGTAATGTCTACATGATTGCTATGTCCATTTGCTTAAATCCTTTCATTTTATGTTTATATTTTTCTCTCTTTGTGTATGGTTTATTCCTATGCTTTAATCCTTTTATTTTACATGCTTATTTATTTCTCTTTGTGCATTTTTTATTCCTATGCTTTAATCCTTTTATGTGTTTGTGTGTTTTTCATGATGGAGTATTATTTAGCAATGCGAACTAATATTTTCACTTTTATGCTCAAAATTGCAGTTTGATGTGACTTTTCCAGCACTCCCATGCTCTATAATCAGTCTTGATGCTATGGATATAAGTGGAGAGCAACACCTGGATGTTGTAAGTTCTACAATTGATCACAGTCTAATGCTTTAATCTCAATTGTTGAGCTGTTCTTTTAATTTTATATTTTTCTTTTTCTACTATCTGTATCCAGTCATAGTATTCTCAACCACCTAATTAAAGACCGTCTCTTTCAAAACATTCAAAACTAATTTATCAGTGCGACTTTATTTCTTCGAATTTTCCTCTAGTTTTCCACCTTATGCGAACTTTGTACTGCATCATTTTTTTAATGAGCTTGGAATGTGCTTCTGTTACAAGAGCTAAAAACTCAGGTCTAACTGGACACTATAAAAGTATATGGCAAATGGAAAATTAGAAAATAATTTGAGAAATATTTAACTGTTGGTTTCCAGATGGTCTCTCTAACTGAGTTAATTTTTCTCATACAGCTCTTACAGTGATGTTTTAATTACCCTTGCAGAGACATGACATTATCAAGAAGAGGATAGATGCTCATGGTAATGTAATAGAAACAAGGCCTGATACTATTGGTTCACCCAAGGTTAGTCAGTCCATAAATTCTTGGTGTAGAGAAGATAAGAACTTAAGAACAACCTAATTTTCTTTGTCATATTGAGGAGTAGTTTATAGTTTCTGAACATATGTAAATGAGTAAATGGTAATCTTTGTCTGGCTTGCAATAAAGTAATCTTTCCTCTGTTGCCACTATTATAAATTTGCCTTCAACACTTTTTAGTTTCTGACATGGATTTTCTTTTTATGGGGCTTAGATTGAACGACCTTTACAAAGGCATGGTGGAAGACTTGAACACAACGAAACCTATTGTGGTTCATGTTATGGTGCAGAAGTGGTAAGCCATCTACTTCGCCATTTTATCTGTGCATATTTATTCATCTCAATATTCTTTTCTGTTGCATTGTCTGGCATGTCTGGAAGAATTTTATGTTCCAATCAACGATATTTCTGTTTACTATTTTATATTTTGTCATTTGCATGAGATATTGTTAAGTTTTTACATTATCCTTTTATGTCTTGGTCTTGCTGTTTCCTTTATTTCATCATATATTTTGTTCTGCAGGCAGATGATGAATGTTGTAACAATTGTGAAGAAGTTCGTGAAGCTTATAGAAAGAAAGGCTGGGCATTATCCAATCCAGATCAGATTGATCAGGTATTTATCTCTTGTTTGCTGTTTTATTTTCTTGTAAAAGTAGATTAGCCTGCTGAGAAGATTTATTTCAAGCTAAGTTGAAAATATTCTTCCTTTTATGGAAATGAACTTTAGATAGAGTTATCAGGTTGCTTCACATACCTAGAAAATGAAGAAATCCAAAAATGGTGACAGGTCAAATTTTTATTCAAGGTCTGTATCTCATGTGAAATTTATCAGCCATCACGTAGAATGTTGATGGATTAGAAGTTAAATAAGCTCTACATCCAATTTAATTTCACAAATTTAGTTTCTCGGATGAAAATTGGTTAATGTTTAGGGTTTATGGTGAGGACATAACAATTCTCGTTGGTAGTCAGAGAACATTTAAAATATTTATGGCTGCCCCACTGAAATATTTTGTTGTATGCTTGGTTTCTTGTGTCATTATTTGCTTAGTGGCCCGATCATCATTAAGCGTTTGCTTGTTTTGGGTGTGCAATGGACAGATCTCGATTGCAAATCCATGCCATTTTTTAGAGTGGATTTCAAAATCTTTTCCTATTATACCTAATACTTTACCTATAATTTTCTATTGTAACACACAGATCCCTGATGTACACCCTTAAAGCCACTTTTAATCATCTAATTATTGCCACACAACTTTTCATAGTAAATAATCTCACTACCACCTATTTTTTCTGCATCCGACCCTATTAAATCCTAATATAAATCCTAAATATCTAGACATGTTTTCCTTCCAAATCCACTTTTTTTACTATTCGCGGGCTTTTCACAACAAGATTTCCCATGATGCCCTAAGAACTTATAGCGTATCCATTTTTCTCTTTAGAAAGCTAATTTGAGTTCAGTCACAATATACTCCTCTTACAAGGCTCTGTAATAGTAATTGTTAAGAAAATGGAATGATTTCATAATGCCTCTGGCTAGCTATAAAATTAACTAATTAAGTACACTATTATTTTAAAAAATTCTATTTTATCAAATCCTTTTATACTCGCACTCGTCAAGCATATGAGCACAGGAGAAAATTATGACAGTGAAACATATAGAGAAAATCAACCAGTTAAAAGAGAAAATAATTAATTTCTGTTTTCATTTGACAGAGGAAGTTCCCCAAAGGAAATTTAAAGGATTTTCTTATGCTGATGGAAATTGCTGCATCATTTTTAACTGGTGAAGTGTTTTTATCAAGTCAAATCCATACAAAATTTTGAAATACGTTGTGCTGGTACCTATAATTCTATCTCATTAAGCGACTGAGATCAAAGATGAGTGAATAAGCATGGTTATGTTTGTGTTGAAGACGTCACTGTTGCATCGATAGGCTTTTTTATCTGATGTCTAACCTCTATCTGGAATACATTCAGAATCTTGGTTTTGGTTATAGAAATGCTTTTTGTGAAATTCTTGTATTATAGATTGTGCTACGGATCTTAACCGTTAACCTTATGGTTTTTATATATTTATAAATAAAATGATATCAGTGCAAAAGAGAAGGTTTTCTCCAAAGAATCAAGGACGAAGAGGGCGAAGGATGTAACATCTACGGATTCTTGGATGTCAATAAGGTTGCTGGTAATTTTCATTTTGCTCCAGGGAAGAGTTTCCAGCAGTCAAATGTGCATGTTCATGACCTGCTAGCCTTTCAAAAGGACAGTTTTAATGTAAGATTCCTGTCCTTCTACCCCTTACTGCACTTTATGATACTGAGATAATTCCTTCATTTGTAAGTTAATCTAGGATCTATGTTAATAAAAAATAAGATTTATTCCGCAGCTGACTCACAAGATCAACAGATTAGCATATGGAGACTACTTCCCTGGTGTTGTGAATCCCCTTGATGGGTAATTTGTCTATACATTTTGCAACTTCTATTTAGTTGACATGATTCCATTGCATGTAATATGAATTTCATCCATAGTTGTTAAAAGCGAGAGGCGCGCCTAGGCGCACGGACCCCTAGGCGCGCCTGAGGCGCGCGCATGAGCTACATTTTGCCCAAAACTGAATTTACAATGTATATACACAAATATATCCTACTTACAATCATATTACCTAACTAAACTAAGATAAAAATCACTTAACATCACATAATGATACATAATAACTCATAATAGCATTATAACACATAAAACATACACACAAATAAAGTTCAAGTAGGCGGCAGATGATGGAGGTGAAGGAAGCCCACCTTTTTGTCTTTGTTTTGAAAGTTAAAGTACTAAAACCCTAACCCTAATTCTCTATTTATATCATTTTATAAGTGGGCGGTCCATTTTTATCTTAAAAATGTGTAAACCCTTTAATAATTGAGTAGCAATTTCAAAAAACTTTTAAAAAAAAGAAGAAAAAAACAGGATGTTGAAGAGGCGCGCCTAGGCGCACCTAGGCGAGCGCCTTTGATACATGAGCCTGGAATAGCAAAAAATTAGGGATGTCAATGGGCCTGGGCCTGGGCCGGGGCGGGCCGGGTAGTTGAGTACCCGGACCCGGACCCATTCTTTTGTCGCGGGTCCGGGCCTCCCCGTGACCCCTACGGGGCGGGGAGGGTCCGCCCCAAATTCACGGGCCAGGCGGGTCCGGGTGGGCCGGGCCATTTTTTACATCCCTACAAAAAATCAACAATCTAGGCGCAGACCCCTGAGCCTGAGCGCCTTAGGCGCGCCTTTAACAACTATGATTTCATCTGCATTTGATTCTGCCTGCAGAGCACAATGGACGCAACACACCCCAAATGCAATGTATCAGTATTTCCTCAAGGTAAGGGAATTATATTTATCTTTCTATACGTGGTTGAATATCTTGCTTAATATTAATGCTATTTATAATTTATTTTGTGATAAGAAAACCAAATTTGTTACTTTCTGGGTTCATACAGTTTCTTTGTTACTTGTTAATATACTGACCTAATCCATGAATCTGGAATTGTCTAGTTACTTTATCAATAAAAGTCAATTGATTGTAGGTGCTTAAGTAAATGATTGACTTTTAGGAGAGCAGTATATGGAGAAACTATGGTAATATTGACACATGAGCATGTAAAATGTTTCTCTCAAGATGGTTGATGGAAGTTATTTAAGACTTGAAACTTGAAAGTCAAATTAATGAAATTTTAGTTGAACCCCCGTAACATCTATGTCGGAATTTTAGTTGTGCACCTTTTCAACTCACCAAGTGCTAATTGCAAGTCCAAGTGCATGTGTTTATATCCAGTAAAATTTGATTTTCATAATCTAGCTTGAGCATAGAATATTAGCTAGGAATGAAATGGTAGATGGATTGATATCTTGCTTCAAAAAGGCAATTAATGAAACCCATGAAATTGATCCAGATTGTAATGTCAAAATTTTAAGCTTCATTTGTGGATACATGCTGGCATGATCTTTGAGTATTTCTCTTTTGCTCTATGATGCAGGTGGTACCAACTGTGTTCACGAATGTCAATGGACATGCTATTCAGTCAAATCAGGTTCTATTATATCCACCCATGGAGTTCAATATCTTCCTCCGTACATATTTTTCATTTGTTATGTGTTCTCTTTTCTGGGAAAAGAACATTAAAAAAATTAGGGCAACTCTTGTGTGAGACCGTTTTTATGTTTTCTTAAATAGTTATCACTTTTCATAAAAAATGTTATTACTTTTTATTTATACTACAAATTGTTCACAAATAATTCACTGCACTATTAATACTTTTCATTAACTCGAGTATCACTTATAATTAAAATGTTATTAATATCCGTCGAAGTCTCACACAAGTGTTTGCCTAAAATTTATGGTCTCATGTCATTGCAGTTCTCTGTAACCGAACATGTTAAAGGATACGATTTGGGTCGACTGCAATCTCTTCCTGGAGTATTTTTCTTTTATGACCTTTCACCAATTAAGGTACACAAATAAAAGAGCTGACTAAAGAGTTCCATTTAAATTCCATCAGATACGTTCCATGTCTGGATTCTATGATAACCCCTCTCCAACAGAAGTCTGCTAATAATCACATCACTTTCTATTTCATTTTCTTGAGGCAGGTGACTTTTACGGAGACCCATGTTTCGTTCTTGCACTTTCTGACCAATGTTTGTGCCATTATTGGAGGTCTCTTTCTCACTCTGAAAAATCTAATTAGCAATTCATGAGCAGCTTTGCGATGATTGTGTATCACTCTTCTGTTATAACCATCCGATGCTGCTTAAATTTCCAGGTATATTCACAGTCTCGGGGATAATCGACTCATTCATATATCATGGTCAAAAAGCAATTAAGAAGAAAAGGGAATTGGGTAAGTTCAGCTGATGATTGATGTTTCCACAATTTCACTTAATCATATGCTTCAAATCGGCTCGTTATGCAAAACACCCCTCCCGGAACCAGAAAAAAAAACCGCAACAAATACTTAACGTATTCCATGCCTAATGTTTGTCAATGAATAGATTAACCCTAGTTCGAATTTGCCTTTTTGGAGATTTACTCATGCAAACTAGCTGGCATGGATGTCACATTCATATTCTGTGAGTTTGTACATTAGACTTAGACCAGTCTTGACATTAAGGTGATAATAAAATCCTTTTTTTAATTTAAATGTGCATTAAGGTCAAAAGTGCCTTCTTTAATTTGAATGGAAACCCCCCTTTGACAAGAAATGGCTCATACTTCATTCACTCTTTGAATCCCATTTTGCATTCATATACTGTACTAGAAATTCCCTCTCTCTCTCTCTCTCTCTCTCTCTCTCTCTCTCTCTCTCTCTCTCTCTCTCTCTCTCTGCAAGTGGAAAGGAAAAACTTGTTAGATAAAGGATTCCTTTTTCCTTTCGGCTAGACTTATTGTGCTTGGAATCATTAGAATAATTATTATTGTGTAAAGTGCAATTAATTTGAATTGCAAGGTACAATTTTTTATCATGAGTTGCATACAAAATGAACCCTAATTAATGCAACAATGGTTAGATTTTTATTTATTTTTTAAATCTCTTATATGTAATTTGTATCAATTTTATAAGGGCAGTCTTGTGTGAGACTGTCTCACTTTGAGATTATTTTACGCTTTCGTAATTAATTATCATTTTCTAGTAAAAATGGTATCACTTTTTATTACTTACTATAAATAAATTATTTATGAAATTATTTATTGCACCATTATCATTTTTTATCAATTAAATATCATATTTTCCTTTGAAATGTTATCATTTTTTATTCATCTTATGTAAGTTATTTCGTGAAATGGTCTTACACAAGTTTTACCATTTTATTATGCAAATAATGACGCTAGAGATGATAAAAGAAAGTGAATTTCTTGTGAAAATAGGTAAGCATTTGAAAAGCAAAGATTGATTAGATTTGTGTATGTTTTATGGTTTTGTATTGAGGATAGAATTTGTACAAGAAAAGTAAAGTCCGTGAGAGAATAAGAATTGCAGTTGTTTTGCCAAAATAATATAAATGGAAGAGAATAAGAAAAATAGGGAAGAAGAAATGAAGGCGCGCGATAGAGTGAAGTGGTGTGTCGGCACTAAAAAGAGCATTTTTGGGTGATTCTCATTTCAATTAGCCGACTTTTTCGACTTGTTTTTATTGCAATTAATATTTTAAATGCTCATTCTAACCTCTCACCCAATTACTACAATACCAATTCAATCAAATGTCCATATATGATATATCCCATCCACGTTACATTGCATTCTTAAACTCTCTTGTCAAATCTTGAGATGGTCAAACTTAAAATTTGTGAGTTGTATGAGTGAAATACAGGGATTATATCAAGAAAGTTGACCTTTTTAATTTAACATTTTAGTTATTTATCATGTGAAACTTGTTCTATTTAATTCTTGTTACAATTTTAGTTATTTTTTAAATTAATTTCAGTTCTATGCTTCTCTTTCATTCCATTTTTTGAGTTCTTTTCTTTAAGAAGAAAAAATCATAAAAATGATTTAAATTAAAAAGTTAGAAAAGAAATCGGCAAAAAAATTAAAACTCCAAGATAATTAAAATTGAAAAAAAAATTATATATTCCTTTTCGTACCATAAATAAAATCACATCTGCTATTTTTGTCAGTTTTATAAATAAGTTTTCACTCATATTTAAAAAAAATAAGGGTCCATTACTATTAGGTACATTTTATATATCTATATTACTATTAGATACAAAAGGTAAATTATATTACTGATCAATACAAACTGAATATATGAAATATCTCTTTTATCCATACTTTAATTGTATTCAAAAGTTAATTTAAAAGATATAATGTATAATATAATAATAGATAGATAAAATGCCCCACTAATTTCTCCACAAAAATAGGTGGGAGTTGACTCCATCTTTTCGAAAATCGATTAGAGATAAAATAATAGTATTAAAATAAATTAATTAACAAATATAGATTAAATTGTACTACGATAAGAAATTTTCACGATATATTTAGAAGTATTCAAATTTTGATATTCAGATTTGTATTATAAAACACGATATTTAGATTTGTACTGTAAAACACTATAAGAAATCTCCACGTGTATTCAGAAATATTTAGATATATTATGGTATTCCATTTTAGGTTCTTTTATTAAGAAATATTTTGATATATTTTAATATTTAGATTTTAAGTTTTTGTATTCAGGAACAAATTAATTATGGATCAAATTATTTTAGTATTCAGATTTACTCACATATTAACACAATTTATGTACAAATATGTGTATTCAGGTATATTTATGTTTAGAAATGTGTTCAGACTGTAAATGCATTCATGTGTTTCTATTCAAATTTTATGTATTAATTCAAATCTTATATACTAAAAAATATTTCTGAAAAAAATACATAGATTCCATAAATTACATTAATCGCACAAAATACAAATATATAGTTAAATAAAGCACAAAAGTGCAGTGTAATCTCAAAATATAGAGAATGGGCTGGTGGAGAACAACGATCACAAGGGAGAGTTCTGAACATTGCGGGATTTAGGCAATCGACTTCAAGGGAGGCATTACACTCTGTTTATGGCTTCAAGGGAGGTACAACGCTGGTAGAATAAACACGTTTGAGAAATCAGTTGGTCACGCTGGAAATCCCCTTCTATGACCGAAAATTCATTGCCGATTAGCTGGAAATGCAGAAACTAGAGGAAATTCATTGCCGACTAGATGAAAATACAGAAACTAGAGGAAAAGATAAGATGATTTTTGGAGAGAGAAAATAGAGAGAATGAGCAGGGAAGTAAGCTTTATGGAGTATAAAATGGGTCCGGATCTCCTGCGAGAATGATTTGGAAGATCCAAAACCAAAAAAAGTGGTATTTGCTAGCAACAACATAATGGAGGCAGTCAATCAATATAGATTGATCAGAAATCTGATTCAAATCCAATATAGTACCTATGGGTACATAAGAAATGTATTGAATCGATTCTTTTTAATGAATCGATTCGATCGCAACTTCGAATATGGAATTCAAAGGAATCAAATAGGAAAGGATACTCTGAATTATAGAACTATAATGAAATATACGATCAACCAACATTTATTGAATTTTAAAAAGAGTCAGAAGAAACGGTTCGATCCTCTTATCTTGATTTCTCGAACCGAGAGATCCATGAATCGGGCTCCTGATGCATATAGATACAAATGGTCCAACGGGAGCAAGAATTTCAAGGAACATTTGGAACATTTCGTTTCTGAGCAGAAGAGCCGTTTATATATATATATATATGATTGAGATTATATTTAAAGGTTATGCAAGGATATATTAGGTATCTCACTCTTATATATATAGTATGTATTAGTAATATTATTTTCTTAATGTATTTAATAGTAATATGAGCGTATAATTTGTATTGGGTAGTAATAATTCCAAAAAATAAATACAAAACTCCGAAAACACTATAGAATTGAGCAAGACTTAGGTGAAAAGTCCCCACATAAAGATTGTTTAAAATTTAATTATAGCCTTTTCCTTATACTTCAAATTATTTTTAAATAATTCACTGCATCGTTATTATTTTATTAATCGATTATTATTTTTATTAAAATATTATTACTTCTTTACTTTTCATTTATCAATATAATTTTTTTATTAAACTATTATTATCACTCCTTATTAGTATTTTGTTTGCCTACAAAATTAATTTTATATTTTTTTTAAAAAAAAATGCATCTAATAATCATCATATGCAAATTTTGAGTCCTTGCATAAATTTCAGTTACTTTTAGTTATAAATAATAATGCATTTATTTTGGAAATTTTTCATCAATAGAATTAATAAAACATTGGAGTCCTATTAAAGTTTGTGTGATATTATTACTCTTTCAAGAAATATTGAATATTAAGCAATGGAAGTAGGGAAAAATAAATGCTATCGCAAATTACAGTAATTAAAAATAATATGATTAATTTACACTACATGAAAATGCTAAATTACATTACAACATATTTTAAAATGAACAAGGAAAAAATTCTCCCTACACTGATTTAGCCATGCAAAAACCAGCTAAACCACTGCTTAGAGACTAACTTCAACAATTAACAGAAATTAACCTCCTAATTAATTTAATACACATAATAAATAATAAATTCTGTGCCCTGCAAATGCCAAAAACTTCATTGCAGGATGCACACTACACCAAGAAAAAAAACTAAATCTTCATTTTGCAGAGAAGGGCCTCAACTTTCGGTAAATTACAGAGCATCCCAGTCAATTTCATACGACGGAAACTTCTGCAACGACCCGATATCAAACCCGAACTGCTCGTCGTCACCAAACTCCGGGAACGTCAACCCGGATTCGGGAGACAACCCACCCGACCCATCACTCTCCGGCTCAGCCGTTTTGACTTTATTTTCTTCCTCCGCCGCCGCCGCCGCCGCCGCCTTTTTCGACCTCGAGCTCTTGCATTTCTTGGCGTCAATGCTTTTACCCTCGGCCAAAGTCTGGCAGATGGCCTGAAGCTTGGCGTCGACGGTGGCGTGGAGTGGTTTGTACTCTCCGAACTCGCCGCCGATGTGGGACCCATTGTGGCGGAGGTGGGGGAAGTTCAGGCGGGCGTAGTCGCCCCTGAGCTTGTACGCCGCCTTGTCGTAGGCAAGCGCCGCCTCCTCCGCCGTGTCGTAGGTGCCAAGCCAGAGGCGGGTACGGTTCTTGGGTAGGCGGATCTCCGCCACCCACTTGCCCCAGTGGCGCTGACGTACGCCTCTGTAGAGCTTGGTGGGCTTAGGAGGCGAGCCCACTTGCTTCATGGAAACGGGCCTGGGCCCGAGGAAGTGAGTGCTTTGGGGTGGTGGGTATTGGGCCTGGTAAGGAGTGGACACCATTTGGGTTGAAATGTCATGGATCTGGATGGGGTAGAACTGGTCGAGCCCAATAGAGCAGCCCATGCTTTGGTCCAGCCCATATGAATAGTCATGGGCTTGAACGTGGGCCTGGGCTTGATACATGTTGGGCTCGAATTGGGAAGAAGAGGAATAGTAAGAATCGCAGGGGTAGAAACCGGAGGAGGATGAGGAAGGTGAGGTGATAGAGAAATAGTGGTCAGCAGTCGAAGGAAAAGGAGCGTAAGAAGAAGAAGAGAGATCAGAAGGGGGATTGGAAGAAGTAGAAAGAGGTGGGGAAGAAGCACTTTTCATAAAAGGTTCAAGTGCTTCCATTAACTCACCACCTCTGAATGGATCTACACCAGCTGTGCTACTCCAAAACTCCATAGCAGCTGCCATAATTCTAGAAACAATAAAATTCTTAAGAAATTACAGAAATATTAATTTCTTTTTTTTAAAAAAATAAAAAAGGCCTGTTTCTCAGTAAAATTCAAGAAACAGGGTGTGATTAAAATCCAAAAAAAAAAATTAAAAATCTAGAACAGTATGAACAAGATTAGGGTTTACAAATAGACAACCCTTTTGGCTGAACAAATACCAGCCAATTAGAGGGAACAACAAATAAAGCCCTCAATTTTAAAAATTAAAAAAGAATTTTTTAAAAAATATTAAAAAAGGGATCTCGTTCTGAAACACCTGGGGTTAATCCTGGTCTAAGCTTGCTTTTTGTTCATGATTGTGAATTAATTACAAACAAAAAACAACACAAAAATCAGAAGAACAGATGATTTGCAGAAAGGGATCTAAGAAGCGGGATTAAATCAGAAGGGGGAATAGAAAAGTAAACAACTCTCTCTCACTCAAGAAAGGTGTAGTGTGTGCAAGTGAGAAGAAGAAGAAATGCCCTCACTCTCTCTCTCTCTTTTTTTCCTTTTTGTGAAGAGCAGCCACTCACCTGCTCCATTTATATAGGGCTTCGGCCCACTGGATTTGGATTGCCATCTCTTACCCACCTCGAAATTTGTAATCTTTTTTTTTTTCTTTTTTAATTTATCTGATGTGTTCACACGACTCACGAGAGCCTGTAATACTTTTTAATTAATTAAATGTTATCTTATACACCCTCCGTTCCACTCAAATCGTTCTTTTTTGTCATTTTAGTCGTCCCATCCAAAATGTTTCTTTTTCTTTTTATATACATGGGACCCACCCACCCCCTCTAATACAATTAAAATATGGAGCTCACACTTCCACTAATATAATTATCCAATACACATTAAATAATAATACTCCTTAATCCACGTGCCAAATAAGCAAAAACTATCATTGTCGTGGGACGGAGGGAGTGTATTTAGATTTATTGTAAAAATGTTATGATTATATAGATGCAGTATGTTAGAATATTATCTTTTCGAAATCTATCTAGGATTTCATAGCACTAGATTTATCTTAAATTTCGAATTGCTACATAGATGGTACAAATTTTAACATCGTGTAATTTTAATTATGTAGTATTATTGTTAATATAATGTACTCCCTCCGTCCCGCCTTAATGCTTACGCTTCCTTTTTAAATTACAAAGGAAGCGTAAGCATTAAGGCGGGACGGAGGGAGTACGTAAGTTGCAATAATATTGTATGGAATAAATAAGTAATATTATGACACAATTAGTAAATTACCCATTTGGTTTTTTTTTAATTTTATTAATATTTAGCACCCCTCGTGCAATGTATTTATGTACTTATTTTGTGTTTAGACATTAAAAAAAATAGTGTAGTTTTAAATGTACTCCCTCCATCCCACAAAAAGATTAGCGGAACTTTTTTGCACCTAGGTGGGTAGGTGTATTAGTGTGAAGTGTGGGGTTGTGGAGAGAGAAAAAGTTAATTTGTGTGAGTTTTTTTTACTAAAAATGGAATTGCACCTCTTATATTAGGACGATCAAAAATGATAAAATGAACTCTTATTATGAGACAAGGGAGTATTAAGCAAGATAATGGAATATACAGGTTAATATCTGTGTGTCGCTTTTAGATTTTGATGGTCTTAAAAAGTTGTGCACTTATGTTTTTAGTACAATATTTTATATTTTTAATTTTCGAGAAAAAAATATTTTTTTATTATAACATTAATATCATTTATGTGACCATTATACTCTTTAGTATGTGGAGTTAAATTAAAAATAATAGGAATGACACATGTTGTTCAGCTAAAAATGTGAGATAAGAGATGTAACATTGAATTAGAATAGATGATACTAAGGGAATAGTAAAATTATGAAATATTATATTGAATTTATGATTGATTCTGAAAAATAATACTATTTGAATGATTTGAATTATTTTACTAGTTTTTTTCCCTTTCCTTTAAGTGGTTCCTAGCTTATTTTATCATATATAGGAGTTCATGACATATTTTACTTTTTATAAAATTTAAATTTGTCTTGCATGAATTTGGTACACTCGAGTTTTACTTTTATAAAATGAAATATTATTTTTCAAACCAATGGACTATTATTTTTTAATTAACAACTTATTACAATAAAACTTAAATAATTCATATTGTATAGAAGAGTAATATTTATAATTAGAGTAATAATTCATTTTTAATAGATAAATTGAGTGTATGTTCACTTTATAAGGTGTAAAATCGTATATTCAGAAAATAAAAAATCATTACTCTCTCTATAATGAATTTTTACTATTCTAAAATCTAAATAATAAATCATTTTTTTAAAGCTTACAGTATATCAAGGTTTTAAGTAACTTTTTTTACATAGAACAATAATTTATTATGAAGATAATCATTTATAAGATATAAATGGGCACTTTCTTATTCTAAAAATATTTCCTAATCTATATGATTATTACCTAAATAAATAAAAAAACATAGTAAAAGTTATGGTAAGGCAGATGAGTGAAGCGAGTTTGTTTGGAAATAAAAGATTAATGCTTCACTTTTTAATTCTTCAATTAAAAAGACAATTTTCGTAATTCATATTAATTTAGCACGTTTATTTGTGTTGTCAGTATCAAAGCATTTTCACATTGGGTTGTCTCCTGACCAATCAACGGACGCCATCTCACATCTCACGACTGGCAGCTGGCGGTCGTCTTAGCCGGTTCAGATGGTTCTTTTACGTCTAATTCTGGTTTCTTGACCGTTCAGTGTCGGTCAGCAGCTGCCAATCCGCGTTTTCTCGCAGTCTTTTTCTCATTTTCCCTTTTTATCACAACAAATAATGAAATTATGAAAGACGATTTCACACCTAACTTTTTTATCCAACCTAAAATGGTTTTATCTCATTAAATACGACAGCTTCTTCTGTTTATTACAATTACGATAATTTTTTTTATTCGTAGTATAAATGATAATTACAATGAATGAATGATGAACAAAGGTAAGATATAATGTGAATAATTATGAATTACTCCTTTCGTCCACCTTTAAGGATGTCATTTGCTTTTTGTACTTGGATTAAGGAGTATTATTATTTAATGTGTAGTGGGTAATTGTATTAGTGGAGGTGTGAGTCTATTTTTTAGTTATATTAATGGGTGTGTGTGGGTCCCATATGTATAAAAAATAAATGAGACTCTTGAGGACGGACGCCTAAAATGATATACTTGAAAGTGGACGGAGGGAGTATATAAGAACTATCAAAATACAAATTTTACTCAAAAGGGTATGTTCTTCATAAAACAATGATGGGACAATATGCATTGTGAACTGCTATAAGAATAAAATTATCTCTAAGTCATAAGAATATTTTCACTTATTTCTCCATGATTAAGAAAGTGATTATTTTTTAGGGTAATTTGTTATTTGAGTTAGTCTCTTGTATTTCCAGATGTATAAGATGTGTAAGAATATATGAGTAATATTTTGTTCTAAAGGGTATACACCTTAATTAATAAGGCTATAATTGATCGACTGAAATATGAATAATATAAATGTTTGATTAAAAAATATAAAATAAAGGGTACACGTTCTTATATTAAAGGTATACAATTTAATACTAAACGGTATAATTTTTGAAAATACGAGATTTGGGGACTCGATGTTCCTGGAACACGCAAGTTTTAGCCTTGTTATTTTTTAATAATAAATACTAATAAAGTATATTTAAAGTATCAAGTATGAGAGATATTTTTTAAAAACAGTGTATGTACGAATGATTGAGGTTATAAATTGTTTTGACTTTTATCATTTTAAAAATTTGAAAATTTTTATGAGAAGGAAAAAATAGATAATTAAAACTATAAAAATTAAAAACTTTTATAGAACAGAAGAGTAGTATATATGAATAATAGTATTATTATTATAATTATAAACCCAAGAGAATATTTGTTTTGAATTTATATAAATTTAATAACTCATGAATTATAATAATCTATATTTGTTTTGTATTTTTATTGTATGGATTGTAACATTATATCAAATTAATATGTAAAAAGTGGGTGATTATATATGTAAAATGGTATCACATGGAAGATGATAAAGAAAAGGAGAAAAAATAATATTAATTAATGAGACATAATGTATTGGAGTAGAGAGTTCATTATTAATAAAATTTGTAGGTGTTTTAAGGTTCAGTGTTTATTAAACTAGAAACATATATACCTAGTTTAAGGATAAGTTTGCTTGATAGAATATGGTTTTTGAAAACCATGGATACTGATATTCTATGTTTTTTTTTTTTTTTTTTTTTTTTTATATGAGGTGTATGATTATAAGTATAAGAGAATAATAATCAATGTGAGAGAAGACTTAAGAGATAATGGATAAATAATATTATAAATTGGGATATAAAACATATAGAAAGTGAGTGAATTGAAGAGTTAATATACTCCATCCGTGTTGCAATTTAATGTACCACGTTATTTTTAATTAAAAAATTATTATTTTTTACGAACTCTATTAATTGTTGAAGGTATTTTAAAAATTTTTATATAATAAATAAAGTGTAAAATAATGTATTAGTATGTTTTAGATAATAATGATAAATTTGAAATTAAAATAACTTTCAAAAGTTATTAATTAGACAAAATGTTGTTTCCTTTCTTTGAATGTGAAAGTTATGTGAGACAGATAAAATGAGTAAACTGAAACATTTTGTGGGACAAAGGAAATATATAATTTATATATATAATGAGTAAACTGAAACATTTTGTGGGACAAAGGAAATATATGATATATATATATATATATATATATGTATATATATATATATATATATAATGATTTTTAAAAATAGCTACAATCTCTTATAAAAAGAAAAAAAAATTATAAAAATCACCTAAAATAAGTGTGAACGTTAAAAACAAACCAATTTTCAATATTGCAAATAAAGATGGCCTAAAGTAAACATTTATCCTAATGATACAAATAGAAAAAAAAAAATTGAACATGTAACATGCGCAACACAATGAATACATCTAATCAAAAGTAATATGATAGTAACGTGAAAAGATTAAAATTGAGCCAATTTTTAATTTACATCCTTGAATTTGATTACTAATTATTATTGAATTTTATCCATTTATCAGTATCATTGATTTTTTTTTTGTCATAATAATACTTTATTTAAAATGATACCTTATTTAATTTTTGTCATAATGATACCATATTTAACTAATTTTAAAATTTTAAGTTTCCCTCTTATTTAGTTGAGCAAAATTTAATTTATTATATATAGTACTAACAATTAAGTTTATATTATGATTTATTTTTGTAATTATAATTATAATATCATATTAATAATTATAAGTCATTATTAAATTATTTTATTCATTGTTAACAAATTAAAATTTCCTTTACGAATTTTTTGAAACTATAATGTAATTTTAACAATTAATTCATTATTAAATTATTTTCTTCATTATTAATAATTTTGAATTAATATTATTGGTCCTAACATCATAAAAATTTAAATGGGTATGTGTAATCAACGGATATTGATAAACGGGTATTAATTCATTATTAAATTATTTTCTTAATTATTAATAATTTTGAATTAATATTATTGGTCCTAACATCATAAAAATTTAAATGGGTATGTGTAATCAACGGGTATTGATAAACGAGTTTGGGACGGGTACAAATTTTTTGAAACTATAATATAGTTTTAACAATTAATTCATTATTAAATTATTTTCTTCATTATTAATAATTTTGAATTAATATTATTGGTCCTAACATCATAAAAATTTAAATGGGTATGTGTAATCAATGGGTATTGATAAATGAGTTTGGGACGGGTATAAGTATCATAATATATTTTTTAATGAAACGGGAATGAATATGAATAGTTTATATTTAAATGCATATAAGTACGTAATAA